>BCKL01000008.1:365614-416970 GCA_001600635.1 Leucosporidium creatinivorum | reverse complement strand
AGAAGGGTCAGCGTTTGGCCCTAGTCCTGGAGTCGGGGAAAAAGATCACATATGGCAAGGGTGTCCCTTGTAAGGGTTCTGTAGAGGGAAAGATGCACCAAGGCGAGGCGAGGGCAGGTTAGACATGTGTCTGGCCAAGATTGGCGACCCCGGGTGTGAGAGAAAGAAAGGCGGTTGTTCCAACTGACCATGCGTCCGTGGGCACGGTAAGTGCGACGGTGGGTCTTGGGAGCCTGCTGGACCGAAAGGCGCGAGACTGTTGTCGGCGGGAGGTGGTGAGGGGGAGGGGGAGGAGACCAAGCGCCGAGCAGGGAAGGGGGGCGAGGGAGGAGGGCAGGAGGTGCGAGATGGCGAAGAGTAGGTGATGGTAGTGATGTAGGCGGCGAGGTGTAAGCGAGAAATGGGGCAGATCGAGGGAAACGGGCAGAGGTCAGCCCCCGATCACAACAACTCCGAGAGCTCGGCTGAACGCACTGGTGAGCTCGTTGATGTCGAGTCCGTTGACCTCAGCGTTGGACTGGGCGTTCTTGAGGAGGCCGAGGAGGAACTTGGCCGACTTGACGGGCCAGCGACCCTGAACGACTCCGTGCTTCTTGGCCTGGGCGGTACGTCCGACGGCACCGTTGTGGCGGCGGAAGGGAATGCACTGCCTGTGGGCCTGGACGTCCTCGAGGTAGGTGATGGCCTGGGAGAGCTCGAGGTTGTGAAGGGCAGCGGCGGTCTCGCTAAGAGGCGGGAAGGGAAGTCAGCCTCAGCGCTTCGGCGACGGCTCGAGCGGCAGCAACGTACCGGGTGTTCTTGTAGTGAACACGGAGGTAGGTTCCCTTCGAGATTCCGACGGCCTTGCGGTCCTTGATGAGCTCAGAGTGGGCGTAGCGGGCCTGTAGAGTCGAGTCGACGGTCAGCACCTGGCGCGAGAGCGGCGAAGTGGATTGAAGGTGAGGCTGCTGAGGCAAACGGGCAGCAGTTCCCCCCGGTGCAGCTGTACAGGATGGTCCACACGTATCGTATGCACCGAACGAGCGGCGCCATACGACCCCAGTCCGTCCCGGTAGCCTCCCAGCGCCATTCCAGCATTCGGGCAGCACCTCCCCCTGCTGCTGAGGTCGACTGCACGCCCTCCAGCTGCTGCCCAGTAGCTCCATGCACTTCACAACATCCTGCTTCTAGCTTGCAGCGTCCCCCCGCTGCTCCCATGAGCTCTCATCCAGCCCCTGCGCCCGTCGAGAGGCAAGCGACGATTTTTGCGCCTCTCCGACGGCGCCTGAGGACGATTCGAGCGGGCAGAGTATGTTGGTAGGGAAGGGGAAGGTGTCCATCGACATAGAAGGAGCTGTAGCTGACCATTTTGTGAACGAGGGTTGGAGCGAGACGGGGATCAAGGCCAAGCTAGCTGAGGGCGAGGTAAAGCCGCTCGGCAGCGATTTTTTAATATCGTGCCGCCTCTCCCCTCTCACTTTCCTGCTCCTCTCGCTGCCAGACCTGCACCGAGAAACGACATGCAGCTGTCTGTAGCTCAGTAGAATCTCCCAAACTCTTCCCATCCCCTCTCGCGACCCCTGGCGAGCCGCCTCTCCTTCGCCGAGGTCGGGGGACTTGCCCTGTACAGCCCTACGAGTTCTCCTTGATTACCCAGCTGTTTCCTCCCAGATCTATACGAGCTCCCACTTCACCGCTGACCTCCTCAGGTAGGTGAGGCAACTGTCTGCGAGCCTCCTCACCGCCGACGAGGTAGGCCTCGGTCCAGCCCTCCTCCTTCCTATCCCTCCTCCAGGCGAGGAACGGTGTCGACTCTGTCGCATCTTTCAAAGCGAGTTCCCATCTCCCCACGCGCCCGATGAACGCCTTGCCGTCCTCACTGGCGAGAATGAGCACTCGGACATTCTCCTCGATGGGGTAGCGGCGCCAGACTTCCTCGTAGGGCTGAACAGCTCCACCGGCGTCTGGGTTGCTCATAGATCCTGTTTCCAGGACATCGCCGTTCGGTAAGTCGGTGAAAGAGCCCTCGTCTGGCAGTGGAGGTTCGGTCGGCGAAGGCGAGGCGGGGTTCGGCGGAGGTCGTCGAGAGTCGATGGTGGCATCGAAGACGGCCTTGGGGTTTTCTGATACGAGGGAGAGACGACTGATCAGCGAGAGCGACTCCTGCAAGCTACCCTGACCTGATGAGAGCGGGAGAGCTCACCTGGGGTCGAGTCTGGCAGAAAGGTCTTGACTCCCGAGCTTGCCCAGTCAATCTCTCCTACTCGAGGACCACTGATGAAGATGCGAAGGTCGAGGAAGCAGCCCGTACGCCCTTGGATGACCTACAAGAGCAGCGAGATGAGCTGACGCGGTTGCGGAGGTGGACAGGGAAGCGCGCTTGGCTCACCAGAGTGTCGGTGTTCTCGAAGGGAGCAGCAGGAGGCCATGCAAGTGATACACGAGTAGATACGAGCGGCTCCATGATGCGATGTAGCGATGCGAGCGAGAAGTAGAAGCGAGAGAGCGGCTGCTCGCTCTCCTCCCCGTTCGCTGCTCTTGAACCTTCGGCGTACAGTCGACCTGCAGCGGACTTTTGAGCTCGTGTTCGACCTCCCTCTGCTTTGACTGCGCTCCCTGCTGTACTGTAGCAAGCGCTGTTGAAACACCTCCTTACGCTCGGTCCTCCAAAGTTGGCCCGCCGAACTTGATCCGAGAACCAATCGCACAGCTGCTTTCCTTTTACCGCTACCGACCCGGCGGCTGGACAGAATCTTTCTTCGGTGCCCCGGCTGCCCGCCTGAACGACAACCGCGCTGAGCGCCAGATCGTCTCTCTTCCTCTCCTTCGCATCTCCTCGACCATGCTTCGCTCGACCGCGCTTGTACTGCTTGTTGTCGGGACTTCTTCCTGCTTCGCTCATGCTCATGGACACGCTGCAGACGAGTCCAACGCCTGGTGTGAGTCGCTCCCCCGGCGCTTAGAAGACGTCCAGCCCGCTGATCGTTCCAGCCGCTGCACAGTGAACAAGTTCGGCCCTCTTCCCGACCTCTCCTTCAGTGGTATCACCACTTTTGCTCGTCTACCTCACCACAAATGCCTCGAGGACCGCTCAAAAGACTTTGACATCGCGAGTAGGTCTATTCGCTTGTTCAGGCCATGTACAGACATGCTGACCATCCTTTCGCAGTTCTGGGAGCTCCTTTCGATGTATGTTGATCTCACCCTCACATCGACCGAGCACAACTGACTGCTTCTACTCTGCAGAGCGCCGTTTCTTACAGGCAAGCCGGCTGTTCGGGCTCGCTTTGGTCCCAGGGCTGGAACTGACCTCTCCTTTATCTACAGGACTGGAGCTCGCTTCGGACCTTTCGCCATTCGCTCAGGATCGCGCAGGCATGCTCCCAGCCGAGGCTACTCGATCCCTTGGGCTCAGAACCCCTTCCGCCAGGGAGGAACTATCGTCGATTGTGGTGACATGTACGTCTTTCAAACTTGCTGTTGTGATCCTGACTGACCTTTGCTCTGCATCACACAGCCCCATCTCACCTTACGACAACGTTCTGGCGCTCGACCAGATCGAGACAGCCTACTCGACCCTCCTCGCTCGCCCGGTTGCTTCGGACTGGGCCAAGGAGCAAGCAGGCATGAGCAAAATTGCACTTGATGGCAAGGATCACCCTCGCATCATCACTCTCGGCGGAGATCGTGAGTTATGACCTTGCCTTGTCGACTCGCTCGGCGCTGACCTCGCTTTCTTCGACAGACACCGTCCTCCTTCCCATCCTTCGCAGCCTCAACAAGGTCTACGGAGAGGTCTCGGTTATCGTATGTTATCTCGCCGCCTGCAGCTTCATCCTCATTGACCTTGCGCGCCTCCAGCACTTCGACGCCCATATCGACTCGTGGAACGGCAACACCTACGTCGGAGCTTCGACCGAGCAGTCCAAGATCACCCACGGTAGCTTCTTCTGGAAGGCTGGGGAGGAGGGCCTCATCTCCAACACCTCCTCCATCCACGCCGGCATTCGCACCCGCCTCTCGGACGAGGAGGACCTCGCTTACGACGAGCAGGTCGGCTTCAAGCTGCTCACTACCGAGGATATCGACGACCTGGGAGCTCATGGTATCGCCAAGGCCATCCGCGACCGCGTCGGCGACCGCCCTTGCTACCTCTCGTTTGAGTGAGTCTCGTCGCCTCCAGCTCGCTTTAGCTTCTCCTTCTCTCCCCTTCAAGCGCAGCTGAGCTCGAGCTGACCTCTTGCGCCCCGCAGCATCGACACCATCGACCCTTCCATGGCGCCTGCGACTGGAACGCCCGAGCCCGGAGGTGAGCTTCTCTCGAGCGAAATTACGATGACCACTACTAACGACCTCGCAAATAGGATACACCACTCGCGAGGTCAAGAAGATCCTCCGAGGTCTCTCGGGGCTCAACCTCGTCGGCCTCGACGTCGTGGAGGTCTCGCCGGCGTACGATACCAACGCCGAGCTGACGGGAATGGTCGCGGCGGACTTGGTGCAGGAGTTCTTGAACCTCATGATCAAGAAGGGGGATCGTGTGCCCGCTGTGGCCAACATGAAGCTCAACCTTGGGCAGGGAGAGGCTATTAAGATTGCCGAGGGCGCACACGACGAGCTGTAATCTTGCTTTTACATCGTTTCGAAGCCGTAGCAATGCGAAGTTGACTGTGGTTGCACGTACTGCTCCACCTAAAACCCTATGTACACCTATAGTGCTGCTAACCCAAAACTAATGTCCCTGCGAAACACGAATCCCCCTCGGCGAATCGACTATGGCTTCGGTCCACGGCACACGGGAAGGACGAGAGTGGTGTTGGTGAGGAAGTCGGACTGGAGCTGACATCCGGGGGTAGTCCAAGGGTCGGCGATGAAGGATTGAGGAGTAGGGAGGGGAAGCCAGTAGGTGAAGCACGACGAGGACTCGACGCCGCCGAAGTTCGCTCCCGAGGCCGTGTTGCCGCTGATGGTAATGTTCTCGTGGCCGGCGACCGAGATTCCGTATCCAAAGTAGCCCGTGGGTCCGGAGGAGAAGACATTGTTCTTGATCTCTCCGTCGAAGGTGCGAGCAATCGTCCTGTTGTCGGTGCCCCACGACATGGTGCCAACGGCGATACCCAGCTTGATGAGGCTGGCTTGAGAGATGATCTGGTTGTTGGAGACAACCGTGCCGGTGTAGGCTCCCGAGAAGGGTGTCCAATCGACCTGTACAGCGAGCGCCAAAGTCAGCGCCGAGCCCTTAGGGAATCGAGATGGTGCCAAATTCACCAAGTTGATGCCACCGAGAGCTTGACGATCATTGGCAATAATGGTGTTGCCGGTAATTTGGCTGCCAAGAGCACCGAAGATGACGAGTCCTCCGTCCTGCGAAGCAGCAGCGAAAGGTCAGCTCGGATCCGAAGCGAAAAAGCGACGGAGACAGCGTACGGTGGTATCAGTGACGGTGTTTCCCTGCACCAGACTGTTCCTGCAGGCGATACTGATGCCGTCGGCCTAGATTGAGCGAAGAGTGTCAGCGCCGAGCAGTGTTGGATCGCCTCGGCGCGGCTTGTCAAAGGTCGCTCGCTGCGTCGAGTAGCAGAGAAAGTCAGGCTTACCCATTGTCCAGGTGTGTAGGTACCGGTCGAGTCCCGCTTGAACTGCTGAGCGCCGCTTGGAGCGTGGCCCGAGGGACCGATCTGGTTGTTGAGGATTTGGGCGCTGTTGCAGAAGTTGTTGTAGCCTTCCGCGATGTGCAAGACACTCCACCCACGAGGCTCGAAGGCGTGGACGTTCTTAACGGCTTGCCCCGTCTGCGAAGGCGGATCTGGTCAGCCGAGGTCTCGGCGCCGATGAGCAGTAAAACTCACGGTGTAGCCTCCGATCTCGATGAGAGCAAGTCCGCCGTAGACAATACCGAGAGAAGGCCGTGCTCCATCGATCTGAATGTTCTGGATCGTCACATAGTCGACGTAGTTGAGCGCCGAGTAGATGGCGCAGGTGACGTTGACATTGGCAACGGTGAGGGTCGCCCTGGTGCTGTCCGTGGGGTTGCCTTGGGTAGTGAGCGTCTGGTTTGCCCACCAGATGAAGACGGCTTGCTCGAGCATGATGTTGGCGCCGGGGCAGAGCTCTGCAAAGAGGAGGAGAGAGTCAGCTCCGCGCCGAGGGGACATGGGAAGGGCGGCTAGAACACTCACCCACAGTGTATCCAATCCCTCCGTAGGCAAAGAGGGATGAGATGTAGCTGGCGTTGGCCTGTGGAGTGTCGAAAACGGTTAGACGTCGGCCCATGCAGTGCTCGAGGAGGACGGAATGGCTCGCCTCCGAACCGACGCAGGGAGCAAGAGTTGAGGTCGGCACGAGCGAGGCCGAGGTTGTAGTAGACAAGCTCGAAGTTGAGGAGGTAGATGTTGACGTAGCGGTAGTGCTCGAGGAAGACGAGGATGTGGAAGACGAGACGGACGAGGTCGCAGATGAAGTCGAGCTCGGCGAGGAGGTGGTTGGCGCCGGAGCATTGCTGGAGGTCGACTTCGAGGACGTGGAGCTAGTACGCGGCTTTGTTGTGGTGGTAGTAGTAGTCCTGCGAGTCGTGGTTGTGGTCGTAGGCTTCGGAGGAGCAGCCACGCGCATCTCCCTGATGGCGGATTTGACCGTCTCCTTGATCAGTCCGCGCTTGGCAAACTCCACCTTGTCGACAAAGAGCTCCTCGGGGAAGCCTTCGAAGTCGCTTCTCTTCCAAGCGTGCCCGAGGCCATGGTTCTCGCGCCAGTTGGGAGACCTTCGGCGAAGGTGACGGTCGAAATCGTCGTACTCGGTGATGAGAGGGCGAGGAGGAGCGGCGGCTTGCGGGGTAGGTCCATGAGGATGAGGGTTGGTGAGAGTCGAAGGCTTGAAGCGAGGAGCAGCGACTGCCAACTGCGAGCAAACGAGGAGGGAGAGGAAGAGAAGGGCGACTCGGCCGGCGAAGGTAGCTTGAGTGGAGGGGTGGGTGAGCATCGTGGGTGAAGGGATGAAGAAGCACGCCCGCGATTGAGTCTCTGCGAGTGAACGAAAGGAAGAGAAGAGGCGAAAGAGAATCGTCAGGAGAAATCCGAGGGAGGGCGCCCGCCGAAGGGTCAGCCCCCGCGACAGCGAAGCGTGTGCAAGACACGCTCTCCGCACATGTCTTGCGCTTGCAGCTTTCGTCTCAGCCATACCCTCTTCCCGAGCAGCAGATCGCACCTCTACGAACCTCGCATTAGGAAGACTTCCGAAGGTACGCTTCGAGAACCTCAGCCGCCGGTCTCAGTCGACTCGTACCTGCCGTCGAAGGCTTTGGGCTGGTTGCAATCGTTTCTGCGACACAAGGGCGACCCGGATACACCTCTAAAGCGATTGTGCATGAATCTCACAGGGGCTCGCTCGCTCGAATGGCACTCCCGAGCTCACAAGTCGACCGAGTTTGGGAGGTGCTTTGTTCGAATAAATCGCTTTGTGAAGGGCGACAGGGCGCAAAGGACTGCTCGTTTTGCATGTGTGCGTAGCTCCGCGCGTGAAGAGACGGAGCTGCTCGGAATCTCGGCGAAGACTCCCCGTTCGGCGATTGTTGGCCTCATAATACCTTCGCCGAGCCTTGTCTCCGGGAAGCTATCTCTGCTCTATGTTCTGAGAGAACAGTACGTGGCTTGTGAGCACTTAGCAAGTTCAAGATGAGTGGTGACGACTCTCTGCCTTTGCGTCGAAGCGGTAGCCGTGCGGTGAGCGCCGAGCCGAGCGGTCTAGTTCATCTCCAGGTGAGACCGTCTCCAGAGCCACGAAAGCAACACTTGGTGCGCTCGCAAGCAGCAAGTAGAGGATGTCTAACGCTTCTTCCCGTTACTCAGGAGCCTCGACGATCCTGAAGGTGTCTGAGGTTCAGCGCGTTGCTTCGCCGAGCTCGCCCTTCGTCTGGAGCTGCTGCTGAGGCGCCGAATCGTGCAAACCCGCGTGTTCCGTCTTCGCTTTCTCCAGCCTACTACTAGGATTTGCTGTGAATTCAGCAGCTCGAGCCAACGCCCAGCGATCGAGATTCCTGGAGGGGCCGAGAGCCGTCGAAGCCGAATGTTCGCCGAAAGCTCGCCGAGGTCACTCTGTTTGCCTAGTCTAGCGAGTAGCAATGCAAAGTCTAGCAAAACAGACGAACTAGTAGTAGGAATGCGGTGGCGGTTGCGATGAGGGAGGATAAGCTCCGTGTGCGCTCGGCTTGGCCTCCGAGGGGTAGGGCGACTGATGAGGGTAGGAGGGCAGGTAGCTCGGAGGCGTAGGGAGATAGTTGCTCGATCCGGTGATGTGATACTGTTGTCTGCCTTGAGTGTCATAGCTGGTCGATGGCACCGCAAAGTCGAAGGCGAAGTCGCCAAGCGCTGCTGGAGCGCCGAAGTCGACGCGGTAGTCCTCTTGAAGGTACGAGGAGGGCGGTGGAGGAGCCGGCGACGGTGCAGATTGTCGCGGAAGAGGGTTGGCAGGTCGTTGGCCTTGCTGGAGGTACTGAGGTGGAACGTAGGGTGGCTGGTGCGGATGCTGAGGTGGCGGCTGTTGAGCTCCAGAGGGGTAGGAAGAGTAGGAGGGGTAGGAGGGGAGAGGTGGAGGTACGCGACGGCGTAGTTCGTCCTCGTTGGAGGAGTACGAGCTGATGGATGAGTGGTTCTCGCCGAGGTAGGGCGTATTCTCGGGCGTAGGAGCGAAGACGGGTCGAAGCGCCCTCGAGGCCGGGGTAGGGACGTCGGTCGTGCGCGCTCGCTTTCCACCGCGCTGTTGGTCCCGCTGCTGATCCCTCTGCGCGGTCATGGCGGCCTCCTTGGCGAGTAAGAAGCGAATGACTCCGGCGCCCTTCCTCGAGAGTGACTGCGAGAGGAAGGAGAATCAGCCCATTGCTACGCTCTCAAAGGCGGTTCCTACTCACAGCCTCCTTGGCATGACCCTCCATCTGCACCGCTGCGGCCTTGATGAGAGCCCTCGTGCTGTCGACTTCGCTGCCTTGCGGGAAGGTGAGGATGTCGACGGCGAGGACGACCGCGGCGCTGGTAGCCTTGTACGAGAGTCCTCCCCACGGGTGTTGGTTGCAGGAAGGTGAGCGGAAGATGGCGAGGGTGAGCTTGGCGTAGTGGAGGCAGCGGTCGCGGGAGAGCTGCCACAGCTCGTTGGAGCCGGCGAGGACTGAGGGGCGCCGAACGTCAGCTCCCTCCGACCGTAATGATGCATGCTTTTCACTCACCGAGCCATGGACGATGTATGCGAATAAACTCGGAGCATAGCGAGATCTGAATCATGCTGAGTAGGCGAGCCGAAAGTCAGCTCGGCTCGTTCGAAAGGCCTCGACGAGAACTCACCATGCTCTCATCTCTGTGACGGTGACATGAGGCGTGTGCCGGACGATCGCGCCTACGCCGTCGAGCTGCATGCGGTAGCGAGCGGGGATCGTATCCTCGAACTCCCTGAGCTCCTTGTCGAGCTCGAGGACGGTGGCGTACGAGACGGGGTGGATGCCGAACGCTCGGTCGTTGACCTTCTTGGCCATGACAGCGAGCTTGGCCTTGAGCAGCAAGCTCGTCATCGGGGTCTCCTCGAACTTGCGGCGACGACTGGCGACGCCCGCCATAGCGGTCTCCTCCTGGAGGATTTCGTGGTCGTGGCAGTCGAGCGGGAGCTTGCAGTCGACTTGGTTGAGGTCGAAGATGGCCCAGGTGCGGCCGAGCGAGGAGGAGCTGAGGATGCAGAGGGTGAAGAGCGAGTAGAAGAGTCGTCGGCGCATCTCGGCCTGTGGGAAGTGAGGTCAGCTGGGGGGCGGGGAGAGAGCTATGTTAGGCCGCACCTCGAAGAAGGTGAAGCGACCAGGGGTGCGGTCAGGATCGCGGTGGAGGGTGAGCGACATGGCGACCTGGACGACGAGCGAAAGTAGTCCCCTGCGAGCGCCGAGATGTCAGTCATCGATTGAGGACGAGGGCGTCGCGGATGCTCACATTCCCGCGCCGCTTGACTCGCCATGCGACATGAAGACCTGCGCATGATTGCGATTAGCTCGCGTCGCAACCCGAGCGGCCAAGAGAGCGAGCTCACGAAGTAGGTCGAAAGCACGCTGACCGCTCGTACGCTCTCGACGGAAGGGTTGCTGCAGGAGAGGGAGGCGTCAGAGGGGAAGCTCGAGGTAAAAGCGTTCCAGGGCTCACTCGAGGAACTATGAAGGGACACGAGATCAGCGACCGAGTCTTTGAACAGCGAAGCCGAGAAACTCACTCGTCCGCAAGTCAAGGCGACCATGGCCCCCTCAAGCCACTTGTCCACGAGCTTGCCCTTCTCTGCAGCTCCACCGAGCCCATCACGCTGAGCACGCTTGGCGGGCATCATGGCGAGACCCATCGCGCAGACGCCGAGGAAAGTGGCGACGAAGAAGGGATCGATCCGTTTGGCTCGCTGCTCATCGTCCAGCTTGAGGGCCTCCTTGAGCTGAGCCCATTGCTCTTCGAACGTAGGAAGGTGGACGGGGTGCGCATACCTGCGGGGGGATCACGCGAGGTTAGCGCCTCAGCTGAGGGAAGCCCGGCGACGAGCCCAGCGGGTCTCGTCGCGGCCAGAGCAGTCTGTAGAGGATCAGGGATGTCCGAGGTCCAGCTTACCACGAGACGTAGCCGCTGAAGTATCTGGGGTAGATTAAGAGAGTGAGCGGAGTGAGTGGTTAGGAGCGAGAGGTGAGAAGGGAGAGGTGAGGAGCGAGAGGTGAAGAGTGAGCTTCTAGCTCAGGGAGCTAGAGAGGGATGAGATAGCTTACGAGTAAGCAGACAAGGCCTGCTCATCTGTAGGTAGGAAGCGAAGAGCCTCGGCCAGGGGAGGCGCCGAACGATGGAAGGCGGCGCTGCCGAGTGGGCTCGGACTGAGCTCGCCGTTGCTGTACTCGCTGAGCGCTGTAGGCGAGGTCGCTGCCTCCGACGCGGGTACTGTCACTCCACTAGCAGCGCCTGCGAAGCCACCGGTGAACGAGGGAAGGGCGTAGGTCAGGCCGAACTGCTGAGGGAGGGTGGCGATGAAAGCCGCCGCTTCGTCGATGAAGGGTGCTCCTCGTCCTCCTCCAGGTGCCCACGAGTCTTCTCCACTCCCCTCGACGACGACAAACTCCTTGATGACGAGCTGAGAGAGCGCCTCGCAGAGATCGTTGGCGCGGAGGTCCATCTTGTGCTGTCGCTGCGAGTCGGAGCGGGCTCGACTGACGGTGTCGGGGCGAGAGGTGGAGGGAAACTGCTCGAAGAGAGGGGAGGGCATAGACTCGGTGGCGACGGATGGGTCGGTGCTGCTGCCGTCATCGTCGTCCTTTTGCGAGGTGAGGTGGGCGACGAGGGTTTCGAGGCGGCGAACTTGGGCTCGAAGCTCGTCGGCGTCGTGCTCGGCGCTGCAGGGTGGGCGGTGAGTGAGCAGTCTCGTTGGTAGAGCATCTTCAGCCTACCGAGCATCGAAGAGGGGAACAGCGCTGTGAAGGAGGCATCAGCGAGGGCTCCGAAGGGTCACGAGCTCCGAACTCACTCATCCCAAGCACAGTGGTCGCCTCGAGCGGTACACTGATCACAAGGTGCAGCTCGGTTGCACCTCAACTTCTTCTTGCGGCATTGTACGCCTGCAGAGCGCGAGGAAGTCAGCTTTCGATCCTACCGGCTCAGGCATCCTCAACTCACAAGAACTCGGCTTGCGATTCCTCGTCCTCTTGGGCTTGGCCAGCGGCGGGGTAACAGCTTCCTTCTTGACCTCCTTCGCCGACCATCCACCCGCTGCACCGACTTGGCCTGAGCCTCCGCCGTCCGATTCCCCGCTTGAGCTGCCCGCGCGAGCAGGTGGAGGTGGTGGAGCATGGCGATGGGAAAGGGGAGGGGCGGCCGTGTTGAGATCGGGGAGAGCAAACGATGCAGGACCTTGGGCTCCGGACGGAGCGACATTGTTACGCTGCAGACCGGGGTTTGCTTCGGCAGCGGGGTCTGCACGAGGGCTGGTCAGCTTGCTGCTGTGAGACCACAGGAGATGTCAGAAACACTGCGTACCATCGGGCAGAGTCGTAAAGAACTCGGTGAAGAGGTCCTCGGCGCTCATGATGCAGTTTGAGAAGAGCTAAAGAACGTGAGACGCGAGCGGAGAGAGTCAGCAAGATCGTCGCGTGGGTGAGGGGGGATGTGGAGCTCAGGTGGCACAGCCTGTAACAGAGCAGTACAGCGGTGCTTACTGAGCCTGCTGCTCTTCCCTGCTCTGCGATACAGTCTCCACCGCTTGCTCCAGCGTCGCAGGAAAGTCCGCGAGACAATCACGCCCCCGTGCTCTCCCTCTCGATAGCTTACCGGCTAGCTGTAGTCGGGTAGAGGCGCTGTGTAGCGCTTTTGATGCCGCAGCTGTTGTGCTGTGCGAATGTGCGCGATAACAGGGGACGGCCGATGGACGGGCGAGTGGAAGAGCTCTGGACTGCTCTCGCTGGCGAAGTCGCTCGAAGGGCTGGGAAAGGGTTGAAAGAGCGGCGGGAGCGGTGTGCAGTAGGTTGTCGAGTTGTAGCGTACTATGCCGCCAAAGACAGGCGAGTGGTGGAAGCAAGAAACGACGGGTCGCTTCTCGGACTTAGAAACGTCGGGAGCGCAGCGGGAGGCTCCCTTCCCTCCTCCGCAAAGAAGGATGTCAGACTTTTGATGAGCTCTAAGTGGGAACACTCTGGCCAGCTGTATCATCTGCAGGATTTCTCGAGCTGCTCGCCTCATACAAAGCTGCTGTAGTTCTGCACAAGAGCGAAGAGGTCTCAGAGGACTTCGCCGAAGGCAGCGCTTTTCAGCTTCCCGCCCGGTTTTCGAGTCTGAATGATATGCATGAAGGCGGAACAAGGGGGATACAAGAGTGTCTGATGTACAAGAGTCCGTTTCTCGGTCTAAGGCAGATGTAAGTGCCTGCGGTGGGTTCGGCGATCCCTGCCTCCTCTAAGGCTTCGGTCCACGGCACACGGGAAGGACGAGGGTGGTGTTGGTGAGGAAGTCGGACTGAAGCTGGCATCCGGGGGTAGTCCAGGGGTCGGCAATGAAGGGTTGAGGAGTGGGGAGGGGGAACCAGTAGGTGAAGCACGACGAGGATTCGACGCCGCCGAAGCTCGCTCCCGAGGCCGTGTTGCCGCTGATGGTAATGTTCTCGTGGCCGGCGACCGAGATTCCGTATCCAAAGTAGCCCGTGGGTCCGGAGGAGAAGACATTGTTCTTGATCTCGCCGTCGAAGGTGCGAGCAATCGTCCTGTTATCCGTGCCCCACGACATCGTGCCAACGGCGATGCCCAGCTTCATGAGGCTGCCTTGGGAGATGATCTGGTTGTTGGAGACGACCGTGCCGGTAAAGGCGCCTCCGTAAGGCAGCCAATCGACCTAGAAGAGCGCGAAGAGAAGGCGAAGGTCAGCGCCGAGAATCGACTACGCGACGGGCGACGCGGCGACTTACCATGTTGATACCTCCCAGAGCTTGACGATCGTTGGCAATGATTGTGTTGCCGGTGATCTGGCTGCCGAGGGCGCCGAAGATGACGATGCCGCCGTCCTGAGCAAGTGAGGAGGGTCAGCCGAGCTCGAACGGGCGAGGACAGCGTGCCGGAGGGGGGAATCGGAGCTTACGGTAGTGTCGGTGACGGTGTTGCCTTGGATGAGACTGTTCTTGCAGGCATGACTGATACCGTCGGCCTGAAGGAGAATGAGCGAAGTCAGCGCCGAGCAGCAACGACGTCGAGCTACAGGCTGGGGCATGTTCCGAGAATCCTCGAACGAGTCACAACAGCTAAGAGAATGAGCTCACCCACTGTCCCGGTGTGTAGGTGCCGGTAGAGTCGCGCTTGAATTGCTGAGCACCGCTCGGAGCATGGCCCGAGGGACCGATTTGGTTATTCAGAATCTGTGCTCCAGAGCAAAAGTTGAGGTATCCCTCGGCGATGTGCAGAACACTCCAGCCACGAGGCTCAAAGGCGTGAACGTTCTTGACGGTGTGTCCGATCTGAAGGAGACGACGACGATTAGCGAGCTGCTCGGCGAAGGCATTGCAGGCGATGAAGCTCACCGTGTAGCCTCCAATCTCGATCAAAGCGATTCCACCGTAATAGATACCGTATTTGGGGCGAGCTCCATCGACCTGGATGCTCGAGATGGTGACGTGGTCGACGTAGTTGAGGGCGGCGAAGATGGCGCAGGTGATGTCGGAGCTTGCGATGGTGAGAGTCGCGCGAGTGTCGCCCGTAGGGTTGCCTTGGGTAGTGAGCGTCTGGTTTGCCCACCAGATGAAGACGGCTTGCTCGAGCATGATGTTGGCACCGGGGCAGAGCTCTGCACAGAGAAGAGTTAGCCTTCGGTCGAGGGGGGAGACAAGACAGGGCTGCTGGGATACTCGCCCACAGTGTATCCAATTCCTCCGTAGGCAAACAGGGATGAGATGTAGCTGGCATTGGCCTGCGAGGAATGGCGAGTGTCAGCGCGATAGCTCGGCGAAAGAAGGCGAAGACACTCACCTCGGAGCCGACACAGGGGGCGAGAGTCGACGTAGGTACGAGAGAAGTACTAGTGGTAGTAGCCGAGACGGAGGTGGCCGAGGCGGAGGTAGCACTCGAAGAGACGACGGCCGAAGACGACGAAGCGCTGCTCGGCGACGAGCTGGCAACGCTGCTGGACTGCGAGGAGTCGGTGGTGGAGGAATAGGGAGCCGAGGAGGAGGATGAAGTAGCAGCTTGGCTGGTAGCCGAGCTGGCGGGAGCCGAAGTGTCGTTCGCCGCCCTACGCCCAAGGACCGAATCCTGCTCGTTCAAGTCGAGGTAACGCCGAGCGAACTCCTCCTTGTCGAGGGCGAGTTCGGCCTCGAAGTCGTGGATAGCAATGTTATCCCTCTTCCAGGCGTGTCCCTTGCCTTGGTTCTTCCTCCAGTCCTTTCGCTTGCCGCGGAAATGACGGTCGAAATCGCCATACGCCTTGATGGATGGACGAGTAGGCGCTTTAGTGCTGGGAGTAGGTCCATGAGGGTGAGGATTGGTGAGAGTCGCGGGCTTGCGACGAGGAGCGGCCGAGGCGAGCTGCGAGCAGGCGAGGATGGTGACGACGAGGAGAGCGACTCGGGCGAGGGAGAGGCTCTTCAGAGGGGATGAGCGGCTGCTCATGGTTGAAGCTGGAAAGGGCAGGGGGGGTGGAGGAAGATGTAAGAGAGAGAGAAGCGAAAGGAGTGAACGAGCGAACGACAGCGAGCGACGGGAAGCAAATCCGACCCACCGCTCGGCTCGGGCGACACCCTCTTCCTCCTTCCTAACTCATCGTCCCGCCCCAGACTGCGGCTGGCATGTCCCGCCAGCGTGTCACCCGTGTACTCACCTCCGAGAGGTCCTGTCGACGTCTATATCCCTTCATCGAGTAGCTTGTCCCAAACTCTACGACTTGGAGCCTCTGCCTTCCTACTTCGTAGCGGGACCTGCGAAGGCCCGGCCCCTTCAGCTCGGCCATACAGCTGTTCTCGTCTTTTCTGGTACATCGTCTGATCGGCGTGTAGGAGAGACGGATTAGAGGAAGATCAAACGGGCACCATGCGTGGCGAGGGCTCCTTCGTTCCGCGCAGAGACGAGCAAAGCCGACCGAGCAGGACCTGCCCGAGCGACGGGCAGGGGCAGGGCTCCCCAACTAGCATCAAACGACACAGAGCGAAGACGGGACGACTCGTGGACGTCATATCCGACTTGCCTGCGATCTGCGAAGCTGTCAGCGCAGGGGCAAAGCAGTGAGAGCTCGCCTCTCGGCCTTCGCTAAGGCGCTTCGGCGCCTTCCAGAAGAACGAGAGGTCGAGCTACAATGGGTGAGACGGAGTGTTGGAGATCTTTATATGAGATATCGGTACAGCGAGGGAGCCTATCGATGTCCTCGTAAATTCAGGCGAGCTGCTTGTCGGCGTCGGTGAGCCTGCGCCGAATGCAGGAGAAATGGTCATCGATTTGAATCGAGCCTAACCCCCATACTTGAGGACTAGTTTGCCGAGATATCAATAAGCCGCTTACGGTACATACTTCACTCCGAAGAGCTTCGTCCTCGTCACTCTGCCTTGCGAATCCTTGTCGACCTGCCAGATCGCTTGATGGACCTCGCCGACGGGGATGAAGAGCCTCCCTGGACTCTTGAGCTGCTCTACCAACTTCTCGGGCATCGTAGGCGCAGCGGCGCCTACGTGGATGGCGTCCCAGCCTCCTTCGGGGAGATCAGCGGCGGTAGCGCCCGCTCGTCCATCGCCGACGACGACTTTGAGGGAGGGCGGAGAGGAGGAGAGAGCGTTGGCGGTGAAAGGGGAGCGTCGGAGGGCAGTGAGCGAGGTGGAGACGAGAGCGGGAATGTGGTCGATGCCGAGGACGAAGCCAGTGGGTCCGACGAGGTGCGAGAGGATGGCGAGGAGGTAGCCACTGCCTGAGCCTGATTGCTCGGCGAGGAGAGGAGCAAGTCAGTCGGAGTATCCAGCCCTAGCAGAGTGAGTGGTGCGCTACTTACCTACATCCAGGACCTTGGCGCCCGGCTGAAGGTAAGGCTCGAGAGCTTCCAAGGCGTGCGCGTGCATGTGAGGCGCCGAGATGGTCGCTCCATGGCCGATGTACTGAGGCGCATCCTCGTAGGCGTCCCTCGGGTTCATGCAGAAGTGGGCACTGTCGTAAGAAGTAGATGGGGGAGTTAGTAGGGGCAAAGGCGAGCCATCGCTCGTCGCCGAACCAGCTCAAGATCACGGCTCACCGATCCACCGCTTCGAACGCCGAGATAACACGGGGAGTCGAGAGGATTCCGGCGGAAGCGAGGTTGGAGATGAGCCCATGGTTGCTGGTCGAGCCACAGCGCCAGGCCATGTCGTCAAGCTGACTGAAGGCGAGGAGCGAGGTGGGGCCGCTGAGGAGCTGGGCGAGAAAGAGACGACGAGGAGGGCGCCGGGCGAGGAGTGCAGTGCTATGTAGAGTGTCTGTAGACGATTCTGTTGCTACTGCAGCGAGTCGAGTCGACGAAAGCGAGGGTTACAAAGTCACGCGAGGCGCCGGCGTCAAGGCTCAGCTTTCTCGATACACTCGCGACTCTTCTCTCGACTCGATGGCCAGCCGCACCAGCTCTACTGTGCTCCAACGCTGCTGTACAGCTTCGCTAGCCCGACCTACAGCCGCCACCCTTCGTATCCGGCCAACGTCATTCGCTTCCCCTCTCCGCCTGCCTTCAGTCCGCCATGCTAGCTACTACCCTCATCTCGAGCCAAAGCCGAAGAAGGGGATTAAGCTGGGCCATCTGTTCTCTGCCTTGGCGCTTCTCGGTACGTGCTATCGTCCTGCAGGAGCCGCCAGCCGCGTTTCCTTCGACAGCTCTCTCTGTCGCTCTCCCTGACTGTTCTCCCTATCGCAGGCATTGGCGCGACTGGGTTCGGCCTATACGACTTCTACCAATCCTTCACTGCTTTCCCCTCTCCCATCCGCGCCCACCTCCGCACCGCCCTTCGCGCCATCAACGATGGAGCCTTCCCTCGCGCTGAGGCTTCCTTCCAAGCGGCCTACGACCTCGCCATCGAGCTGTCGGCCAAGGGAGAGCTGGGAAACAGGGAGGAAGCGTTGATGAAGAGCAGTGGAGTCGCCATTCGATGGGGAGGCATGTGGGAGGAAGCGGGCGAGCTGGGAAAGGCCGCCGAGGTGTATCAGAAGGGGTTGGAGGAGGTGCTGAAGGCGGTGCATGCTGGTGGAGCGAGTAAGAAGGAGGTGATGAGGAGCGTGGCCATCAGTATGAAGCTCGGCGATCTTTCTGTGAGGATGGGAGGCGGGGAGCAGCTCAAGGTCGCCGAGGAGCGGTATACCTGGTGTGTGCAGGAGATGATGAGGTTGAAGATGACGCCTGAGCAGTTGGAAATGGTGAAGGCTGAGATGGAAGGTGGACCGAAGGAGGAGGGTGCTGCTGCAGAGGCCAAGAAGGACGAGCTCGAGGTCGACCTGCCGAGTTGGGCGGGCGATGTACAGCTTGTGGCCGGAATGGAGCGGCTAGGAGAGCTATACGCTAAGCTGGGGAACGTGGAGTGAGTCCTCTGCTGTCTAGCTGTCTACCTCGCCGCTGACTTTCTCCTCTCGGCGCAGATACGCCAAACCCCTCTTACAACAGACTATCGCCCTCCTCCTTCCCCCTCCACCAAAAGACGGCTCCAAGCACGTCGTCCCTCCCGCGCCCACTCGCTGCCACGCCGCCACCCTCATGAACAACCTCTCCTCGGTGCTCGTCTCGGAGCCCTCACCCTCGGCCAAGTCGATCGAAGAGGCTCTCCGCTGGAGCGCGCAAGCCCTGACCGTCTCGAGCAAAACTCGGAAGGAAGTTGAAGCTTCTCGCAAGGGCAAAATCGTCCCCCTCGCCGACAGGGAGGAGGCCGAGTGCGAGCTGGTCGCCGTGGTCTCGACGTACAACCTCGGCAAGCTGAGCGAGGTGAGTCTGCCAGTCCTCGTCTTTAGAGCCAAGGCTGACCTTCTATGACTATACAGCTGCAAGATGATAAGAAGGCGGCAAAGCTTTGGTTCGAGCAGTCTCGGGCGCAGAGCGTGAGGATCGGCTCGCGGGAGGGAGTCGAGCAGAGTAGCAGCGCTTTGGCTAGAATGCAGTAGAATCGTCTAGCATTGTCTCAGAATGATCATTAGACCATCCCTGCTCACTTACAGTGCAAAAGCCGATTTGACCGAGCGGGCTCTTCGTCCTTTGGTCGCGCCCGCGCCCTTCTCGCTCTTCCCACACCCTTTCTCGCTTTCCGGTGAGCTTCAACGCCTGCTCGTGGCTGGTACACGCCTGTACGGCTAGGCAGACCCTCTCGAGCCCGTCTCTAGCCTCTCTGTAGGCCAGCAAAGGCGCACTCGCGCGACTTTGAGCAGCCTCTCGTCAGCGTTCGCTTTGGTGGCGTATCGCGGCCGTTCTGCTGAGCGGGAGGAGCAGCAAGCTGGGCTGGAGGGTGCAAGGACAGCAGGAGAAGGTATCGAGCTACAGAACATGCTAACTCGGCGCTCCAATCCTTCAGCGCAGAGACCCCGCCACAGCACCCGCACTCTTCTCCCTCTGCCAAGTCGTCTCGTGTCTCGGTAATCATGGCTCTCAAGCGCATCAACAGTGAGTTCAGCACGCCCTCTATCTCCCTACAGCTTCGTCTCTCCCTTCTCCCCATCCTGTACCCGTCTTCTTCCACCGCCTTCCCTCGTCGCCGTTTCTCCTCTCCTCCCGCCCGCGCCGCCGTTCACGAAGCTAACCGCGATGCTCACCTGCAGAGGAGCTGCTCGACCTCGGGCGTGACCCGCCCTCGTCTTGCTCGGCGGGACCTACCGGCGACAACATGTTCCAGTGGCAGGCGACCATCATGGGCCCTGGTGACAGTCCTTACTCGGGCGGAGTCTTCTTCCTCACCATCACCTTCCCCACCGACTACCCTTTCAAGCCTCCCAAGGTCGCCTTCACCACCAAGATCTATCACCCCAAGTAAGTCGCCCGTTCGCTCGCTGAGCGCTCTTTGTCAACCGGAGCTCGAGAGCTAATCGCGCTCCTCCCGTCGCTCGCCTGCAGTATCAACGCCAACGGATCCATCTGCCTCGACATTCTCCGAGAACAGTGGTCCCCCGCCCTCACCATCTCCAAGGGTAAGCCGCCTCGTCCTCGCTGAGCTTGGGGAGCTCCGAGCACGCATTGACTGACCTTCCTCGCTCTTCCCCCCTCTCGTTCGGCTCGCACAGTCCTCCTGAGTATCTGCTCGATGCTCACCGACCCGAACCCCGACGACCCTCTCGTGCCCGAGATCGCCAACCTTTACAAGACCGACAGGCCGCGTTACGAGTCGACCGCTAGGGAGTGGACTCGCAAGTGAGTGGCAGTGCGGTCTCCTCAGCTCCAACCATATACTGACGCTCCTTGCATTGCAGGTACGCTATGTAAGGGAGGAAGCGAACGAACGGAAACGAACGACGAGGCTTTGCTCCTTCTTGAAGAGGAGCAGGAGGAGACGAGGAGGAGGAGGAGAGGTAGTGAGGTTTGCCCGTGTTGCACCTCCATGCGTTACGCTAGGCGGTTGTGCTGCTATTTCGACCCTTTGCTCAAGTTCCCTCGACGGAGAGGCGCGGCGTGCGAAGGCTGGTCGACCGAGAGAGGGGGTTTCGGAGAAGATGCTCTCCAGCGACTTGCTCGGCTGCAGGAATAATCACCATGCTTTGTGGTGCTCGTGTTTCACAAGCATGTCGCAGCCCAAGCCTCTCAATTCGAGTTGGCCCAAGAACGCATCACCATCGTTTCGGCGCTCTGCCTCCTCCTCCACCCTTCTCGCTGGTTTTTTAGCTCTTGAGTCGATGAGGCAGAGCAGGACGCGGGTCTTTTACCCAGTCCTATTGCTTCTCAGCTGGACCCATCTCGCTGCAGCTTCAGGGAACCTTTCGACGCTGGCCATCCCGAACGAAGGGACAGCCTCCCTGACACATTACGACCTTCCGTCCACTGCAATCGCGGCTTGCGGCTGTAGCAGTACATCGAGCGAGTATCCTACCGCTGCTCTCAACCAAGCAGCCTACGGGAGTACCATCTCGTGTAAGCTCAGCTGGGAAGCGCGAGAGGGACCCCGCTCAGCTTGCTTCTTTTTGCAGCTGGACCTGCCTGTGGGCTCTGCTTCAACCTCTCCATCGTATCAGCGTGGCAAACTACACCTCCCTTCGTACTGCCCGAGGAGAACCAGACGTCCATCGTCGTTAAAATCACGGTGAGCCCGTTTCGGCGAGGAGGCTGGTGCGCTGGGAAGCTGAACATTGCCCTCCTCTTGCTATAGGACAAATGTCCAGCAGACCAGTGGTGTAACGCAACAGACAGCAAGCCCAACAAGTTCGCTCTCTTCCTCTCCTTCCCGCTCCGCGTTCCCGAGAGCTCGGCGCCGAGAGCTGACCCTTTGCCTTCCCACGCAGGGCCGGACAGTTCTTCCACTTTGACCTCGCTTCTCCCTCGGCATCAATCCCACTTTCCTGGTTCCCTCAGCTCAATGTCACCCTGTACGGATATGCGGATCCTGGCTCCTGGCTCATCAAGTTCAAGAAGGTTTCCTGTGAGAGTTGGGCGGGGTATAATGTGACGAATGTGAGTGGAAACCCAGAGCTTACTCGAAAGCCGCTCGTAAAGGGGGAGCTGAGCCGGCTCGCCTCTCTATAGTCCTCCATCGCCGACCCTTCCCTCGGCGGCGACTCGGGATGCTGCCCTCTGAACCCTGGGGTGCGTTCCTTCAACCCTCTCCCCTCGCCAGTCGGCAAGATACTGACCGGCATCTATTCCATAGCTCACTGATCCCGTCTGCCCCGCTACATCCCTGCGCGTGAGCAGCGCGACAAAGCTCGCCTCCTCGCTTTCGCTCTTCAACCTTGCCGTCGTGGCTGCGGTGTTCATCGTGGCTCTCTAGAGCTCGTCTCTGCATCAAGGACACTTCCATCGACTTAGCAGTGCCTTTCTTGTGGGTCATCTGCTGTTCCACAACTCGAGCGAGGAGCTACGCTGACCGCCGAACCTCCCCCCGGCTCGCTTCAACGCCAAGCAGATCTGTTGTAGACCTTTTCGCCTCATCTATACACGCTGCGTTGCCCGTAATCTATTCGTACAAGCCCACTGTCTCGTGGAGCAAGCCTCGTAGCGAGCGAGAAGGCGCAATTCGGTTCGGCTCGTTCGCTTCTCGCTCCTCTCGCGCCGATGACAAGACAGCACGCGTTCGAATCGAGGAGAAGCAAAGCAGTATTACAGCACAGCTCAAAGCATGCCCTCCAGCTACCGTCCTACATTCGAGCGAGCCGTTACCTGCGCGAGCGAGAGGGTGAGCGTCGAGCAGCGCCGCCGGAGTCGAAGGCAGCTCACCAAGCATCGAGATGGTCCTCCAAAGCAGCCATCCAGTCCATAGCAGGGAAAGCGAGCCGCTCCACCAGCTCGATGCCTCGAGCAGCGCACAGCTCTGCGACCGCGCGTCTCGTCAAGTCCACGTCGCCTTCGAGCGCGGCTAAGTAGTTCGGCACGACGATCTGCTTGACCATCTGCAAGCACGGAGGCGAGGCAAGGAGGACTTCGACGAGGTTGTGAAGATCAGACTTGTGCACGACGTCGTATGCAGGGCACAGGCGAAGGCGGACCAATGGTGCCGAGAGGAGAGGGAGGATTGTATGAACGGGGGAGTTGATATCGAGGGTGAGATTGTCGAGCACGCAAAAGCTCGACCATAAGGTGGTAGAGTGCTCGAGAGTCTGCCTCGGGGCATTGTCGTAGGGTCCGAAGGATAGAGTGAACGATCTGAGTTGCGCCGAGAAGCGCAGAAGAGCCTGCTCGAGGGCAACGCCGCCCTCGGGGCCGAGAGCGCGGAAGCCGTTGACAATAGCAAGTGCTTCTAGGTGAGGGAGCTCTGCTGAGGCGAGGAGACGGGCGGCATCTTGAGCGTCGGTAAGGAGGAAGAGGGCGAGTCGACGAAGCTTGGCGCCGTTCAAAGTCGCGATGCTGGCCCTCGGGCTCGCTATGAAGCCACAAAGTGCAATTGTAAGGTGCTCGAGCCCTGCGCGGAGAACGGGTCAGCTACGCCCCGGCTGTGAAATGAGTTCTTCTCACCTTCGGCGACAGCGGAGAGCGCGCTGGAATTGACGACCGAGCTGTCTGCTCTCCCCACCAGCTGAAGTCCATGCAAATTCGGGGACATCCTCAGCAGAGCCTCGACCTGCGAGGCATTGACTCCGGTGCGTGGCGGCCAGTCAGGCTCTTCATAGCCGACTTCCACGGTGAGCAGGCGGAAGGACTGTATAGCAGGGACGCCGACCAAGCCGGTGCGTTGCGCCAGATAGATATCGGCCGAATCCTCGTCCTCGAGTCCCACATGGTGATAGAGCTCTTCCTTGGCCATCGCTGCCCAGAGCTTGTTGACGCGGCAGCAGGTGAGGAGGATGTCGTAGCGCTCTCGGAACGTCTTGAAGGAGAGTCGAGGCAGTGCGAGCTGGATGATACGCTGTAAGATCTCAATGGGGAGCGAAGGGAGCTGGCGGGGAGCTTTGACGGGCTGAGCGGCAGGAGGGGCTTGAGCTTCGAGCGGGCTGTCCATCCTAGCAGAGTTTCGAGTGAGGTGCTGTAGCTTGTCGAGGGGTGCTGGTAGTAGTAGAGCTTCCTTCTGTCCAGCTGTACCAGAGTCGAAGCGAGAACGAGGTGAAGTCGAGGAGAAAGAGAGGTGAAAGAGTCCAGAGAGGCATGTCGCCCGCTGTCGCCCAAGGTCAGGAAACAGATTGAGGTGCAGCCAAGGTCGAGCATAGAGCCTGGACAGCTCAACAGATGATACAAGATACCTCAACTGTACCCTACAGCTCTTCCAGCTCCACTCGGCCACTCGCCAGACCTGCAAACCGAGGCGAACAGCCATCGCCGAAGTTCCGAACGCTTGCGAGCGCCCGCCGCCGAGGGACTTGCAAGACTCCGGGTAGGGCATATCTGACGACATAGCAGTGCAGTCTGACCAGCTAAGCAACGCCCCCAAGTGCTCCGTACTCCCTCAAACCAGCAGCTCGACCCATTCTCCTCCTCCCACCCTTCCAGCCAGCTTTGCAAGGCCCAGCTGCTCGGCCTTCTTGATGTAGTCCTTTAGGCGAGTCGCGCCGACTTGGGCGTAGATATGAGCACCCATACTTGAGCCCAGCACGCCCGTGGGAACTCCAGGCCCCTCACGTCGTTGAAGTGCCGAGTTGCGAAGAAGGGTGATGAGAGGCAAGAAGGGATCAGGGATAGGCCTGGTAGTCGGAGCAGCTCGGTGCATGGTCGTCGACGGAAGGCGCTAAGTATGGCAAGACGCGCTGTCAGCTTCGCGATGCGAGAGAATCCGAGGCGGCGCTCACCAAGCGAATCCACTCCGTCCCTTCGACCGCACCTCGTCCGAGCGTGACGAGACTGAGGCGTTCGGCTTCCTTGGCATACTCATTGAAGCTGGAGTAGAGTGACCTAGGGTATTTCTTGCGCAGCTCCTCGCCCACGAGCCCTCTCAGCGGTTGGTCTCGTCCAGCGCTCCTCAGCGCCGAAAGAACCGCGAACAGCGGCTGGAACCTCACCGGCCCTGCGAAGGTGGAAGGCCGAGCTGCAGGTGTAATGACTGCCTGCGGGGCGACGACGGCTTGGCTAGCCGCAGCGGCGAAAGTCCGGCTGGGGAGACCTTGGGGGATCTACATTTCGTTTACGAGGTCAGCTCGGGAACCGATAATTGGCAGGCGACGACGTACCTCTTGCACCCGCTCAGCTGGAGTCGAAACGACGGAGGATGGAGCCTCTACCGTAGTAGGCGGAGCTTCGAGAACGGTGGGAGATGAGTCCGCTCGAGGGATACGAGGGACTATCGAGTAACGGGTCAGCTCATCCGCTCGACTTCCCGAGTAGTTCGCATTCTACTCACCTCGCACACCGTTGAACACGGCGTACCTCGAGTCGACGAGAGGAGCGCATCCGCCAAAGAGGTCGCACCAGTCGAGCCACTCGAGGCCGAACCCCTCAAACTTCGAGCTAGGCAGCGCCGAGGTCTTGAGCAGAGCGATGCGGTCGAGCGAGTGCGAGTTCTCAAGTTGATGGAGGTAGTCGGCGTATCCACCATCGTGGCAGCCGCCGAGAAGGATGTAGTCGGCGGTCTTGAGGCGGACGGCGAGGTGAGCTGTTCGAGAGGAAGCGCCGAGCGAGTCAGCCAGGTTGCTGGTCCTCAAAATACAGAGTCAGCTCACCCTTGAGCGCATTATCGGCACTCTGAGAGGTCACTCCCGTGTCGACAGCTACAGCAGCGAAGGGCGAGATGTTGAACCCTTGCGCGAAGGCGCCGAGATCGTACGTCTTGCCGTTCGAGCGCGAGAGATGACCCTCGAGTCCCGCCTTGTTCCTGTAGCAGAGTAGTGTGAGCTGGAGTACACCCAGCACTGCTGCTAGACTCACCAGAAAAGCATCACGCTGACCTCGACCTCAACACCCGGTCCAACCTTGCGCTGAAGCCATTCAGCAGCTCGGTCGTGCACGTCGATAGCCGCCAGACGCCCTCCGTCATAACGCTGATCCAAGATGCCGCTGCGGAAGCAGTCGCCATCGCCGTCGAGGAAAACAACAGCTTGCGCTCGACCCGCGCTTGTCTCCCTGCTCGGCGAGGGTGTGCTGACAGAGGAGGGAGCGGTCGAGATGGGTTGAGGTCCATCAACAATCTAGTTGCTGTTGCTGGTAATCGACAGCTGCTGGGGGAGCAGGGCGAGCGCCGGCAGCTCGACTGTGTGCCGCAGGAGCGTTGAGGAGGCGGCAGCGCGGGAGGTGCTGAGGGCGACGCTGAGAGCGTTGACAGCTGTAGTAGCTGTGCTCTTCGGAGGATTCGACCTGCCTGTGAACCACATCCTCAACGAGGCGGACGCGGTGAGAAGAGAAGCTTGGAAGGAGGCGAGAGCAGAAGGGCAAGCGAGAGGAGCCAGTCGTCCTTGACCCCGTAAGCTTCCACTCGCGTAGAGGTACAGACCCTTATCAGCAAGTGGATATACAGCTGTTGCTAGTGATTCCAACGGTCGTTGTTTGGCCTCTTTTGAGGGGTAGAGTGCACCAGCTCGGCGCTCGGCGTTCGCAAGCAGGTGAGCCGACTCTCGCGCGAGGTGATTTGTAGGGTAGTCAAGATGTAGCTCTATAGTTTACGGACTTCTAGAACCTACTACCCTCCGTCGCCCTCGGGAACGCAATGCAGTCCCGCACATTCTCCAATCCCGTCAAGCAAGCGACCAGTCGCTCCCAGCCCAAGCCGAAGCCGCCATGCCTCGTCGTCCCATACCGCCTCAGCTCCAAGTACCACTCATAATCCTCCTCCTTGATCCTATGCCTCTTCATCGCTTCCCTCAGTGCTCCCTCGTCATGCTCCCTCAGCGAGCCGCCGATGAGCTCGCCCAGCCGAGGGACGAGCAGGTCGAAACAGGCGGTCGTCTCCCTGCCTTCTGCGCATCCAGAGTTCGGTAGCATGTAGAAGGGCTTCATCGGTGTTGGGTAGTCGGTGACGAAGACGGGTCCTCCGACGTGCTGCTCGGCGAGCCACTTCTCGTGCTCGGTCTGGAGGGAGAGACCCCACTCGACGGGGTGAACGAAGTCGGTAGGGTTCGCAGCGACGTGTGCTTCGAGTACGTTGACGGCGTCGGTGTAGGTGAGGCGGGCGTAGGGCTGAGGGGAGGTGAGGCCGTCGAGCTGAGCGGCGAGCTCGGACGACTGAGACTTGAAGTAGGCGACGTCGTCCGTTGTAGCGAGACGATTGGTGACGGAGCGGATTGCTCGCTCGGCTACGTCCATGACCTGCTCGAGGGCGGCGGGGTTCTCGGCGTCGAGGAACCCAACCTCGGCTTCCAGCATCCAGAATTCCTGTAGATGACGGGCAGTGTCGGACTTCTCGGCGCGAAAGGCGGGAGAGAAGGTGTAGACTCGGTTGAGGGAGGAGGAGATGGCTTCGAGGTGGAGTTGCGAGGAGACGGTGAGGTAGCGAGGGCTCGGCGGTGGTGGGGGAGGAGCGACTGGAGAGGCACTGGTCGATGCTGAGGTGCTCGGTGGTGGTGGAGGTGGTGCGATGGGTCCCGATTCGACGCGAAAGACCTCTCCAGCGCCTTCACAGTCGCTTGACGTGATGAGGGGTGCCTCGACTCGAACGAACTCCTCGCTCTGCGCCGGTGAAGAGGTCAGCACTCGGCAAGGACGCTTAAGGGAGAGCAAGACACGCACATCGAAATGCTCTGCGACAGCAAGCGCCATCTTGCTCCTGACCCTCAGCATCGCCGCCGCTGCCGTCGCTCTCGGGCGAAGATGGGCGTTTCTCCTCAGCACCGTCGCTGGTACTCCTTGCTTCGTGTTGGGTATCGGGTAGGTCTGTGAGATCTCTGAGATCAGTCTGAGACCTTCGAGAGCGTTGCTTAACGTATAGCGCACCTCGGCATCGCTCTTTCCGAGCAGCTCGACTTGCTCGACCTTGAACTCCTTCGCCTGGCCTTTGCCTGGGCTGTCCACGAAGCGACCTCTCAGGCTAGCTGAACAGCCGACAGTGAGTCTACGAGCGAACGTCAGTCAACTACAGCCCAGGGAGTTGAGAAAGTGATGTCGAGACGCACCCCTCGTCCAGCCCTTTGCTCAGCACTGCCTGAATCCCTCCCACACTGCTCCCATCGTTGATGACTGCAAATGAGATGTTCTTCTGCCGCCGACACGAGCGAATCCAACCGTTGATCGTGATGGCCTCGGTCGAGCTCGCGGCGGTAGACTCCTTGAGCGCGGATGCGATGGTCGTAGGGAGAGGTGCGAGCACAGTAGAGCTGGTGTGTAGCAGCTTGGAGCTACTAGCTACCGGCTGAGCCCGCGCGAGCTGTCGAAGAAGCATAATTTGAGGTGAGGGCGAAGGGAGAGAGGGAGTCGCGGCGAATTCAATATTCTGCAGGCTTAGCCTCCTCCTACTTCCTGCTCGTTTCTCGTTCCGCCAACAGCTCTCGAAGAAATGTATCCGTCCATGTAGCTTACTGCTCGCCCGACGACTGCGGTGCAGGGTCCGCGCGGTGTTCGCTCCTCGCTGGCCTCGCCGACGCTTTCGCTCTTGTTCTCTCGCTTCTCACTCGACTTGCACCTACTTGAACAACATGCTGGGACTTATTCGTGCTCGCATGTCCGGTAGAGCTACCTCTGGAGCGCAGTGAGCCTCTCCCCTCCCCATCCCGCTCCGTCCTCGCTGATTCCCCTCCGAGCAGACCAACCCAGAAGCTCAACGAGACGGCCCTCAAACTACCACTCGAGATCATCGAGTACATACTACACCTCGCTGTACCCTCGGTCAGCCACGACCCCGCCTCGGTCGACCTGCGCACCGCCTGCCTCCTCCGAATCGGCCTCACCTGCCGTTTCCTGCACGAATGGGCGGAGGAACGTCTGCTGAAAGAGATAATCTTTGTCGAAGGAGTCCGAGGGCTGCGACGGCTGGCTAATTGGATCAAGAGGCGGCCGGAGAGGGCGCCGAGGATCCGGCAACTCGGCTTGCTGCTGGAAGAGACGGAGGAGATGGCGATGAGGAAGCCTCAGCAGCAGAAGGCGCTCAATGCCCTGTTCGCGCTTTGTACCGAGCTTCGAGTCCTTCGGCTGCAGGGACCGCAGTGGAGGACATTTGTCGGTGTCGAGCCGTTCGCCGAGCTGCAGCGTGAGTTGGTCAAGCCGTCTCTCGTCCGCCCATCGCTGATCTCCCGACAAGCAGACTTGCAGATATTGCACCTCATCAACATCGTGATCGAGCCACGCTCCCGCACTCGCTCCCTCCACTTCGCCTGGCCGCCGATTCGAACCCAGGAAGCGCCTGCTCCTCTCCTCGCCGTCACCTCGCTCAGACTGTCCAACTCGGTCTTTTCCCCCGCCCAATCCCTACCGCACCTGTCGCATCTCGTTATCGATCAGTCCATCATTTTGCCCTTCTTCTCCGTCATCCGCGTCGCTTCCAACCTCCGCTTCCTCAACCTCGGCGAAGGCGGTACGGATGGAGGACCTCAAGACTACGCCGAGCTCCCGCAGCGCACTTCTCTCCTTTCCCTCGGTGTCCCCTTCGCCAGGATCAGCCACCCAAGCCTTACACAAATCCCTGCCTCCGTTCGCCATCTCCGATTCCACTCCACTCGCCTCCTCCGCCTCCACCACTTCAACGCAGGCTTCGCTATCCTCGCACAAGCTCTAGACGGGCAGTGGGAATGCTTCAGATCGCTGGAGAGGATCACGATGGGCGCGGGAGGGTTGCATCTCCTCGTCTTGAGCGAGGTGCGCGAGATGTGGGAGCGGTTCCAGGAGGCGGCCGAGAGGAGGGGGGGGGGGAGGTCTTCTGCGAGGAGGAGTGGGGACTCGCCATGCAGGAAAAAGTGGCTGCGGAGGAACTGGGAGCGGAGAGGTTTTGGGAGGAGGGACGGGCGCTCTAGGGCGATGAGAAGGAGGAATCTCGGTCGAAGAAAGGCAAGAGGGTGTGCAGAAGGCTCGGCAAGGCGCTGTCAAGGCCCAAGACAGTTGATTCAACGCGCCGACGTTTAGTCCTGAATCTGAACTTGGGGAGATGAGAGGAGGCTGACGCGAAGTGCGAGTGCTCTCGGAGCCGAGGGAGGCTTGCCCCCTTGCCTCTCCTGCTGGTGTCTCTTCTGTATCCTTTTTCCTCTTCTCCCATATACGCGGTCACTACTCGAGCTCTTGCGCCTCTATACTTCTACTTCACCGCCTCAGCTCTCCTCAGTCCGCCAAGCGGCCGGCTCCTTTTTCTCTCCCTCTCGCCTTCACCTCACTCGCCCTCCTCACCATGCTCAGGCTCTGGCGCCGGGGCTTTCTCCGACTCAACACGCGGGTACTCTCCTTGCCATCTACTGCCTGGGAGACGCCTTCCTCGCCTGCCACCGCCACCTCTCCGAGTGAAGCCGTCGCCGAACCCCTTCGCCTCCCGCTCGAGCTGATCGAGATTATCCTCACTCATGTAATCGAGCTTCTACTATACGTCGACCCCCCCGGCGAGTCTAAGGTATTCGGCTTTTGCCTTCGAGTCGGTCGAATCTGCCGCTATCTCAACGTCTGGGCCGAGCAGCGCATCACTCGCTCGCTCGAGATCAAGAGCCTCGCTCAGATCGAGGACATCGTAAAGAGGTTCAGGAAATACACTTTCAACTCGGCCGCCAAGATCAA
Organism: Leucosporidium creatinivorum; assembly: GCA_001600635.1. Classification (NCBI taxonomy): domain Eukaryota; kingdom Fungi; phylum Basidiomycota; class Microbotryomycetes; order Leucosporidiales; family Leucosporidiaceae; genus Leucosporidium; species Leucosporidium creatinivorum. The sequence continues at coordinate 387,313 of BCKL01000008.1, read as the reverse complement.
GGTGCTTGACATCACGCTCGAGGTTGCAGAGGGGGAGAGCGCCGCGTCTCCGAGGCAGGTCCAGCAGGAGAAGGCGTTGGGCGACCTGCTGGGGTTTTGTACCGGAGTCAAGACACTCCGGTTCTTCACCAACATGTCGGCTCCAAACCCRGTCGTTCGGTTTGAGCTGWTCAGCACGCTGTCAAGTGAGTYATTCGCCCGCTCGGCGATGGCGCAGCCTTCTCMTGYCCTCAGTAACCCCCYMATGCTGCAGATCTGGAGACGCTCGAGCTGAAYGAAGTCAWYCTCAAYATCTCTCGCAAGACTTCAAGATTCAAGCTGCACCTCATCGTACCCTTCACGCGCCGTCGACCGCTCCCTTCCCTCTCCGCCCCCTCGATCCGCTGTCTTCGCTTCTACCGCACCACCTACTCCGAAGGCCTGCCTCCGCCTACGTCCGACACGATTTTCTTGCCCTCACTCTTCCCCTCGGCCACCCTCCTCACTCTCACCTACTACCCCTTCACGCTTCACACTCGTTGTGGTCCCTTCCCCACCCTCGGCTTTCCCTCCTGGACCTCCCTCCAAGCTCTCGATATCGCCTACGAGGACGTCTCACGTCAAGCCCTACTTGCCAACTTTCCACCCCAAACCCGCTTCGTCAGGCTCGGTCTCCGCCCGCGCTACAGGCAATGGGTCTCCAGCTTCGATTTGGAGAGGAGCATTGAGCCGCTTCGGCGCGCTCTGGAGGAAGATGCGCCTGCGTTCAGGAAGCTGGAGGCTGTTTACATCGAGGTGAATGAGAATCATGCCCTGTCCGATGGAATTAGGGGAAGCAGTCTGAAGGAGTGGGAGCGGTTCGGCCGAGTCGCGCTGGAGAAGGGCGTCGAGGTACTGCTGGAGAAGGACGACAAGGTGGTAGAGGTGGGGGACGATAAGAGAACGACGAGTGTTGTGGTGGGAAAGCAGAGCTTCGCAGAGCGTTTGCAGGAGTTGTAGCTCGGCGGAGGAAAACTAATGGAAACTCGCACGTCGGCGTTCATCTCCTTGTGGTCTCGAGGCACTCCGAGCAGACAAGCGAGCAGCATACGAAAGGAACCTACTTTAGGTACAGCTGCGTGACAAGCAGAACCGGTGGGAGGACGAGAAGCTGAACCGGCCGAAGATGGAGCGCTCTGGGAGCCGAGAGAGGCTTGCCTTCCTGCCTCTCGCTCGCCGCTAATTTTTCGCTCCCTCGACTCTTCTCATAGCCTTTCTTGCATCACATTTGTGTCTACRTCGGTGTAGACAGTYACGWCCACCCTCAGCAGACCCCTCCACTYYMTCTMKCGCGCTYGCCAGCCTYCTTCRCTCGYCCCTYGCTCGCYATGACCAAGCTCCGCCGACGGCGCGCCGCGCAGCTCGACAAACAAGCGGATCCCTCTCAATCCGTACCGACATCGTCGAGTCCTGCTCGCAGCCTTCGATCTGCTCCTTCAAGCGAGGCTGCTGTCGCCGACCCACCACTTCGCCTTCCTCTCGAGCTCATCGAGGCTATACTCGCGCAAGCCGTCGAGATCTTGAGCCTGGATCGTCAGATCGCCCAACAGCGTTCCAATTCTGCTTTCGAGTGGGAGAGACGTGCCGACACCTCCACGCCTGGGCCGAGCAGCGCTTGACTCGCTGGCTCGAGATTAACAACTTGAAGCAGCTGGAGGATACGGTGAAGAAGTTGAAGGAACTGGGGCCTCACTTTGGTCAGAAGTTCACTGAGCTGAAGGTCGTGTTGAAGGTGCATTGTGACGAGGAGGACGGGAGGGCGAAGCGGAAGAGGCAGGGGAAGGCGCTCGAGCAGTTGTTGGGGCTATGTGCTGGAGTCAGAGTGCTGGGTCTGTGGGGTTTGGAGTCCACCCGACCGCCTGTCGTCTCGCTCGAGCGGATTCTGAGGCTTCCCCGTGAGTTCAAGTGGGCTCGGCGCTCGGCGATTCCTTTCGCGGGCAGCTGACGATACCCCATCGCAGACCTTCGCACCTTATACCTCAGCCACGTCAAGCTTGATACCTTCAGCAGCACCAGACGCTGGTCACTGCACCTCAGCCCCCCCTTCATCCAACACCGCACGCCGCCTTCTCTCTCCTCCTCCTCCATCCGCTCCATCCGCTTTCATCGCACCGCCTTCATCAACGTCCGACTCCAGCAAATCGAGCCCAAAGTCAGCTTCCCGAAGCTCTTCCCCTCCGCAACTCTCCTCACCCTCACCCACCGTCCTTTCGACCACCGCCCTCTCGCCCCCGGGCCCGAGTCCTCCGACCTCGCCTCCTGGTCCTCTCTTCTCGCTCTCGCGGTCTCCCCCAGCTTTATACGCCACAGATGCCGAGGGATGTTCGATGGCTTTCCCCCTCAACTTCGACTCCTCAAGCTCGCTCAATGCCCGGAGCATGGGCGCGAAGCGGTCCTAAGCGATTTCGCCGACACGCTCGATGACTTTGCCCGAGCTTTCGAGGGAGACGGATCGACCCTAGGCCACCTGGAAGCCATCTTTATAGAACTCCACGAGGATCATCTGCTGGTGAACATGTACCGCCTCCTGCGTGAGGATGAGCCGTGGGAGCGCTTACAGACGGCGGCGCAGGCGAGAGGTGTGGAAGTGGTGCTCGAGGAGGATGGTCAGGTGGTGCACATTGATGAGGATGGGCATACGAGGTGTGTAGTCAAAGGGGTGAAGAGCTTTGTAGAGCGAGCGAGGGAGCTGTAATGTAACGACGACTCTCAGCTCGGCGCTCACTCTCAGCTCTCCCTCTTCCTCTCCCTCGCCCGCGACACCGAGAACTGATCACAAAAAGAATATGAAGTCCCTTTCAGCAAGATGCGTCGTCGTCGTCGTGTGCGTGGCGCTCCTCGCCTCGTCGGTATCTATACCACTCGCTCCTCCCTCTTCCTCTTCTCCCCCATTCCTCCTTCTTGCTTAGACAAGGTTGAACCTCCTAGGATCCTCAATCAGCTGCTTGACGCGCACGAGGAAAGTGACGGCCTCCCTGCCGTCGAGCAGGCGGTGGTCGTAGCTGTTGGCGGGTTGGCGAGGAAGGCAAGAGGAGGGCGGAGGAGGGAGGGAGTAGGGAGAAAGGCGTAGGGCGAGGTGGGATCGGGGACGGGTAGGCGAGGGAGGGAAATGGGTGGAGAGAGAGGAAGAAGGAAGAAGGAAGCAGGAAGCCGATGATTAGCGCTCGGTTCGGGTTTATCGGCTCAGCTGTCTCGAGCGCGCGTGAGAAACGTACGTAAGGGCAACGACCATGATGGGGCGGATGACAATCTTTCCATCAACGACCACGGGCTTGTCCTTGATGGCGTGCATGCCTGTTCGAGTTCAAACCAAGTCGGAAGGTCAGCTCTCGGCGCCGAGCAGGGAGAGGAGGGGGGAGAGCAAACCGAGAACAGCGGCTTGAGGGGTGTTGATGATGGGGGTTCCGTAGAGGGATCCGAAGACTCCACCGTTGGAGCTGTGGAAGGGTAGGAGGTCAGCTCGACGCTCGGTCGGCGAGAGAGAGGGAGAGCGAAACGACGAACATGGTGAAGGTTCCTCCGGCCATATCCTCGAGCGTCAGCTTGTTGTCCCTGGCCTGTGATGCGCACAATCGAGTCAGCTGGAGCTCAGTAGCGAAGAGACAGCACCCAACACTCACCTTCTTGCCGAGGTCGACGATGCCCTGCTCAATCTCCAAGAAGCTCATGCCCTCGGCATTCCGCAGCACGGGGGTAACGAGACCCTTAGGCGTAGCAACCGCAACACTCAGGTCGACGTAATCCCTGTATACAATCTGGTCCTCCTCGATACTAGCATTGGCCGCGGGGATCTCCTTGAGCGCGACGGTGGACGCCTTAACGAAGGCGGACATGAAGCCGAGCTTGACGCCCGTGTTCTTGAGGATCTCGTCCTTGTATTGCGAGCGCATCGACATCAAAGAGGACATGTCGATCTCGTTGAAGGTGGTGAGCGAGGCGGCCGTGTTTTGGGATTGCTTGAGGCGCTCGCCGATGCGCATGCGCATGCGGTTCATCTTGACCTGTGGAGCAGAGTCGAGAGTTAGCTGTGAGCCTCTGAAGAGCTGCAGGAACGGCGTAGAGAGGGTTGATGGAAGACGCACCCTCGTCTCGGTCCTCGAGCCAGCAATCTTGGGCTCTTGTGGTGCCGACGACTTCTCCTCCTTCTTGGGCGCAGGCTTGGACTCCTCCTTCTTGGGAGCGGGCTTCGACGACTCCTCCTTCTTGGGTGAGGGCGCCTCCTCCTTCTTCGGCTCCTCCTTCTTGGGTGCCGCCGATTCCTCCTTCTTGGGCTCCTCCTTGGGCTCAGACTTGGCCTTCTCGGCTCCTATAGCAGGGAGATGAGGTCAGTCATGCTGCGGAGTGGATGGAGAGCGCGCAGAGCCGACGAACCACCCTCGGGAGCAGTTCCAGCCTCGAGCTTGAAGAGGTCCTGTCCGACCGTGACGGTATCCTCCTCAGCAGCGAGGTGACCACGAATGTAACCAGCCTTGGGAGCGTTGACGGCGATATCAATCTGTTGTAGAACAGCCCCGAGCGAGCGTTAGCGACTCCGAGATACAACAGCAACCTCGAGCCGCGGTGCATGACGCCGGAGCAGCAGGAGCCTTGGGCGTTTGGAAGGAGCAACGAGCTCACCTTGTCAGTCTCGATGGTGGCGACCTCCTCGTCTGCCTCTACGTAGTCTCCCTCCTGCTTGAGCCACTGCTTGAGGGTGCCCTCGGTGATGGATTCTGCCATGGAAGGGACCTTGATCGTCTCGGCTTCTGCTCGCGTTGAACAGAGTGCGTGGTCGAATGAAAAGAGTCAGCTGTGGTTGTAGCGGAGTAGTCTGTAGCAGTAGTAACCTACCCAGTGAGTAAGAAGAAGCATGGAAGGAGCGGTAAGACTGGGGAGCGAAGGACTGAAGCGAGGGCAGGAGAGCAGCCTGGGACTGGGACAAGGCGGGGAGAGCTACACGCTGAGCGGTGAGGCGAGGCAAGGTCGAAGCCTGCCTGGCCACTTTAGGGAGTTGCCGACGAACAGAGTACATGGCGAGAGCGAGAGATTTAATACGAGGTAAGGAAAGAGTAAGAACGAGAGAGGTGCAATTCGCTGCCGGTCGTTTCCGCGAGTAGTGAAGCTGCCAGTCACTTGACCTTTTACCGCACTTTTTAGGGCTCGACTCGACTACATAACAGGATGGACACGAGTAGCTCGAGCGATTCGTCGTTTGTACTGGTAGACGGCAACAGCACTACACAAGCACCGCTCGACTTGACGCTGCTCTCCTCCCTCGCTGGCTACTTCCCTCACATCTCTTCCCCTTCCGCCTTCAATTGGACTCCTACCAGGCTACAGGAAGTCAGACAAGCTCGCTTAGGTCGACCAGACCACCTCTTGTTCATCGACAACTTGCTCAGCTTGCTCGGACACGATGGTAAGTCGTTCAACTCGAGCTCTCTCAGCTCCTTCGGCTCGGCTCAGGGGAGCAGGGGCAGGCTAGCTGACGCTCTGCACACGCTGCAGGGCCCTCCAACTACCCTCCTACATCCACGAGCAACTTCAATTCCCTCTTATTCTCGCTCCTCACCTCCCCTTCAACGCTCCAAGCTCACTGCATCATCTTCTACCTCCTCCTCGCCGACTCTCAATCCTTGGACACCTCCTCACCTTCCCCTCTTCCCACCGCCTTCGCCCGCGAGTTCCTCCTCCCTACAGGATTCCTTCGCGGCATCGAAGGTTTCCACGCTCTCGACGCTGGAGACTGGCGCTCGGCCGTCTCGGCCCTCACCGATCCTCATCTCACCCCCGATTTCGTTCCCAAGACGTTCGGGGCCCTCGCTACCTTGCCGCCTGTCAAGGAGCGAGCGGGGTTGGTTCTGAGCTTTTGGAGGTTGAGTGGAGTTGCTCTGGAGGGGGAGGAGGAGGCGAGGATCGTGGTGCAGGCGTTGTGTGATCAGGAGAGAAAGTTTGGGGTGGTCGAAGCTTGGGGGATGCAGCGCAAGTGGGCGGAAGAGGAGGGGGGCAAAGGGTTGGCGACGCAGGTGCTCGCTAGCTGCTTTGGAGGTGAGTCTGGGGATGCTGTCGAGCTTGAGGAGCTCTTCATAATGCGATAACTAACTCCCAACTTGCTACAGACAACGCCCTCGGCAAGCCCGTCGCGCACCACCTCCAAGCGCTCCTCTCCCACCCCTTCACCTCAGCCGAAGACGCCCTCGTCACCTCCTTCTGCCTCCACCCCACCTCCTCCACCATCTCCGAAACCCTCACAGCCGACTGGCGCCTCTCCAAGTACATCGCCGAAGGCCGGCCCATCGACGCCCTTCGCTTCTGGTCGCAAGCCAAGGCGACGGTCCCGCCCAACGACGAGCGCGAACGACTGCTCAAGGCTATGCATGCTACGTTGACAGAGGTGCAGCGCAACGCCCTCGCCCTCGAAGCGGACGACTACCCCGCTATGCCTTCCACCGCCTCGACTTCGACCTCCCGCGCTCCCACCTCCTCGGCGAGCATCACCCAACCCGCCTGGCAGCCGGTCCCTCCTCCCGCTCCCACCCCCGCACCAACAAGCCTCGTCGCCACCCCCCGTAAAGCCGCCGCTCCCGTCCCTCAACCGCAGCCTTCCGACCTCCCACTCTCGGCCTCCCCCTTCCTCAGGAGGGAGAAGCCCCTCGTCTCGAGCACGGATGGGTCCACCCTCGGTGGAGTGCAGAAGAGCGTGCTCAGGGCGCTGAGGGAGGGGACCTCTACCTCACCTTTTAAGCCCTCTGCCGCCCCCGAGACCCCCGGCGGAGGGGAGAAGGGCAAAGGCCGCGCCCCCGAATCCCCTTTCGCCTCCTCCGCCCTCGCTTTCGCCTCCCCCTCTCGCGACTCCTTCTTCGCCCACTCCAATCACGGCGCCGACTACCCCTCTCCTCAACCCTCGTCAGCGCGTAAGCCCACGCTTTCGGGATTCGGAAGTGTCAGGCAGCAGGCCAGCGCTTATGGAAAGGCGAGAGATGAGAGTCTGACGTTGTTTGGCCCGGGGGGGAGGGCGAGGTTTGAGGAGGACATGGAGGTCGACGACGACGATGAGGAGGAGGAGGATGTGAGGGAGAGGAGGGCTCTCCCCGCTCCTGCGCCTCAACACCACGCCGCCGAGGAAGAGGAGGAGGAGGAGCCAGCACATGCGTTCGGCTTCCGAGCGGCCCAAGATCCAGCCATCAAAGCTACTATCGCTGCTGCCGCTCCCGCCGCCTCGTCTTCGAAGAGGAGGAACCAGACATCCACCGCTGTCACTATCGACAAACGACGAGCAGTCAGTACGGAGCCGGAGGAGCGGAGGCCGACGAGCGCGGTCAAGACGGGTGGAAGGGAGGGGAGGTCGACGAGGGCGAGTAGGGGAGGAGCGAGCAAGGGGAAGGCGAGCCCGGCTTTCCCGGGTGGGTTCCCTGGTGAGGGAGATGCCGAATCGGATGGAGGACACGACGATGATGAGGGAGAAGAGGAGGAGGAGCACCGACCTGCTACTCGCCGAACTCGCGGCGCCGCTTTGGGCAAGTCGACCGCCTCGGCCAAGCCAACGACCACTCGCCGTTCCGCCCGCGCCTCCTCAGCAGCGCCTTCCACTCCCCAACCCAAGCGCTCTACCGCCACCGCTACCGCCTCGGCCAAGAAGCCCTCAGCATCGGGAGCAGGACCCGAAACGCCCAAGCCGGCGAGGAGGAGCTCGAGGCTGCAGACGCCTGCTAAAGATGAGCCTAGTGCGAGGAAGGGAACGGGGACGGCGAGGAAAGTTGGTGGAGCGAGGAGGGGGGTAATTGAGGAGGAGGAATAAGGTGGGTTTTGGTAGAGGGGAAGGAGAGGAAGGGACAGGGAATGGAAAGGTCGCTTTACCTTGCGATTGGACGGGCGGAGAGGGCGAGCGGGAGGTGTGAAGTCCTACAGATCGCTCGAGTCGAGGGCTGCTCGCTGCTTTCTCGCCTGCTCGCAGGGTCTCACGACGGCAAGGAGACGAGCGCCGAGCGCCGAGCTGTTCATGTCCGCCTCCATCGCTGATTTACAACTCCCTCACCCGCTCTACAAAGGTCTTCTTCCCTTCGACTACACTCCTCGTATGCCCATCCTCACCAATGTCCACCACCTGACCATCCTCCTCGGGCACCACTTCCACTCCTCTCGCCTGCGCCGCCTTCTGAAAGCGCTCCCACGGCTCATCCTCGCGCCAGAGCTGGTTCATGTTCACCAAGATATGATCCTCATGGAGCTCGAGAAAGATGGCTTCTAGGTGGCTTAGCGTCGACCCGTCTCCCTCGAAAGCTCGGGCAAAGTCATCGAGCGTGACGGCGAAACTCTCGTCAGTTCCCTCTCCTCCATACTCCGAGCATAGAGCGAGCTTGACGAGTCGAAGGCTTGGTGGGAAGCTATTGCTGTGAAATATTTCTCGGCCGTGGCGACCTAGGAAGTCGGGGGAGATGGCGAGGGCCAGGAGAGAGGACCAGGAGGCGCCGCCGAACGAGTCGAGAGGGGTGTAGTCGAAGGGATTGTGCGTGAGAGTGAGAAGAGTTGCGGAGGGGAAGAGAAAGGAGAAGTGGACGTCGGGCGCGGGCTGGCGGAGGCGCACGTTAACGAAGGTTGTGTCATGGAAGCGGACGGAGCGGAGGCAGGGGGAGGCGAGGGGAGGCGGCGTGCGAAGTTGGATGAAGGGCGGGCTGAGGTGCAGTGACCAGCGTCTGGTGCTGGTGAAGACGTCAAGTTTGACGTGACTGAAGCATAGAGTGTGTAAGTCTGCAACCAGAACCGATCAGCGCCGCACGAGAGCCATCGCCGAGCACCGAGACCGAGCCACTCACTCGGAAGCCTCATGATCAGCTCCAACGAGATCACAGGTGGTCGGGTACCCGTCCAACCTCCCAACTTCAGTATCCTGACTTGACTACATAGTCCCAACAGCTGCTCCAGCGCCTTCACCTGCCTTTTCCGTTTCGCCCTCCCATCCTTGTCGTCACAATTGACCGTCAAGATCACCTCCAGCCTGGCGAGCTTCTGACTGAAGTGCTTGAGTCCATCCTGTAGCCTCCTCACCGAGTCCTCCAGCTGATCCAAGCCACCAATCTTCAGCGAGCGAGTCATCCGCTGCTCCGCCCAGGCGTTGAAGTGACGGCATGTCTCTCCCACTCGAAGGCAGAATTGGAACGCTGTTGGGCCATCTGAAGACTCCAGGCTCAAGATCTCGACGGCTTGCGCGAGTATAGCCTCGATGAGCTCGAGAGGAAGGCGAAGTGGTGGGTCGGCGACAGCAGCCTCGCTTGAAGGAGCAGATCGAAGGCTGCGAGCAAGACTCGACGATGTCGGTACGGATTGAGAGGGATCCGTTTGTTTGTCGAGCTGCGCGGCGCGGCGTCGGCGGAGCTTGGTCATRGCGAGCRAGGGRCGAGYGAAGRAGGCTGGCRAGCGCGMKAGAKRRAGTGGAGGGGTCTGCTGAGGGTGGWCGTRACTGTCTACACCGAYGTAGACACAAATGTGATGCAAGAAAGGCTATGAGAAGAGTCGAGGGAGCGAAAAATTAGCGGCGAGCGAGAGGCAGGAAGGCAAGCCTCTCTCGGCTCCCAGAGCGCTCCATCTTGGCCCGGTTCAGCCTCCCTGCTGGTGCTCCCACCGCTCTGATTATGGCGCAACTCTACCGCCTTTCGTATGCTGCTCGCTTGCCTGCTCGCGGTGGCTCGAGACGACGAGGAGATGAACGCCGAGCGCCAAGTTTCCATAGTGTCTCTTCTACCGAGCTACAACTCCTGCAAACGCTCTGCGAAGCTCTGCTTTCCCACCACAACACTCGTCGTTCTCTTATCGTCCCCCACCTCTACCACCTTGTCGTCCTTCTCCAGCAGTACCTCGACGCCCTTCTCCAGCGCGACTCGGCCGAACCGCTCCCACTCCTTCAGACTGCTTCCCCTAATTCCATCGGACAGGGCATGATTCTCATTCACCTCGATGTAAACAGCCTCCAGCTTCCTGAACGCAGGCGCATCTTCCTCCAGAGCGCGCCGAAGCGGCTCAATGCTCCTCTCCAAATCGAAGCTGGAGACCCATTGCCTGTAGCGCGGGCGGAGACCGAGCCTGACGAAGCGGGTTTGGGGTGGAAAGTTGGCAAGTAGGGCTTGACGTGAGACGTCCTCGTAGGCGATATCGAGAGCTTGGAGGGAGGTCCAGGAGGGAAAGCCGAGGGTGGGGAAGGGACCACAACGAGTGTGAAGCGTGAAGGGGTAGTAGGTGAGAGTGAGGAGGGTGGCCGAGGGGAAGAGTGAGGGCAAGAAAATCGTGTCGGACGTAGGCGGAGGCAGGCCTTCGGAGTAGGTGGTGCGGTAGAAGCGAAGACAGCGGATCGAGGGGGCGGAGAGGGAAGGGAGCGGTCGACGGCGCGTGAAGGGTACGATGAGGTGCAGCTTGAATCTTGAAGTCTTGCGAGAGATRTTGAGRWTGACTTCRTTCAGCTCGAGCGTCTCCAGATCTGCAGCATKRGGGGGTTACTGAGGRCAKGAGAAGGCTGCGCCATCGCCGAGCGGGCGAATRACTCACTTGACAGCGTGCTGAWCAGCTCAAACCGAACGACYGGGTTTGGAGCCGACATGTTGGTGAAGAACCGGAGTGTCTTGACTCCGGTACAAAACCCCAGCAGGTCGCCCAACGCCTTCTCCTGCTGGACCTGCCTCGGAGACGCGGCGCTCTCCCCCTTTGCAACCTCGAGCGTGATGTCAAGCACCTTGATCTTGGCGGCCGAGTTGATAGTGTATTTCTTGAATCTCCCTACGATGTCCTCGATCTGAGCGAGGCTCTTGCCCTCGAGCGAGCGAGTGATCCGTTGCTCAGCCCACACGTTGAGATCGCGGCAGATTCGACCGACTCGAAGGCAAAAGCCGAACACCTTAGACTCGCCAGAAAGGTCGTCGTATAGTAGAAGCTCGATAATATGAGTGAGGATGATTTCGATCAGCTCGAGCGGGAGGCGAAGGGGTTCGGCGACGGCTTCAGTCGGAGAGGTGGCGTTGGCAGGCGAGGAAGGCGTCTCCCACGCAGTAGATGGCGAGGAGAGTACCCGCGTGTTGAGTCGGAGAAGGCTCGGGCGCCAGAGACTGAGCATGTTGAGCGATGCGAGTGAGCTGATGGCGAGCGGGAGAGACGAGGGAGGCGGCCGCTTGGCTGATTGAGGAGAGCTGATGCGGTCGAGCAGAGATATAGAGGGTGTCAGAGCTCGAGTAGTGACCACGTATATGGGAGAAGAGAAACAAGATAGAAAAGAGACCCAGCAGGGAGAGGCAGGAAGGCAAGCCTCCCTCGGCTCCGAGAGCACTCGACCTTCGCCGCAGCCTCCTTCTCGTCTCCCCAAGCTCAAACTCAGGACTCAATGTCGGCGCTGTATCCGACTGCCCGTCCAGAGCTTGTGAGAGGATAGCGAAGCCTGCGTTGAAGTGGTGGAGGCGGAGGAGGCGAGTCGAGTGGAATCGGAGATGGCGAACGGAGGCAGGGATTTGTGTAAGGCTTGGGTGGCTGATCTTGGCGAAGGGGACACCGAGGGAGAAGAGAGAAGTGCGCTGCGGGAGCTCGGCGTAGTCTTGAGGTTCTCCGTCCGTGCCGCCTGCGCCGAGGTTGAGGAAGCGAAGGTTGGAAGCGAAGCGGAGGACGGAGAACGCGGGTGAGATGATGGACTGATCGATAGCGAGATGCGTCAGGTGCGGCAGGGATTGAGCGGGGGAAAAGACCGAGTTGGACAGTCTGAGCGAGGTGACGGCGAGGGGAGGAGAAGGCGCTTCCTGGGTCCGAATCGGCGGCCAGGCGAAGTGGAGGGAGCGAGCGCGGGAGCGTGGCTCGATCACGATGTTGATGAGGTGCAACGTCTGCAGGTCTGCTTGTCGGGAGATCAGCGATGTGCGGTGAGACGGAAGGGTTGAACTCACGCTGCAGCTCAGCAAACGGCTCGACACCGACAAATGTCCTCCACTGAGATCCCTGCAGTCGAAGGACTCGAAGCTCGGTACAAAGCGCGAACAGGGCATTGAGCGCCTTCTGCTGCTGAGGCTTCCTCATCGCCATCTCCTCCGTCTCTTCCAGCAGCAAGCCGAGTTGCTGGATCCTCGGCGCCCTCTCCGGCCGCCTCTTGATCCAATTGGCCAAGCGTCGCATTCCTTGAACTCGTTCAGCGACGATCATCTCCTCCAGCAGACGTTCCTCCGCCCATTCGTGCAGGAAACGGGAGGTGAGGCCGATTCGGAGGAGGAAGGTGGTGCGCAGGTCGACCGAGGCGGGGTCGTGGCTGACCGAGGGTGCAGCGAGGTGCAGTGTGTACTCGATGATCTCGAGTGGTAGTTTGAGGGCCCTTTCGTTGAGCTTCTGGGTTGGTCTGCTCGGAGGGGAATTAGCGAGGACGGAGCGGGAAGGGGAGGTGAGAGACTCACTGTGCTCCAGGGGTAGCTCTACCGGACATGCGAGCACGGAGGAGTCCCAGCATGTTGTTCAAGTAGGTGCAAGTCGAGTGAGAAGCGAGAGAGCAAGAGCGAAAGCGTCGGCGAAGGGCAACGAGGAGCGAACACAGCGCGGACCCTGCACCGCAGTCGTCGGGCGAGCAGTAAGCTACATGGACGGATACAGTCCTTCGAAAGCTGTTGGGTGAACGAGAAACGAGCAGGAAGTAGTCGGAGGGTAAGTCAGAGGGAGCAGCTCGACGCGCCTCTTGACTTCCCCCCTCTTCTCTCGATTCTCTTCGACTTCGCCTCTCGCCTCAGGATGCCGGAGCCTATCCTGCTACACGACTGGTTCTTCACTTTCCAGCTGCTAGACGACACCTGGACCGTCGTCGCTTGGGGGCGAGGTCACGCTTCGAGCAGCAGCAGCAAGGCGCCGCTTCGCTCTCACACCGTCGCCGAGCGCATCTCGTTGGAGCAGTTCGTCAAGGAGGACGGTACACTGGTCGAGCTAGCTGGACCATGCGATGTAGCTCGGGCTAGGCAAGCAGGTGAGTAGCTGGTCCCATCTGAAGCTGTCGCGACGCGTATCGAAAGAGCTGACGCCTCGACTCTACGCTACAGGAGTACCCGAGCCAGTCACTACAGGCTTCTCCAAGGGTGTCCCGCCCGCCTGGATGCTGCTGCTAGGCCTGGCCAACTCGATCTACGCTCTCGCAACTCTCCCACTCGCTCTCCTCCCTCCCGGCTCCAGTCGACCTCCTTCGCCAGACCTATCGCCCCAAGCCCTACCAGCAGACGTCGAATCGGACGACGAAGCACTCCCCGAATCCCTCTTCGACCTCGGCACAGGCTACAAGCGGCCGGAAGGAGCGCCGAGCACCATCAAGCAGCTCGCTGCGGTGCTCGACCTTCGCAAGGAGCCAGAAATCGACGAGGAGGAGCCGCTGCCGAGGAAGGATCGTGACGCGGAGTACGACGAGGATGCGGAGGAAGTGGAAGAGGCCGAGTCGATGAAGAAACCGCCCGTTCAGCGACCGAATGGCGCTGCGCAAGTCGGCACTAACGGCACTAGTATGCACGAGCAGGAGGAAGACCCTCCAACTTCTCTCCCCCACCTCGACCACCTCCCGCCCCCCATCCTCGACGACAAGGTCGTGCCTCCGACTCCGAGCGCTCGGACCGCCTCCTCGCCACCTCTCCACCCAGAAGCTCCTCCTTCTGCCACCGAGGACCCTTCTCCAGCTACCGACGAACCAATACCTGCACTCCGCAAGTCTCCGCCCGTCGACGACGCTTCCGCACTCTCTGACGGCTCGGCGCCGCTTCCACGAGACGCTCCCTCCCCCTCATATCTACCCTCCCCACACGTCGTCACTCCTCCGCCCGACTCCAGGATCACCGTGACCCTCGCGACACCCTCTGCCGCAGCTCGCGACCAACAGCCTGCGCCCATCGAAGTCGTCGCCGAGACGAGCTCGACCGAAGCGAACGCCCAGGTCGGTACGGAAGACGAGGGAGCCGGAGTCGCCTCCAGTCAAGAGGTCGATACTTTGCAGGCTGGCGCAGCCCAGGCGACAGAAGAGCAAAGAGGCGAGCTTGATGGGTCGCTGAAAGAGGATCCTCAAGCTGAGGTGGTCGCAAGCGACGCCATTGTCGAGCCTGGAGCTGTCGAGCAGGAGGCTGAGAAGGAGGAAGGCGAGTTGAAGCTCGACATGCCTCAGCAACCGATGAGCTTCCTCGACACCCTCGAAGCGTTTGTAGCGACGAGTCCGGGAGCCTGTAAGCTTTGCTACGGTTCTTCCTGTTCCCAGCTCGAGGGCTGACTTTCCTCTTTATCGTAGCGGACAACATGGAGCTCCATCGAGAGCCCTCCCCAGTCCCGTCGTCGACCTCCCTCGCGCCTCACTCCCCGGCTTCGCTCGGCGCACCCTTTGCCTTCGCATCCAGGCCCGACGCCGACCCCACGGCAACACTCACGACGGCTCACCAACCATCGCTCGTCGATGACTCGGCTGAAGGGACCACGATGGACGTCGAGGCCACCGTCGTTGGTTCTCAAGCTCCGCCGGCGATCGAGAACGGCGCTCGTTCTACCACGCCTCCTCCTCGTGAGCCTGTTCTCGCGCTCCCAGCGAATTCACCCGCTGACTCGAACTCCTACAGGTAATGTCGAACCTCAAGTCGTTCCCGAGTCGCCCAGCGCCGAGCGAGCCACCACTCCTCCGCCAGTCGCCTCCTTCCTCGGCTCCGACGTCTCGCCACAGTTCGAGCCGACCATGACGAGCTTCGGAGCTATGTACCAGGACTCCGAGGTTGACTCGGTGGACAACTTCGCCAACGACGTCGTCCAGTTCATCGCCGACGATGCGGAGGGTCGAGGCGGCCAATTGCGAGGAAGGTCGGCCACGGCAGAAACGGCGAGCGAGGTTGCTGTCGAGGAGTCGCTGCTCAGAGATAGGTGGGACGGACGAGATCGGCACGAGCTGGACGTCGTCGAGGAGGAGCCGAGGTCTTCGCAAGTCGTGCCGGCGGAGGAGGAGGAGGTCGTTGCCGAGTCGCCGAGGTCCAGCCCCGCCCCAGTGCTCGAGATCCCGCCCAAGCTCGAGTCAGAAGACCAGGTCGACGACCTACAGCCTTCATCTCAGCCTCACCCCCTCGAGGAGCCTCCCGTCGAGGATCACCCTCTCGACGTCCAGCCTCGCCTCGACCAGCCTTCCGCCGAGCAGCCTTCTCCGCAACCTCTTGACGAGCAACCCCTCGACCAACAGACGCTTCAGAGCGGCGAGCAGCTTACTGAGGAGCGACATTTCGAGCCCCACCCCGTCGACGAGCAACCTCAGGACGACCAACGTCCCGCCAGCCCACTCCCTCGTTCGCCTTCTCCCCAGCCAAAAGCTACCGTCGCAGAGGAGCAAAGGTCGCCACCGCTCATCGACAACAACGCAGCGAGCGAGCAGGAGGACTCGCAAACTTCCCAAGCCAGCGTCGCCGCCTTCGCAGCCTTATACCGCGACGAGACCGCCGAGCCCAGTGCTTTCGACGAAGGCTCGCCCGCCCCAGTCCTTACCTCGGAACGCATGGAAGACGATGCCATGATTCAGGCATACCAGTCTCCCACTAGGGATGGCGATCACCCTCTCGCCGTAGATGGCACGCTTGAGGAAGAGGGCGCCGAAGCGCCACTCTCGCGAGGACAGGCTTCGACGACCGACGACGATGGCTCGGCTCGCCCAGCTGGGCTCCTCTCTCTTCTCGCGACGATCGACCCTACCGACACGGAAGACAACGCCGCTACAGTTGACTACGCCTCCTCCAGACACGCGTCGCCCGTCCCTACCGACACTCCCTCCCTCGCTCCCGCCGCCGAGATCGTCGAACAGCCAGCGACTACGTCCGCCAAGAAGCCTCGAGCGCTCAAGAAATCGACTTCCTTCGTGGTCGAAGTCGAGATGCCCGCTCGCAAGAAGGGATCGAAGCCTCCCCCGTCGCCGGCCGCCAAGCTGGCTTCGCCGAAGAAGGCCGCCGCCATCGCTTCTCCTCGCTCGTCGGGGAAGGCAGCCAGCGTCGTCGCTTCGCCTTTCCAACCGTCTCCCGTCGCTTCCACGTCGTTGGGTTGTCGAGCAGCCGAGGCGCAGGAGCAGGCCGAGGTGAGCATTCGAACGCTTTCGTTCGCAATAGCGAGAAGGAGCAGTTTGCTGACTGCTTTCGCTCTGCTCCGTCACGCACAGTCGGTGCCGGGCGCTCAACCAGTTCCTCGCCCTCCTCCCCATGCCACGCCACCACCTCCCGCCGTCGCGTCCCCTCGACCTCGACACACCACCGCCTCGCCTCGCAAGCCCCGGCTGGAGCCCTACGTCGATATTGTCGTTCGCCGACGAGCGCGCCCCAAATCAACCCAGCCTCCCGCCCCTCCTGCCCCTTCCGCCGCTCTCACCCACCTCGCTGCTACTGCGCCCGACTCGCAGTCCGTCATCGCCGAGACTGAGCAGGAGTTCCTGCCCGAGGTCAACGGAGATGTAGCCGTCGAGCCCCAGGCCGAGGTCGACGCTCCGAGCGAGATCCCGCCGTCCATCGAGAAGGCCACCACGCCCGAGCTTCTCGAGGTTCAGCCGAAGGAGGTCGAGGTCTCTATCGCCAAACCAGCCGCCAGCAGCAAGAGCCGAGGCAAGCGCAGAGCTCGCGTTGTCGAGTCAAATGACGAGGAGGAGGCCCTGGAGCAGAGTCAACTCGCCGAGGCGGTCGAAGACGACGACGCTCAAGAGCAGGAGGAAGTCCCCATTAACCCGTCCCCTCGGCGCCCAGCCGTCGACGCTCGTTCTCCTTCGCCTCCCCCGCCACTCCACGCCAACTCATCGCCAGTCAAGTCACCCAGGAAGCGCAGTCGTTTGACGAAGCGCTCGACTCGCGTCGTCGACTCGGTGGATGAAACCGAGAAGGAGGACTCGCCTGCTCCGGAGGCGTCCAGGGATCGTTCGACCTCGCCTGAGGAAGCTCGACCCCAGAAGCGTCCCAAGGCGGGGAAGAAGAAGGGCAAGGGCAAAGCTAAGGCGGTCGTGTTCGACGATGAGGAGGAGGACGGCGACAGCGAGGCGCCTACTCGACAGCAGGAGCCGACTTCCGAGGCCCAGAACGTCGACGACGACGACGAGGACGAGGACGACTTCACTCTCGGTCCCTCGGCTCCATCACCCAAGCGCACCCCCTCCGCCCCACCCCCTCGTTCCCTCGCCATCTCCCGCGCTCTCAGCTCGAACTCTCGCCGACCTGCCCTCCCTTCCAGCACGTCTCGCTCTCGCTCCGACAAGAAGTCCACCACCTCCTCTGCCAAGCGCAAATCCTCCATCACCCACTCAGCTCGACCTGCGACCCCCTCGTCCATCGTCAGCGATTCGCAAACGAGCGCGAACGGACGACCACAACGCGCGAGGAAGAGTACCGACGGATGGTGGAAGCTCGACCGTGCTTTGGAGAGCTTGCAGAGCGGGAAGAAGAGGTCTGCGACGGAGGAAGCCGAGGAAGAGGAGGCCCCGCGAGCGACGTCGAAGGAGCGTGGGAGCGGGAGGAAGAAGGCGCGCATGCTGGTCGCCGACTCGGAGGAGGATGTCGCCGAGGAGGGTGAACAGGAGGAGATCGAGGTCCCCGTCAAACGCAAAACCAAATCTTCCGGCGCTCGCAAGACCAAGTCCAAGGCTCCCTCCCCTCCCGCTCCTTCGCCCAAATCCAAGCCCAAGCCCTCTCGTCCTCACCGCACGCAACCCACCAATCTCTCCTCCGCCGCCAAGGGTCAACTAAGCAAGTCTCTTCCTCGCTGGGCGGACGGCGCGAGCTGGGAGGGGCTGGGCGAGGTTCGAGTTGCGAGGGAGGCGAAGGAGGATGGCTGGAGCTTCTCCGATTGAGTATAGCTTGTTCGCTTTCCTATAGTTCGCTTGCAAACGTCTGATAGCTTGTTGCTTCAATCGCTGGTGAGAGTGTCGAAGGAGAGGCCGATCTTCCCTGAAAATCGTGTCCAGCTAAGCAACGCGTTGTCGAGCAGCCGCAATCATGCTCCCGGCCGAACGCTCCCTGCCTAGCGTACTCTCCACTTCCTGCTCGTGACTCGTCTCGGCAAGAAGCTTGGCTTTCGACGGGCACTTGCACTCAGGCTTCACTAGGCGCCCGGTCTGCTCCTCAGAGAACCTCTCGCTCGGTCCGAGTACCTAGCAGGAATTTCATAGGTACAGCGGCTGACTCCGTCTCTCACACATGTCACGACCGGCGATCAGCTCTGGACGGCGAAGAAGGTCAGCGAGGCAAGCTGAGAGAATCGACACCGTAAGCTCACTAGAACGTCAAGGCATTCTCCAAGTGATCCATGAAATCCTCGTTACGGAAACTAGGCACCGTGATCACCTCCAAGCCGAGCTGTAGACAGATCGTCTCAAGCTCAATCCTCCCCTCGCAAATCGTCGCCGAAGGTGATCCGTTCGGGCTTTCCTGCGGGGATAGCTCGGCCGGAGGTAGGATGATTTCTTTGACGAACTGGAGGCATGGCGCGGAGACCTTGAGAGCCTTGCTCAAGTACTCGAAGGTGAGAGGGGAGTCAGATCGGAGGAAGGGAGGTCGAATCTGCAGGCGGCGGAGCGTCGGCGTAAGATGGGGGAGGACCGAGCGAATGTCGTAGCTGTGGTCGAGTGTGAGAGCTTCGAGGGCGGTGAGGGAGGACCAGAAGCTGTCAGATAACGGGTACTGGTCTTCGTCGTCGATGAAGGAGAGCGTGAAGACCTTGAGGCGAGGCGCATGGCGTGCAAGGGCGGCCGTGAGAGTCCCCATTTCGTCTCGCAAGACCTGATTTCCAAGCACCAGGACCAGCGACTCCAATTGAGGCAGGTCGGCCTTGGCTAAGATCGAAGCGAAGTCGGAAGCGATGTACAGGTAGGAGAGGGCAAGATGGCGCAATGCTGGGAGCTGCAAGGCGGCGTGAGCTGGATCCGGGTCGAATTTGCAGTAGTCCATCACCAAGACTTCGAGTTCTGTAGGGTGCGACGGATCAGTCCGCTGCGCCGAACCTAGCTCGGCGGGACTCGCCTCGACAGCGCTTCGACAGTGCACCCAGATCGAGGACGAGGAAGTCGCCGGACCCCCCAGGTTTCGTGATGAGGTGCAACTCCCTCGGACCCGGCAGCATGTCCACGAGGCTGTTCATCGCGGCGGTCTTGACGCCGGGCGATTTGTGCTCCTCGTTCAGACGGAGCGACTCCATCCTCTCGGCGAGCGGTGCACTGTGGCTTCGGAGGAAAGCATCTCCTGCGACCTCGTGGTTAAGCCAGACATGTCTGTAGAGCTCTCGTTGCGCCAGCGCCGCCCAGAGTTTGTTGACGCGACAGCAGTTGAGAAGGATGTCGTAGCGCTCTCGGAACGTCTTGAAGGAGAGTCGGGGGAGGGCGAGTTGGATGATACGCTGCAGGATTTCGATGGGGAGCGAGGGGAGCTGGCGGGGAGCTTCGACGTCGAGCTGGGCGGGAGGAGGGGACTGAGCTTGGACTGAGTTGTCCATCCCGGTAAAGCAGCAAGCTTCGAGGGGGGTTGCTGTAGGTTGCTGAGCGGTGCTAGTTGTCCTGAGCTTCGACCTGTCCAGCTGTACGAGAGACGAAGCGAGAACGAGGTGAAGTCGAGGAGAAAGAGAGGTGAAAGAGTCCAGAGAGGCATGTCGCCCGCTGTCGTCCAAGGTCAGGAAACAGATTGAGGTGCAGCCAAGGTCGAGCATAGACCCTGGACAGCTCAACAGATGATACAAGATACCTCAACTTCGCCCTACAGCTTTCCCAGCTTCACTTGGCCGTTCGCCAGACCTGCAAACCGAGGCGAACAGCCATCGCTGAGCGCTCGTTCAAGCGGTCAACTCTGCCCCGTCACTCGGCTCTCTGGTCCAAATCGGCGTCCAGAGGGAGTCTTGATTATCTCGCTCCTCAACACAAGCGAAACTGTCCATCTCAGGCTACTCTAGTCTCTCGCCTCTCGCTCGGCGCTCTCCTCAACAGCTCGACCACGCCGAGACAAAGCGAGTATTGCACGACCAAGACAGCTCGTATCAGCAGTAACACATTCGATCATCAAGCACCTTTCTCTCAATGTTCCTTCGCCGACTCTGGAAAGGCTTAAGAAGTCAGCTCGGCGCAGAGCAGCGAGCTCCTCAGACGAGCGAAAGACTCACCAAACCTTCTTCGCATCTCCCAGAGAGGTCAGTGAGGAGTTGGATTCGAAGGCCTTCGTCTCCAGCAGCTTGATAGTTCTCTCCTTGCACAATGTGCGTAGTGAGGCTCGCTCGGCAAGCTCGGCGAGCGATTCTGGTGCGACGCCGCAGCTCGAGGGGTCTGTAGTGCAGGAAGGGTCGGAAGGTATGTCGAGCGTTCCGAGCTTGGCGAGAGAGGGGTGAGCCTCGTTGAAGAGGTCGATGAGAGGCTGGACAGAGCCCAGTCTCGTGGCGCCGGAACGGAGGCGAAGGTATTGCAGGGGCGAGGAGAGGTGGCGAAGGATTTGGTGGCGATCAAAATCGATTACGAGGCGGTCGAGGTTTTGGAAGCATTCCCAGAAGGTGGTGGGAAGCTCGTCGAGCAGGTCGCGGTCGTCGTCGACGTCGGGAAGGTAGACCCATAGGCAGAGCGCACGGAGTTGTGGGGCGAGCGCTGCCATGTGCTCTTGTAAGCGGCCGACTTGATGGCTTATGTTGACAGCTCCGCCTTCACGCACGACGACGGTGAGGCTCTCGAGGTGAGGGAAACGTCGTGGGTCGAGGATGCCGAGTTCGGATAGTAGAGAGTAACGGAGGATGAGGCGTCGCAAAGWAGTGAACTCGACGGCGGCGGATTGCGAGATTCGGACGTGGTCCATTGTGAGCTCGACCAGTCCTGTAGGGAGCGCATAGCATCAGTGGGAGCTGTGAGGCCGTTCAGCAACGATAGACTTACCCTTAGCGACGCTGTCGAGTGCATAGCAGGGGCTCAAGGGACCGGCAGCAGTCCTAGACACGATACTGATAGTCTTCATCCCCGTGCAGGCTTCGAAGAGGAGGGAGAGTCGCGAGTTCGACCAAGCGATCGCCATGCCGCTGCTCGCCTCTCGCGCGTCGATCCACAGCGATTGAGGGGTCGTCCAAGCGCCCGTCGCGGTCTCTATCCTCTCCTGCGCCTCCATGAACACACCCGCATCGCGCGCCGTGCGAATCCAGGCGTGGGCGAAGAGCTCCTGCTGTCCGAGCGCGCGCCACATGCGGGAGACTCGACAGAGCTGCAGGAGGATGGCGTAGCGCTCTTTGTAGCGAGTGAAGGTAGGAGGAGGTAGAGCGAGCCGGATGATGCGCTGAACAAGCTCGGTCGGGAGGGTTGTTTTGCTGAGCGTGGAGGGAGGAGCGGCTGGCATGTTGTGTGAGCTTCGAAGGGAGTGCTGTAGCTTGTTGAGGGGTTCTCGTCGTAGTAAAGCTTCCTTTCGTCCAGCTGTGCGAGTGTCGAAGCGAGAGACGAGGTGAAGAGGAGGAGGAATAGAGGCGAGCGGACGGCGAGAGGCGAAATAGCCGCCGCTGTCTCCCAAGGTCAGGAAACACTTTGAGGTGCACTTTGATCGACTGCAAGGAGCTTCAGAGGCTTTACAACCGATACCGTGTCCACCTTGACGGGCTACAGCCGCTTGCGAGCTTTCTGACCTCTCCCCTCGGCGCTCGGCAGGTCCTTCCAGTTGCGAAGTCGAACGCCAGAGCCGTGAGCTCATCCCTCAGGTTGTGGAGTGACTTCAGGCGCTGGAGGAAGCTCAA
>BCKL01000008.1:73829-365514 GCA_001600635.1 Leucosporidium creatinivorum | reverse complement strand
AGTGAACTCGACGGCGGCGGATTGCGAGATTCGGACGTGGTCCATTGTGAGCTCGACCAGTCCTGTAGGGAGCGCATAGCATCAGTGGGAGCTGTGAGGCCGTTCAGCAACGATAGACTTACCCTTAGCGACGCTGTCGAGTGCATAGCAGGGGCTCAAGGGACCGGCAGCAGTCCTAGACACGATACTGATAGTCTTCATCCCCGTGCAGGCTTCGAAGAGGAGGGAGAGTCGCGAGTTCGACCAAGCGATCGCCATGCCGCTGCTCGCCTCTCGCGCGTCGATCCACAGCGATTGAGGGGTCGTCCAAGCGCCCGTCGCGGTCTCTATCCTCTCCTGCGCCTCCATGAACACACCCGCATCGCGCGCCGTGCGAATCCAGGCGTGGGCGAAGAGCTCCTGCTGTCCGAGCGCGCGCCACATGCGGGAGACTCGACAGAGCTGCAGGAGGATGGCGTAGCGCTCTTTGTAGCGAGTGAAGGTAGGAGGAGGTAGAGCGAGCCGGATGATGCGCTGAACAAGCTCGGTCGGGAGGGTTGTTTTGCTGAGCGTGGAGGGAGGAGCGGCTGGCATGTTGTGTGAGCTTCGAAGGGAGTGCTGTAGCTTGTTGAGGGGTTCTCGTCGTAGTAAAGCTTCCTTTCGTCCAGCTGTGCGAGTGTCGAAGCGAGAGACGAGGTGAAGAGGAGGAGGAATAGAGGCGAGCGGACGGCGAGAGGCGAAATAGCCGCCGCTGTCTCCCAAGGTCAGGAAACACTTTGAGGTGCACTTTGATCGACTGCAAGGAGCTTCAGAGGCTTTACAACCGATACCGTGTCCACCTTGACGGGCTACAGCCGCTTGCGAGCTTTCTGACCTCTCCCCTCGGCGCTCGGCAGGTCCTTCCAGTTGCGAAGTCGAACGCCAGAGCCGTGAGCTCATCCCTCAGGTTGTGGAGTGACTTCAGGCGCTGGAGGAAGCTCAAGCTTCTTCAGAAGATATCTGGCGGATCTCAAAGTCGACAGCGAGCCGCTACGATGCTCCAATCCGCTCGAGTTGCCATCGCCGAGACCTGCTCTCAAGGCTCGAGCAGAGCGCTGGCTCGTTCTGAGGCGCCGTTGAGCGTCTCGGAGGGATCTCATATGTCTTATACCGTACCCTACTGACCCCTACCGCCCGCCCTCTCCTCCTCAGCAGCTCAGCTTCACAAGAACCTCGCCTCCAACCCCCCATCCCTCGCCTCCTTCCACTCAAACACCCACACCTCTTGCTGTCCCCCTCCTCGGGATTCGGAGATATCGTGTATATACGTCAACCCATCCTCTGCCTCCCCCTTGTCCTCGGCGGTCACGCTGCCTTCATTCTCGAGGTTCGAGGTCGTGGGCTCGATCGGTTCGACGGCGGGCTTGGGAGGAGAGGACGAGGAGGAGGAGGAGGTAGGAAGAGGGACGAGGCGCATCCCGCATTTCTCCTGCACCCGCCTACTAGCTCCATTGCCCACATACGCAGCTGAGCGGATCTTTTTTGCGCCGAGCAAGTGAGGGGGGAGGAACCATTCTGTGAGGAGGGCGCGGAGGGCGTGTGTTGGGATGGCGAGGGAGTGAAAGGAGGGGTGGAGGAAGACTGTTGCGTTTCATGGGGGGCGAACGGGGGCGAGACGGTCAGTCCAAGAGCGCTCGAGTGCCGAGCAGAGGAAGACGAAAGAGGCAAAGGAACGAACAGCCAAAGCTCCACACCACCCCCTCCTCCCCTACCACTCTCTTCTCATTCTCCTCACACCTTCTCTCCCTCTCCTTAAGATCCTCCTCCTCGACTTCCTCAAACCTCCACCTAAACACGCCCAAATCGCCCACCCACACTCCCTCTCCCTGCTCCTGTCCCTCTCCCGCCAGCCTCAAACAGCTAACAGGACAAGGGCACTCCCCCATCCCCTCCTTCCACCTCCCCTCCGCCCAATGCGCAAGACAGACCTCCCACCGACCCAAGAGCATGGCATCCCAGGCGACCGAATCGGCGAGTGTGTAGGGGTAGGGAGGACCTTGCAGCTTGGGGTAGATGGTGGGGTGGTTAAGGGTGTGGAGTTTGTGGGGGGCGTCGGTGGGATGGGGGAGAGTGAGGGAGAGAAGGGAGGGGAATGAGGGGTGAGGGAGGGGGAGGAAGGGCTGGTGCGTGGTGGGGGTGAAGAGGAGGGGGGTGTGCTGTGAAATTTGGAGGCGGAGGGAGGGGGAGATGGTAGAGGAGCTCATTGCGAGATGAACTGTGAGGGAGGTGTGAGGAAAGAGAGGAGGAAGAGTCAGCTAGAGTCAGACGGGGGCGACGCTGCAACGCGACCGCGTGGTGTGGTGGGGGTCGAGTAGTGAGTCAAGTAGCTTACCTTCGGGGCTGGGGGAGCGACGGAGGGTGATGCCGAGGTGTTACGACGCGTTGGTAGGGGGGAGAGGAAGGAGCGAGTGCGCGAGTCGTCCAGCCCACTTCCGCCGAGTTCCGTTCGACGCGAAGCCGCAACCCCCCCCCTTCCTAGTCCTCTGTAGCCCATTAACCTCCCTGAGCAAGCACAGCAGCTCATCACAGCCCATTATTATCCATCCACTGCATAGCCTTGTTCCACCCTCGTTCATCCCTCTCCCCCTCAACTCTAGCCAACCATCCATCCTCGCCCTCCTCTGCATACTCCCTTCCCAGTCTACTCTGCTCAAACTGCTTCAACCCATCCATCACCCCGACAGGGAAATTAGGCTCATAGGTGAACTCTCCTAGCTGTGTAGGGAACAAGGAAGGAGCGAGTTTGTGGACCGAGGGAGGGGAAGGTGGCGAGTGGAGGAAGAGACCCGAGAGAGGGTGGGAGGAGACGTAGGTTTGGGATAAGAGGGTGGAATAGGAGGAGGAGAAGAGTAATGGTGGGAAAGGGGTGCCGTGGAGAGGGGAGGTGAGGAGCGAGTGCAGGTCTGCGATGCGATGCGCGAAGGGCGAGAAGGGCGGGGTCAGCGGGGATGATGAGCTACAGGACAGGGAGTAAGGCGTACCCGTCTCTAAAGAGGCTAGTAGTCCTTGAGAGGTACAAGTGTCGCCTGTAAGCGAGTTTGGGTCGAGTTGGATCAAGAGGCAAGAGTAACCTCCTTGAGCGAATAACCGAGTCCAGGTCTCCCAGCCTCTGTAGCAGATCAGAGCAGTACGATTCAGTTGAGTAGTGCTGTAAGCTGTAAGAGAGTAGCTATAACTCACTGCAGCCCTTGCTTGTCCCAGCCTTTGACGTCGAGGAAAGCGAGAGGGAGGGCCAAGTTGCGTACTGAAGGGTTGGGAGGTATTGTGGTACAGGTGTGTAGGAGGCGAGTAGATCTAGCTGTAATGCGGCCCAGACGATTGGCGAGCTGTAGCATGTTGGCTCTGAGAGAGGACAAAGGGGTCTAACGTCAATCAAAGGGCTTTGAGACTCGAATTGCCTCTTATTTAGCTTTCGACTACAATTTGCTTCTCCTACTCGAATCAGCTACAGAATCTCCCCTCCCTCTCCGCCCTCTCCCTCTCTTCTCCTGTACCATGTCAGCTTTGAAAGCTGGCAACGCCTCACCAGCAAAGAGCCACAGCCGTTCGACCTCGTCGTCGTCTCCCTCTGCTTCTCGCTCTCTCACCCCTCGCCCTTCTACCAACCTACACAACTCATCCACACCAGGGATCATTCACCTCCCTCAGTCCTCGTCCAACTCTTGCACCCCTCGCCACTCTCAACAACGACAACACGCACCGACCTCGCCCGCCACTCTCCCTGCTTCTACTTCTGCAGCACCTCAACAGGCTTCAACACCCACCAAAGGAACACGCTCTCGTAGGGGTAACAAATCTACCGCAGTCACAGCCACCGCCTCCTCCTCCGAAGCGACTACAACTATCCCCGCTCCCTCATCTCCCGCCCCGCTGAGCATGCCCTCCGCCAACGAGTCGACTACAGCTACACTCAAGCCCCCCTCCTCAACAAAGGCACGCCGTTCCCGCCCTCGCACCCACCGTCAAACCTCGCCTCCCTTGCCTCCTCCAGGAGGCGACTCCCCTCCTCCGCCTCTCTCCAAATCCGCCCCTCCTTCAACTCTCGACCTCCGCTCTGCTGGGCAGGCCTACCAATCCCACCCACTCCCCCACCAACGCGACCACCAGTATGATTCGCAGCAATCTAGTGGCGACGAGTGGGATATGCCCCTCCACGCCGGAGCGGGAGCGGGAGCGGGCAACAAAGGAGGAGGAGGAGCGGGACAGAACTTGACGTGGCAGCAGGAGAGTTTGGGCCGCTCCTCGAGTGGTAGTGGGAATGCGAGGAATGGAGGAGGGAATGGGAGCAGGAACTCGGGCTCGAGGCGCGAGCATAACGGCTCGGGCTCGGGCTCGGGCTCGGGCGGTCGGAACGGCAATAGCGGTCGAGGAGGACAGCAGCAGCAGCAACAGCAACGGCCGCCCCTCCCCACCTCTCTCTCCGACTCGACCGTCGTCCCCTCCACCTCCACCACCTCCTCCGGCGGCGGCGCGGGAGGCCTCACCTGGCAGCAAGAGCTCCTTCAACACTCCGAGCCCGCCGAGCGGTTCGGCAATAACTCGTCGCCTGTCAAGGGAGGAGGAGGGGGGAATGGCACGCCGGGCAAGCAGCGTCGACAGCAGCAGAAGGATTCCGAAACCTTCGGGCTCTCGGACCTCTCCCTCTCCCTCGACTTCCCCTCGCAACACCACCTCCGCACTCCTCCCCGTCACTCCAACTCCCCCCGTCAACCCCACAGCACCTCCATCACCTCCTACACCCCAACCCCAACCAAAGCACCCGTCGAGCCGCGCTACGCAGGCCCCACGTTCCATAACTCGCCCCTGCCGAGCAGTTTGCCCACGCCGAGCTTTTTGTTGAGGAGGAGGGGGATGGAGGTCGGCGGTGCTGGGTTGGCCTAGGGGGTGAGGAGGAGGAGAGAAGAGGGAGAAGCGGGGGAGTTGTACAGTGAGTTCTCGCTCTCCTTCGCTTGCTGGGAGGAAAGAGCTGACCTTGGCCCAGCAGATCACGTTTCTCGGCTCGGCTCGACTCGACGCACGATATATCGCCTTCGCATCATTTTCGTCCTCTCTTCGTTCTCCAATCTTTCGGCATCACTCTCCTTTCCCACCACACGAAAGTCGACGGGCTCGCCTCATTTCAAACTCCGAGCTCTCGTCTTCCACCTTCGCCCTCCCTCTTTCAATTTCGCCCTGTACCACCCTCTTTTCTTGTACCATTTTTCTCGGCAGTGCTGTTGGGTCTCTGGTCGTAATTCTGTGTGATGTCCGTATCTGCGACGACGATTGGGAGCGGCGAGAGAGTGAGCTGGCTGGGAGGGGAGATGAGGGACGAGGGGATAGCGCATGATGATGATGATGATGAAGAACGACGACGACGACGAACGATGTTGTGCTATGGTTTTCTCTTGCTTGGCTTTCAGAGCGAGGAGGAGGAAGGTGAGCTTCTTCTGTCTCTCTCTCCTGTCCGAGCTCTTGCTGTGAACCAACAATCGCTGATATGACCTTGCTTCGATCTCCCAGCAGCAATCATTACCCACCACTCCCTCCCCTCCTCTCACCACCACCACGACACCTCAAACTCCCCTTCTCGCCACCGCCTCTCCACCGCCTCACCACAACTCTCCTTCGGCTTCTCGACATACCTCCCTCCCCTCCCTCCTCTTCTCCCTTCCTCATACGTTTCCTCCTTCCCTTCCGCCGTTCCCTCTTTCCCTCTTTCACCAATTTTCCTTTTCATCACGTTTCAACACCCCTTCAAGACCGACCGACCAGCCGCACCTTCAACAGCGTACGAGTTTGTCCAGCTTCGGCGGTCGTTTTCATCTTTCTGTTACGCCCTTCCCCTTCTTTTCATTTGCTAGCTGCCATGAGGCGAGTCGCAGGAGAGGGAATAGGGTGCAACATTCTTTTGCTTTGATTTGATTTTCATTCTGCGTTGGCTCGGGCGCGCCGAGAGAGAGGTTACGAGGGAGAGGAGAGAGCGAGGGGAGAGTAGTGAGCTTCCAGTAGTCCTCCTTTGCTTAGCAGCTGTGATGCTCTCCTGCGAAAGCGAGTCGAAGCGAGAACGAGTCGAGGAGTAGTGAGCGGGAGGAGGACAAGCTTGAGAAGAGGCGGACAAGGGGAGGGGAGAGGTCGGGTTAGGGGGGCAGGTGGAGAGTTGTAGCGTTGTCAAGGTAGAGTGGTAGCTCTCATGTAGCTCCTACACGCCTGTTTGGGCTCTCAAACCTCTCCAGCAGCAAGGCAGGCCATCGCCGAGCCCGCTTCGGCGACTCGGAGGGGTCTTGCACGGCTCTTCTCACCCTCCCCTATACATGGGAGGCAGTCGAGGGTCAGTAGAGTCCGGTATGAGACATATGAGATCCCTCCGAGACGCTCAACGGCGCCTCAGAACGAGCCAGCGCTCTGCTCGAGCCTTGAGAGCTGGTCTCGGCGATGGCAGCTCGAGCGAATTGGAGCATCGTAGCGGCTCGCTATCGGCGCCAGAGTCCGTCAGATCTGCGCGTTCTGAATTCCGTGATGCCTGCAGCGCCTCGAGTCACTCAACAAGCCGGCGAGTGAGCATACAGCTTCGGAGCTCGGCTTCGGCAAGGGCTCTCGAGCGCCGAAAGGAGGGGAGGGTCTCGCGGCCGGATGTTGAGCATCTCTTCATTGCGTATGTGAGCTTTACAGTGACTCCTTGAGCTACATATCTTCCGTCGAGAAGGCTGCGAAGGGGGAGACGCGATCAGCGACCGCTCCGGCGCCGAGCTCGAGCAAACTCACCATGTGCCTCTGCGGACCTCATCTTGCGCGAGTTGACGCGCTGCATGGCCATAGCTTCAAAGCCGTTTCCCTGTGGTGTGAGAGGATGCGGAAGAGGGGAGAGAGAAGAGGGGGCGGGAGAGGGCACGGGAGTCAGTTCGAGTTGAAGTCAAGAGGGAGCGGTAAGGCGCGCGAGCACGGGAAGAGACAGGTCCGAGATGAAAGCAGAAGACTCACACGATCCACACCATCCCATCGGTAGCCTGGAGGAATGCCGAAGCGGTTCGGCGGTGGTGGTGGGCCAGCGTACTTGGGAAAGCGAGGGCCGGCCGTCTTCTTCTCCTTCTTCTTCTGCTCGAGGAACCAAGAAAGCGAGATCAGCAGCTGTTCTGGCGAGCGCGGCAGAGAGGAGCGTACGGTGAGGAAGTTGGCGGCGGGATCGTTCCATCGCTCGCGGTCCTTGAGCTCGTCGTTCATGTCCTCGTCGTCGGCATACCTGCGCGTCAGATTATCAGCTAGCGTTCCGCGAAACAGCACGGCCGAGAGGCGAGCAGCGAGCAGCAAGGAAACTCACCTGGCGATACCCTTCATCTTGAGCCTCTCGGCCTCCCTCTTCTTCTCCTCCACCTCGCCTTTCTGCACCAGTCCTTTGCCCCACTCCATCTTCTTCATCTGCTGCTCCAACTCCGCCCTCTTCTCCTTAGCCTTCTCGGCTTTGGCCAGTTTGAGGTCGATCCTCTTTCCGCTGGCATCACGGTACACCGTCGCCTCGGGGTCGTCCTCATCTTCCTCCTCCTCTCCACGATCTCGCCTCGCCTGCTTCAACGCAGCCAGCTCCCGCTCGTTGGCCGCCTTCTTGCGCGCCTGCTCGGCCTCGCGACGCTCCTGCTCGACGCGAAGGGCGGAGGCGGATTGCAGACCACCGCGAGCGACGGGTGCAGCAGGGGCGGAAGGCTCGGTATCGACGGTGGTGGAGACGACGTAGGGGTCCTCGTCGACGGGCGGAGGAGGCGAAGGCGAGGGAGCGAACGATGGCTCTGCGTCGCGAATTGTCGCCCACGAGTTGGCTGACTTGGCCTTGAAGTGACCGCGACGCTCCTCAACGACTGTGTAGTATGAGGCGTATCAGCTGTAGCTCCTGTACCCCTTGAAGCGCCCGCTAGGGACGAGCTCAGCGGACAACACGACGACTCACCTGGCCTGCCCTCTTCATCGTCGTCGTCCTTGCGCTGAGCCCAGCTCATGCCATCATCATCCGCAATAAGCATTCCTCCTCCTGCCACCGCTGTAGTGTTACTCGACGACGCGCCGTCGACCTTGCGCTTCTTCTTGCGTCGCTTCGTTCCGTCCTCGCCTCCCGCGCGGTCGAGGATGGCGTCTGCCTTCGCGCCCGTCATGTATTTTGCCGCCAAGTAGGCCTGCAGATCGTCCGACTTGCCCATGTTGCGGTGGCAGCTCTGTGGAGGCGAGGATAGGGGAGAGGAGGGAGCGGGCGACTGGTGGTGAGCGGTGAGTCGTGGGTGTGTGGAAGAGCAGGGGAGAGTGCTGCTGGTGGTCCAAACTGTCTACGGTCGAGTTGGCGATAGCTAGACAAGGTGAGAGTTGTGGACAAGGGGAGGAGCGAGCGAGTGACTTGGGCTGGAAGTTGGCCGACCCCTGATCTTAGTGGCAGGGTCAAGCGAAGCCAGCTGGCGCCCTTGCAGTGTGGTAGTGCCCGTTACTACTGGCTACAATCGCCTACAGCCTTCAGAACAGGTTCGTTCATACATCTCGGCGAACGTTTCGCAAGCTCATATATCTCGGCGCTCCCGACTTGAGTCGACCGCAAGCATCGATTTTGCCTCCATAACAACGTTACTCCGTTCATCTAGCTCCCCTACGTCGCCAGGAAAGTCATCGACTCGAGGTACTGCTCCTCAAAGTTGGACTTGAAGATGGTGAGGCCTCCGATTACGCCGAGGGTGACTGTAGGGAGAAGGATTGTCAGTTGCAGCCTCCTCCTCGAGTCGTTAAATTGCACGCACGACCCGAAAAGGCGATGAAGAACCAGATTGTACCCCAGGCTTGCGCAGGCATCCCTGCGCCGAGAAAGTGTCAGCGAGCCTCGTTGGACGGAGAGGTCGTAACACACTCACATGGATACTCCCGAGTAAAGGCTGAACAGTCGCTCTCCTCGATTTTCTGGAAGACAAGGTCGTCGAGGATGTCCTGCGAAGTGGAAGGGCGAGAGAGAACGGAGGGCGAGTCAGCCCAGCTCCTTGCAGGCGAGGAGAGGTAGAGAGCTTACCCAGACGGTGTACTGTAGCAATCCAGGAGTCACTGCGAGTCAGTGCGGCACGGAAGAAAACCTCAGAGGGGGGAAAACTGACCATCACTGCGAACGCCGAAAACGGTCAGCTCGTTGCAAGGACCTCCACAGCGATAGACAGCTCACCATTCATCGTACCGACGAAGAGGATGAAGAACCGAAGGAAAGCCCCATGCTCGATGATGACTATGGAGCCCGAAGGTCAGCCTGAGTCTCGAGCCCAAGTCTCGGCTCAACGGTGCCGAGGCGCTGAGCCGCCCAGCAACTTACAGAGGGCGGCCATGATCCCCAGCGACCCCATGACATGACAAATAACAAACATATCCTTCCTAGACCACCACATGCAGCAGCACATGATGGCTAGTATGGGGAAGACGGCGATCTTGCTTGCCTTTTGGTTGAAGCCGGCGAAGATGAGAGCACTACCAATAAACGTCGAGCCCAAGTATCCGGCAGGCAGACTCGCGAATCCCCACCCGCCGCTCATTCCCGTTGCTCCTGCAAAAGAGCCGTCTTAGCGATCAAACGAGGCAAAAATCGGAGCTCGGCGCTCGGCGCACCCCCTTCGTTCGGATCCAGCTGCATAGAGGTAATCTTGGCGCCGGTAAGAGTACCTATAGAGAGGTCAGCTCACTCCTCGCTGTGTCCGAAACCGCGAAAGCTGACCTGCGATGGCGTGGCTGTCGGAGACGAATTCGGCGAAGGTGAGCTAGCGCTCAACTCCGACCCGGCTCAGAGCTCACCAGGACTCGTGAAAAGCAACAGTGAGTAGCTTGAATGGGAAGATGATAGTCCTCGCAATTTTGAGGTTCCAGCAGATCAGGAGGGTGACGATGCTGTTGGCGTCGGTTAGCGACCCGAGTTCAGCTCGGTTAAGAGTTGAGCGTACTAGATCATGAGGGTGTACAGCGTGACCCATTGCGTGTGCCTGTGTAACTTAGCTGTCAGGTAAGCACTCGAGTATTCAGCGTCAACACTCACGTCGGCTCGAAGATCCTGTCCAATGAAGCCGAGGCGCTCGAGTTCCCTCCATCTCGAGGCAGCAGGAGATGAGAACCCGTTGACCAGCTCGAATGTCCAGAGGGTTCCATCGCGAGTGTTGTACAGAGTAACACAGACGAGCGAGAAGGAGGAAGGGAAGCAGCGACGCGTCTGAATCTCATCCCGAGGAGGGTCCGCACTCATTGTTCGGGGCAAAGAGAGGAGGTTCCAAATTATGTAGGGTATCACGAGTAGAGGTGTATAGGTAGCTAAGCGGAAGGCGAGACTCCAGATGCCGCGAGCAATTCGTCGACGGGAGCGTGGCCGCGAGTGTTCTGCGAGAGAAGCAAGTCAGCGAAGAGAGCGCCGAGAGGCGAGGGAAAGGGCGCACCTCCATGCGATGAGTGTACAGCACAGAGTTGGCAGGTCCAAAGACAAACTCGCCACCAAGCTGCTTGCTGTAAGAGGCGAACAGTCAGCGATGAGGCCTTGGAGAGAGAGCGCCGAAGCTCACATGTCGCCCGAGCTGGCGCCGAGCTTGCCGATCCTGAAGGCGCTCTGTGGGTGCCGAGGGTCAGCCTTGTACATGATGACAGATGCAGCGTATCTCACCCTGATAGAGCCCCAAACATTCGAGATCATGCCCCGAACAATGTACTCAGGTTTGCCCTTCGGAAAGGCTCCTTGTTCAAGGGTACGAAGGGTCACTGGGCGCGAAGGGAGGTCAGCAACGGTCTTGTAGGTCTATTGGATCATCACTCACTGCCCAGAGCGGTGTCTGCGAAAGCGGAAAGGTCAGCTCTCGGCTATCTTGGTCGACGAGCAGCGCCGAAACTCACAAGTCTCCTTCTTGGGATCCGCGTAGACGGGGAATGGCGTAGACAGAAGGTCCCTGTAGCCCTTGATCATGCTCGGGTCTCCACATCCGATGATGATGAGCTTGGCCTTGCCCGTGAGATCCTCTGGCTTGACTTTGGAGCCGAGGAACGAGATGAAGTCCATGCAGAGACCACAGTACTGTCGAGCGAGGACACAAGATCAGCCTCGTAACCCAGCAGCCTTCCACTCGCCTGCATCGTTCTTCCCCTGCTCGCGCAAGCACCTCTGAAGCACTCACAAAGTGTCGAATCCAGATCGCAATCACAGGCTGCTCTCCACCATCAAGTAGATCTCCCAAGAGCACATCCTTGCCCTGTTCATCCTTGACAGTGATCTGCTTGGCCTTCTCGAGCTCTTGCGGCGTAGGAGGAGTGGTCGGGTCGAACGTCATGGCGAGCGGCGGGCTTAGCTGGTGGGGCTGTGTAGTGAAGGGAGAGGTTGAGACGGTGCTGAAGATGTGCTGTAGGAGACGAAGCGGTGCTGGAGCAGTGAAGAGCCGGAGGGAGAGCTGTTCGAAAAGTGGCGCGTCGAGTCGAGAGTCGTTCGAGGCGCTGAGTGAGGGGTGGGGTAATTGGTCACTGAGGTCACCGAATAGACAGGTCAGAGATACAGAACAACGTTTCCTGTTCGACCTTGGAGCAAATGGGCTTTGAACCGAAGCGGAGCCGGGCTGCTGCACGCCCTCGCCGAACCGCCGTCGCCGAGCCGATTCCCTGCCTCTACACTAGACTGCTTTGCAACACAACACAACCACTCGGATCGACCTACCAAGCTGATTTCAATCCTTCGACGATGCAAAGCGACTGATCAGCTGCAGCTCGCCGTCGGGTTGAGCTCGGCGGAAACTCACCTTCCCTCGTACTCGGGGTTGGCCTTGAAGTAGAGCTCGCGGATAAACTTGAGCGTTGTACAGGGGATCGGGAATCACACCCTCAATGCCATCGTCGGGTCCAGTCTCGCCCTCAGTGGCAGGGTACGATCCGTCCTCGCCGAATGGGAGGGTAGAAGCTGCTCAATCGCCGAGGCCCAGCGCCCCAGCAGGGCGGGGGTGTTGCTTAGCTCGCCCTCTGGTGCAGACTAGCGAAGGTGGAGGGAAGGGATGCACAAGGTCCCGCTGAGAGGGAGACGAGAGGGCGATGGTGGAAGAAGGCGACAGTATGAGCGCCGAGGCCCTTCAGGCGAGGAGATTCTGTCCACGCTGAGCGAGTCAGTAGCAATCAGGCAGGGAGATCGAAGGCTCAGGGTGGCAGGGCAGGTGCAAGGGTCGAGGAGATGGCCGCCACGGCTCTCTCGGCTGATGGAGGGTCGAGCTCGGCGCTGGCTGGGAAGCAGGCCGCCCGAGGCGTTGAGGCTGACTGTACAGTATTCTGCCTTCCAAACTAAGCTGACGACTGGTACCGATATGCGAAGCTATTGTACTTTGGCCTTCTGAATCGTTCAGAGGGGCTCGATAGCAGGGAGAGGGCCGACGGGCTGCAAGGTCAAGGTCAGCGAGACGTTCGGCGCACTCGGACAGGAAGGAGACGTACGACGATGCGAGTCGGGTTGATTTGAGGGTGCGACATGTAGTAGTGAGCCTGCGAGAGAGTCGAGTGTCAGCATGGTGATGGAGAGGAGCAGAACGAGAGCTCGGCGGACCTTGATGTGCTCAAAGTTGGTCGTGTCCTTGAACGAGGGGTAGTTCCAGTAGAGGTTGCGGAGCTGTAGGGAACGAGACCACGTCAGTAATCTGGAACAGGGAGATGAGGTGCGTTGAAGGCTCACCCAGCGGTTCAAGTTGGGGTAGTTGTGGCGGATCCTGCGAAACGGGACGGAGATGAGCTGCTGCGATTGGTAGAAGTCACGCGGGCTCGACTCACGTTCCGAGGTTGGTCTTGAAGTGTCCGACGTAGACTCTGCGATAGGAGGTCGCAAGAAGTCAGCTCAGCGCAAGAGAATAGCGACGCCGAGAAACGACGAACGGGTCGAAGCGGATCTGTGGGAGGGCGGAGGTCAGCAGGAGGCAGACAGGTCTATGCAAGGAAACATACGATGGTGGTGAAGAGCCTAACATCGCCCTCGGTGAGCTGCGAGCCGACGATGAACTCCTTGTCGCCGTCGAGGAGCTTCTCAAGCTTGTCGAGCGACTCGAAGAGGGGGACGACGGCGGTCTCGTACGCCTTCTGAGTGGTCGCAAATCCGGATTTGTACACGCCGTTGTTGACCTGGAGTCGGAACAGAGTGAGCAACAGCTTGGAGACGGGGAAGTCCACCGAGCTGACCGTGTCATAGACCCATTCGTTCTGAGCGTCGATCTCGGACCTAAGGGACTCGGGATACAAGTCGATCTCGGCAAACTTGCTCTCCAGCTCCGAGTTGAACTGTAGGATTGCAGAAGTTAGCGAAAGTGCAGCGAACGGGGAACGGCGAGCAAGCTCACCTCCGAGTTGAGCATGCGAATGATCTCCGAGCTCTCGTTGTTGACGATGGTCTCCAGCTTGTTGTCCCAGAGCACGGGAACAGTGAACCTGTACCGAACGAGCTTGTTACAGCAGCAGCTCGATCTCGAGTTAGGCTCGGCCGAAACTCACCTTCCCTCGTACTCGGGGTTGGCCTTGAAGTAGAGCTCGCGGATGAACTTGGCGTTGTACAGGGGATCGGGGATCACACCCTCAATGCCATCGTCGGGTCCAGTCTCACCCTCGGTGGCAGGGTACGATCCGTCCTCGCCGCGAATGGGAGGGTAGAATGACCAACCTTTCGCCCCCATGAACGGATGGACCACTGAGAGATCGATCCAAGCCTCTAGACCCTTCAACTGGCGCACAATCAGAGCACGATGAGCCCCTACAGAAACGTAGGAGAATAGCGAACGGGGAGGAGGAGGGCGCCGAGTGCGTCAGCTTGCTTCGTCCGAGCCGGCTCTCGAGAGGTTCTGCACTACATCATACTCACAGGGGCAGGCGTAGGATACATAAAGGGTGTAACGCCCCTTCTCGGGAGGGTGCTGTCCTCCTACTTCGATGTGGTTGCGGAAGACGGAGGGGAGACGCTTGAAGCTGCCATCCTTGGAGGCCCACGAGGTGATCTCGGACTGAGCCTGCTTTCCCTGCGAGGTGGACATGTTGCGAGACGAGTTGCTGTTGTGCAGGAAACGGGCTGCTGAGGTGCAGGAGGTCGTCGAAGAGGAAGACCTGGTGAGCGGGAGTGGGGCAGAGATGACGCTGGAATGGGAGGCTGCTGTAGCGCTGCAGAAGAGTGGTGAGGTGTAGGTAGAAGAGAGGCGAGCGTTTGAAAGTGTGAGTAGTCGAGTGTGCTTGGTGAGCGACCTGACGAGCATGAAACGTTGGAAGCCAATCTCCCCTCTCCAGCTTGCTCAGCGCTTCAGGATCGCCTCAGCCAGTCTTGCCTTCCCAAGCGACTTATGTTGCCAGGTCAGGAAACTCTTCCAGGAAGGCAACCGCCTCTCAGTGGATTGTTTGGGGACTCAGGAAAGGCTGCTGAGACTCCGATGTAGCCTCAAAGCAAGCAGAAGTCGATCGCCGAAGTACACTCGCCGACTCGGCGTCGCTCTAAGCTGTAATGCTGCTTTTTGATTCTCCGTTCCGGTCTGCTGGTTGCTGCCGCTCAAGCACTGCTACTCCGCTTCTTCTTGTTAGCGGCCTTGACTCGCTTCCTCCTCTTGCCGTTGGCGAAGGCGTTAGCCGACTTGTGGTCGCGGCCGAGAGGATCCTCCTTCTTGACGGCGTAGATACGGACCTGTGGGCGTCGGCGGAAGATCAGTTACGTGTCGACGGATCGGATTGAGGCTGCAGAGAGTACTCACGATCCAGTTCTCCGAGGTGAAAGCCTCCTCTGCAGACGAGAGAGAGGATAGGTCAGCGCCGAACGAGAAGCACGAGTGAGACAGCAGAACGCACCGAGGGTATCGAGCTGGATGGGGGTGTTGGGGATGGTCTGCTGGCGCACACGATCTTGTGCGGGTCCTCCACCATAGAGCTCGGCGAAGCTGCGAGCGAAAGACGAGGTCAACGACGTTCTCAGCGACCGAACAATAGCAAGAGAACATACCGGTAGTAGCTCATCTTGTACATCAGACTATTTTTCATCGTCTCGGTCGCATCTCCATCGACCTTGTACTCTCCCCTCGAGGTAAAGTACTTCTGCTCGCTGACCTCCTCGGGCCAGATACCCTCCGAGATCCTGACCATCCACAAAAACTTGTTGATGTCGTCTCCCGAGAAGCCGAGCAGTCCTCCAAAGATGATGAGGACGTAGTCGACGTCGTGTTGGCGGAGGATGGGGTAGGCCACCTCCTCGCTGACTGACATCGTCTTGCCGACCATCGCGATGCTGAGGGTGGCGAACGAGGGAAGATGAAAGAGAAGCGAAGGATAAGGAGGAGACGGAGGAGAAAAAAACAGATGAAGAGTGAGGTGAGCTTCGTGCATCTCCGAAACGACTCGGCGCCGAGACTCACTGGGTGTTGTTCCACGTGTTGTTGTCGACGAGGGTCGTCCTATCGGCGAATCCAGCAATCTGGTAGCCGTAATCCCACCAGCTCATAATCTTGGCGTCCTCCTTGGTGTTCTGACGCAGCCAGTAGTAGGCCTCGCGGAAGTCGTCGATGATGTTCTGCGAGCCGTCCTGGTTGCGGCTGGCGAGGACGACCGAGGGGGAGGAGTAGGCGGTGGAGGTAACCCAGGTGCAGTGGAGCACGAAGAGACCGGCCATCATGGTAAAGGTGAGGAGCGGAGCGACGCGAGAGTCGAGGCCGAAGATGCCGGGGCTGAAGGAGCGCTTCTTGCGAGGAGTGGGCGAGGAGGTTCCCGACGAGGTCGCGCCGGTCTTCTTGCTCTTCTTGGAAGTAGCGTTGTTGATGGCCTCGGCGTCCGAGATGGGAGTGTCGGCGGCGATGGCTCCGGCGGGAGTGGGAGGCTCGGGGACGACGGGGTCGAGGTACGTCTCGAAGACGGAGGAGATGGCGACGGCTCCAGCGACACAGACGACAGGGGTAAGGGTGAGCATGAGGCGGACCATGACTCCGGCAAAGTACGAGGCGAGGACCGAGTAGATGATGACGAAGACGTGCTCGTCCCTCAACTCGCGGAAGCAGATGTAGACTCCGGCAGGGAAGAGGTAGACGAGGAATTGGAGGTCGAAGTAGAAGGAGGGCCAGGCGGTCGGCTGGTGCTCTGAGACGGAGGAGACGAGGGGGAGATGGATCCTGGCGTAGCCCGTGTCCCAAAGCGAGTAGAAGCGGCCGGTCCACGGGGCGATCTTGCCCGACCTGGTCATGAACCAAAGGGCACCGAATGCGAGGACAGCTCCGACGGCGAGGGCGGCGCGAAGGAGGACCTTGAACTGCTTGGCGGGAACGTGGGAGCGGACGAGCTGGACGAAGGCGACGATTTGGAGGAGGCCGAAGACGCCGAGGGAGGACATGTGCTCCGAGGTGAGGAGGGGGAGGAAGCCCACGAAAGGGACCTGCATCGAAGCGAGGGTTCCGATGGCGTAGAAGGAGGAGTAGGCGACGTAGAGGCGTTGGGTGTAGCGGCCCATGCAGAGGAGGACGAAGACGTGGAGGGGGAGCATGTTGGTGATGAAGGCGTATCCACCTGTACGTCGAGAGGATCAGCAATCGATCTCCACGCTCTCGTACATTCCACTCACCCCAGGCGGCGACCATGTAGAAGTAGAAGAGGGCGGCGACGGCTCCCCAGGCGGCCGAACCAGTCTTGACGGCCTTCAGCCAGAGGTAGAAGGTGAACATGAGGATGAAGATGGCGATCGCCTCATTGTCGTAGCTGCCTGCGACCGAGCGCGAGATGTAGCCGGGAGCAATGCCGATGAAGAGGGCGGCCCACAGTCCGGTCGCCTCCTTGCTGGCGCCGCTGCCGACTTCACGGGCGAAGAGGTATGTGGCGAAGGCGGTGAGACCCGAGAAGAGGGGAGCGAGCTGCACGCAGACCTCGCGAATGTCGACGGGGATGGAGAGGGTGTGGAGCGCCTTCCAGATCAGCCCCGAGGTGACCATGAGGCCGGGGTAGAGGGTTCCACCGACAACGCGACCGAGCGGGTACCATGCTGTTGGGTCGAACCAATTCCAGAATTCCTGTTCGGCGAGACTGAATCAGCTACAGCGCGCTGGGGAGAGCTCAGAACAGGACGCACGTAGAAGCCATCCTTTGCGAGCACTCGGGTCGCGCGGAAGTTGAACCACGGGTCGAACCTGTACAGTGAGTGGTCAGCAAGCTCTCTAGTAGGCTAAAAGGTCCCAAGGTCAACTCACTCGTGGATGATCGACTCGAAGCGGACGACTGCGAACTCGCGAGATGCCATGGCTGCGGCAGCGATGAGGCAGAGGATGATGGTGCGAAGGAAGGCCGACATGGTCGAAGAGGTGGCCGCCGAGTAGCCTGGTGGCTGGTAGGCGTAGCTGACCATGGTGGACGAGAAGCGAGCGCGGCTGGAGGCGTCGAGGGGGGGCAGGTCAGCTGTCGGGGTTTGATACAGCAATGGCGAGCTATGAGTGGGCCTGCAGTCCGTTATGCTGCTCGGCTACACCTTCTGCAGCAGCTCTGCACCACCTTCGACGGTTTCCCTCAAGAATGGCAGGGTCTCCTCAACGTGGAGCGCCGTTCTGAGCGCTGTCGTCGCTGCACGGAGATAGGCAAAGCCTACATGCTCGAGGTGAAGCTCACATTTAGTGGATCAGACCGTTCGAGAGCTCAGCGAGAGTCGATGGGGAGTTTGAGCCGCCGAGTCTGGCCAGGGAGTGAGGGTGCCGCGTCGAAAGGTCGGGGAGGCCGGCCTAGAGACGATATGGGCTGTAGGAGAGCAGCAAGAGGTAGCTCTGCTGATTCCTGTACGAAGTTGATGCAGCCGAGGTCGAACAAGGAGCGATTTGGACGAGACAAAGAAGCTCAGCTCGCGAGCTTCGGCGGGTTGGCTCCGTCGAATCCGCTCGCATCGCCATGTAAGCTGCTACAGCGTCTCGAGGATGATAACGAGCTTACGAGTACTCGCCTACAGGAAAATCACTGCCACCGTACTCCTCAGCGCTCTCGCTTTGGCCGACGTGTCGTCGGCCGCCATCTTCAACTCGAAGCAAGTCAAGCAGCTGACGGGCAAGACGTTCAAGAAGGCCGTGCATGGATCAGAGAAGCTCACTGTAGCTGCCTTTGTTGCCCCTTGGTGAGTGAAAGCGATTGCTGCAGCTCAGCACCTTGTGGACGGCGGAGCTCGCGAGCTGACTGCGCTCATGCTCGACGTCCTTCAGGTGTGGCTATTGCAAGAAGCTCGCGCCCGAGTACGACCGAGCTGCTGAGAACCTCAAGGGTCTCATCAACATCGGTAAGCTCCTCCCGCTGCTGCTGCTCCGCTGGGAAGGTCGCTGACCCCGCCATCTCCTCCTTCTTCAGTGGCCGTCGACTGCGATGAAGATGTGAACAAGCCGTTGTGCCAGGAGCAGGATGTCAAGGGTGAGCTACAGCCATCAGAGTCTGCCGAAGTCGCCGAGCGAAGGCTGACCTCCTCCCTTCGCAGGCTTCCCCACCCTCAAGCTCTTCCCCGGTGGCTCTGCACCATCACAGGACTACAACGGACCTCGTGAAGCCAAGGGTATCGTCGAGTACGCCACCAAGCACATGCCGACGTTTGTCAAGCGCGCGACCTCAGCGAAGGAGGTGGAGGCTCTTCGGTCGAAGGTGGGCCATCTTTCAGCCTTTGCCGCCGCAATCGCTCCAACTGACGGTCTCCCTCTCGGTATCCCCCAGGCCGCCAAGAAGCCAATCTCCCTCCTCTTCACCTCCGCCGCGACTGTCACTCCCCTTTACAAAGCCCTCTCGACCGACTTCCACAAGACGATCGACTTCTACGCTGCTCGGGATTCAAAGATTGGAGAGGAGACAATGAAGGCCTTCGGGGTGGAGAAGGTGCCCGCGTTGGTCATCCTCGACGGCGAGAAGGTGACCAAGTACGAGGGTGAGTAGAGCTCGGCGGTTAGAGTTCAGCGGGAGGATGAGCTGACTCGTGTCCAACTCGCAGGCGCGCTCAAGTACGATGCTCTTCATTCGTTCTTCAAGCCTCTGGCAACTGGCGCAAAGGCCAAGGCATCGGCGAAGGAGGAGCTTTGATCAGGCATGACTCTCATGACGGTTCGCTCGTATACTCGGGAGTTTTTGGAATCACCAGCATCGCATCTAGCATTCCTCGGCTGTGGAGCCTTACCGTGTGAGAGTATTGAGCAGTGTTCACGGACCGCGACGGCAGCGATTCGACGAGCTCCCGCCGAGCCGAGGGCCGAGCTCTCTCTTTCGAGCTTCGTTGCTCTGTTGCCTCTTTCAAGCTGTGATCTCGCTTCATCCGGAAGCTCTGATACATAATAGCCCGTCGTTACAGCCATCTGAGTCGCCTGCTATCCCTTTTCCTTCGAGCCGTCCGGCCGCTCCTCATTGCTCCTCCTTGACGAGCCAGCTCATCAAGACCTGTACACCACTACCCTCCGCCTCTTCCACGAGTTCGAGCTGTCGCCGAAGTAACAACGACGAGTAGTCGCTCTTGCTGCCGTCCCACTGGAGGTGCAGCGTCCGAAGGGCAGAGGCGGAGCGAACTGCTCGGCCGAGCGCCAAAAGGGATGATGAGCGAGAGGTGGGATTGTGAGCCTTAGTGGCTGGAATGATGGGAGCCAGAGTAAGGTGTTGAACTGAGAGTGGGATGGAAGGGAGAGGGGAAGACATGTTGATTGGGCCGAGGTGGAGGGAAGTG
The DNA here is from genome assembly GCA_001600635.1 of Leucosporidium creatinivorum. Classification (NCBI taxonomy): domain Eukaryota; kingdom Fungi; phylum Basidiomycota; class Microbotryomycetes; order Leucosporidiales; family Leucosporidiaceae; genus Leucosporidium; species Leucosporidium creatinivorum. The sequence goes on along the minus strand of BCKL01000008.1, from coordinate 345,857 downwards.
ATGAAGCTCGGCTCTGGGGCGATCCACGAGATGGAAGGACATTGGTGGCTCCACCAATGACTGGTGGGGAGGAGTTTCAGCTGAGCATGCTTGAGGCTGGAGAAGGTCGACAGGTCGAGTGGTTTAGTCGTGGCGAGGACGAGGTCGAGCCGAGTGAGGTTGGCGGAGGAGCGGGCGGTGAGGGCGCGGAAGGTGGGGAGGGAGGCTTATCGGACCTTGAGATGGCGTAGAGAGCTCAGCTGTGGAGTCGTAGGCCAGTCCGAGCGTTCCGAGCGTCGGTCATAGAACTCCAAGGCTCGGAGCGGGGGTGCGTCGCCGAGCAACTGCACGAGGGAGTCGACCTCGATGGCGTGGTAACGACGTGCTCGCCGCACACCCATGCTCATGCTCTTCAACATTCCGGGTCGATCCTGTAGGCTGTCGAGGAGGCCTTGTACCGCCCAGCTTGGAGTCGAATTCAAGTGGACGTGCACGCCTGGCTGGATCCGCTGCCAGAACGATCCGAGGAGGCGTTCAATCGCCGCGCTGAGTGTCTGAGGCCCTACGAGAATCCCGAAGTGCGCATAATCGGGACGGCGGCCTTTCCTGGACTCAGACACGAATCCTAAAGAGACGGATTGCACTCGGGCAGCGAACGCGGGGGACGAGGCGAGGGTGTGGATGATGGATGCGAAGCGCACTCGAAGCTCCCAGCGCACCCCATCTATCTCTACGGCGCAGAGTGAAGGGGGAAACGGCGCCAATGCGCTCCCATTGGCGGAGGCGACTTTGGCGAGGTGGAAGGAGAGGTAGAGTCGGCGGTAGAGGACGTCTCGGGCGGGCTTGAGGAATGATTTGGATACCAGGCAGAGATTGGAGAGGGTGTAGACAGCTGGTGGATCGTCGTGCTCGCCCAGATCGGAGAAGATGTGGAGGAGGGTTTCTGAAGGCAGCTCGGGCATGGCGAGGAGAGAGCGTGGGAGAAGCTGTGGAGGTCATCACAGGTTGGCTTTGCTTAAAGATGAGGAAAACGGTGGATTCGCGTACTTGATGCTGATGCGGTCGACGCTGGAAGCAGCCAGGTCGAGCTTGGAGGTGAAAAGCGATCGCCGAGACGGTCTGCGACGTGCGAAAGAAAGGTCAGCGGATTGCTCTCCTTGTACGAGAGTGTCTGTAGCTCTCTCTCTTCCAAGCTACACTCTCAAATCTCCCTCCACCTTCTGCCGCTTTGCGCCTTTGTCTCGTCCAGCGGCCCCCTTCTCCTCCCTCGCCCGGCAGCTCCTCCCTCTCAGCGCCTCTCCCAGTCTACTGCAGCACCGTCGAGGTCTCCTACACATCTCCAGATCTCTAGTACTCACCCTACAGCAGCGACGATCTCACGAAAGCAGCTCCAGCGTCCTCAATTGGTCCAAGAGCGCGCGTTCGAGCGGGCGATGAGCTGAGCGAGCGACGAGGGGTGGACGCAAGGGCTGTGGTGTAGGTGTAGGTGAGGGTGCAGATGGGCTTTCAGTCGTCCTCTGCTTAGCAGCTTGATCCTGTCCAGCGAGAGCGAGTCGAAGCGAGAACGAGTGGAGGAGCAGTGAGCGGGAGAAGGGCAAGCTTGAGAAGAGGCGGACAAGGGGAGGGGAGAGGTCGGGTTAGGGGGGCAGGTGGAGAGTTGTAGCGTTGTCAAGGTAGAGTGGTAGCTCTCATGTAGCTCCTACACGCCTGTTTGGGCTCTCAAACCTCTCCAGCAGCAAGGCAGGCCATCGCCGAGCCCGCTTCGGCGGCGACTCGGAGGGGTCTTGCACGGCTCTTCTCACCCTTCCTTAAACATGGGAGGCAGTCGAGGGTCAGTAGAGTCCGGTATGATACATATGAGATCCCTCCGAGACGCTCAACGGCGCCTCAGAACGAGCCAGCGCTCTGCTCGAGCCTTGAGAGCTGGTCTCGGCGATGGCAGCTCGAGCGAATTGGAGCATCGTAGCGGCTCGCTGTCGACTTCAAGATCCGCCACGTATCTTCTGAAGAAGTTTGAGCTTCCTCCAGCGCCTGAAGTCACTCCACAACCTGAGGGATGAGCTCACGGCTCTGGCGTTCGACTTCGCAACTGGAAGGACCTGCCGAGCGCCGAGGGGAGAGGTCAGAAAGCTCGCAAGCGGCTGTAGCCCGTCAAGGTGGACACGGTATCGGTTGTAAAGCCTCTGAAGCTCCTTGCAGTCGATCAAAGTGCACCTCAAAGTGTTTCCTGACCCTGGGAGACAGCCGCCGTTATTTCGCCTCTCGACGCCCTTTCACCTCTCTTTCTCCTCCGCTTCACCTCGTACTCGCTTCGACTCTCGTACAGCTGGACAGGACGAAGCTCTCGGACGACCAGCACCGTCAACAAGCTACAGCACTCCCCTCGAAGCTCACACAACATGCCCACCGCTCGTCCCTCGACTCAGACCCTCCCAACCCTCCCGACCGAGCTCGTCCAGCGCATCATTCGACTTGCTCTACCTCCTCATACCTTCGCCTGCTACAAGGAGCGCTACGCTGTCCTCCTGCAGTTCTGTCGAGTCTCTCGCATGTGGCGCGCGCTCGGACAGCAGGAGCTCTTCGCCCACGCCTGGATTCGCACGGCGCGCGATGCGGGCGTGTACATGGACGCGCAGCAGAGCATCGAAGCTGCGACAGGCGCTTGGACGACCCCTCAGTCGCTGTGGATCGACACGGAGCAGGCGAGCAGCGGCATGGCGATCGCTTGGTCGAACTCGCGACTCTCCCTCCTCTTCGAAGCCTGCACGGGGATGAAGACTATCAGTATCGTGTCTAGGACTGCTGCCGGTCCCTTGAGCCCCTGCTATGCACTCGACAGCGTCGCTAAGGGTAAGTCTATCGTTGCTGAACGGCCTCACAGCTCCCACTGATGCTATGCGCTCCCTACAGGACTGGTCGAGCTCACAATGGACCACGTCCGAATCTCGCAATCCGCCGCCGTCGAGTTCACTWCTTTGCGACGCCTCATCCTCCGTTACTCTCTACTATCCGAACTCGGCATCCTCGACCCACGACGTTTCCCTCACCTCGAGAGCCTCACCGTCGTCGTGCGTGAAGGCGGGGCTATCAACATGACCTATCAAGTCGGCCGCTTACAAGAGCACATGGCAGCGCTCGCCCCACATCTCCGTGCTCTCTTCCTTTCGGTCTCCCTTCCCGACGTCGACGACGACCGCGACCTGCTCGACGAGCTTCCCACCACCTTCTGGGACTGCTTCCAAAACCTCGAACGCCTCGTTATCGATTTTGATCGCCACCAAATCCTTCGCCACCTCTCCTCGCCCCTGCAATACCTTCGCCTCCGTTCCGACGCCACGAGACTGGGCTCTGTCCAGCCTCTTCTCAACCTCTTCAACGAGGCTCACCCCTCTCTCGCCAAGCTCGGAACGCTCGACATACCTTCCGACCCTTCCTGCACTACAGACCCCTCGAGCTGCGGCGTCGCACCAGAATCGCTCGCCGAGCTTGCCGAGCGAGCCTCACTACGCACATTGTGCAAGGAGAGAACTATCAAGCTGCTGGAGACGAAGGCCTTCGAATCCAACTCCTCACTGACCTCTCTGGGAGATGCGAAGAAGGTTTGGTGAGTCTTTCGCTCGTTTGAGGAGCTCGCTGCTCTGCGCTGAGCTGACTTCTTGAGCCTCTCCAGAGTCGCGAAGGCACCTTGAGAGGAAGGTGCTCAATGATCGAATGTGTTACTGCTGATGCGAGCTTTCTTGGATGTGCAATACTCGCTTTGTCTCGGCGCGGTCGAGCTGCTGAGGAGGGCGCCGAGCGAGAGGCGGGAGACTAGAGACTAGAGTAGCCTGAGATGGGCAGTTTCGCTTGTGTTGAGGAGCGAGATAAGTAAGACTCCCTCTGGACGCCGATTTGGACCAGAGAGCCGAGTGACGGGGCAGATTTGATTCCTTGAACGAGCGCTCGGCGATGGCTGTTCGCCTCGGTTTGTAGGTCTGGCGAACGGCCAAGCGGAGCTGGAAAAGCTGTAGAGTGCAGTTGAGGTATCATGTAGCCTATGCTTGGCTCTCCATCACCCCGCTTGCCAATTTCTGCACCTCAATCTGTTTCCTGACCTTGGGAGACAGCGGCCGTTATTTCGCCTCTCGCCGTTCTCTCGCCTCTCTTTCACCTCCGCTTCACCTCGTTCTCGCTTCGGCTCTCGTACAGCTGGACAGAAGGAAGCTCTACTACGACCACCACCCTCCACAAGCTACAGCAATCCTCTTCGAAGCTCTACCAGGATGGACGACCCGCTCGAAGCTCAAGCCCCTCCTGCCGCTCAGCCCGACGAAGCTCGCCGTCAGCTCCCCTCGCTCCCCACCGAGATCCTGCAGCGTATAATCCACCTGGCCCTTCCCCTTCTGAGCTTCACCACTTTTGGAGAGCGCAACGCCGCCCTGTTGGAGCTCTGTCGCGTCAACAAAGCCTGGGCAGCTGTAGCTCAAGTCGAGCTATGGAGCCATGTCCAGCTCGGACAACCTGCATCTCATTCACTAGGGCTGATTCGTGCTCGAGCTGCATCCTCCGCCAAGGACCCTCGGACCCGCTCGCTTTGGATGCTGGGAGCGCCGACCTCGCGCATCACGACCGCGCGAGTTTGCCGAGGACTGAGCGCGCTGTACTTCGCCGGGAGGGGTAGTACCGGATACATTCGACCGAGCCTGCTCAGCGGGATCGCTCCAGGTCAGTCGTCAGCCTCTCGATTCGTTTCGGCGACGACGACAGCTGACTGCCCCGACCCACTGGCAGACCTCGAAGTGCTCGTTCTCGGTGGCTGCAGCGTCAAGATGAACCGTCGCGACCCACTCCTTTTCCCTCGGCTTCGTCACCTTGCCTTGTCCTTTCTCAAGCACAATAGCGCCGAAGCCGTCGCCGACTTCTTCTCGGGATCCGAACTGCCTCTGCTACAACACCTCACACTCTCTCTAGACGATCAAGGAGGTGCTCAATCGACACTCGGAGCCATGCTGACAAGCCTTCGTCATTGCCTGCCCAATCTCAACTCTTTGGCTTTCGCCGCCCCGACGATCCTTTGGACTGAGCTCCCTCACGACCTTTGGCCGGCTTTGACCTCGCTCAAGCACCTCGTGTTGGACTCCGATGCTCCTCTCAGCGAGATCCTACCTCTCATCACCACCTCTCTCGAAACCTTCCGCCTTGGGCCAGCTTTCGCCCACCCCCAGCTCGCCCTCCGCCCTTTCCTCGACGCGCTGAAGCGTCGACCGCCTTGCCTACTCTTGCTCAAGGAGATGACTATACCTCTTGAAGAGATCGATAAGGCGAGGATCGAGCTGCTGGCCGTGGACGACTTGGCGGATGAGCGTGAGGAAGTCATGCGCTGGTCCGAAGAGCGCGACGTCAAAGTCGTTCTGCGGCCGCACATCGCCTTCAACGACACAGTGGGCCATCTTGAGGATGCTTTGAGCTGCTGGCGAGCCCGCTGCTGAGCCACCCGACTCACCGGTACTGACTTTCGGCCCTCTCGCAGACGAAGCTCGGCGAAGGCGCTATCGATGAGGTCCAAAGGAGGACCAGCTCGCGTGGGGCTCTGACTGCACTCGATTATTCATTTTCCCGCACTTTTGGCGCTTGAGTGTGGGTGTGAGTCGAGCTGGAAGAGAGCGAGAGCGAGAGCTAGAAAGCGACCTCGGCGCCCTTTGCACCCAAATTGCATGGGATCATCTGGCGCTCGTTTCTAGCCGAGTATTGCTGAACTTTTATCTTGCTTTGGACACCTCTGCACCGAAATGCGCAATTGCCAACACGACGATCCTCCGAAAGTCAGGCGCGCCGCTTCTCGACTTTCGACCATCTTGCACTTCTCGAACCGACAAGATGAGCTACTCTCGCACCCGAGCAGCAGCACAGGCAGCAGTACGCGTAGCACCTTCAGCTCGTGCTGCCCCTACAGCAGCTCCCACCGCTACTTCGCTACTCCTTCGCCCGTACTCGACCACCCCCTCCTCCTCGACTCCCCCTCCGCCTCCCTCGACCGAGTCCAAGACGGCCGACCGCCCGACGCCCAAGCCTACACCAACAAACCTACCAGGCTCCAACCTGCCCAATGCTGCCAAATACTCGCCCATGACCGTCTCCGTCGTCACAAAACTCGCCAACCTCTTTGGCTACCACTCGCAGACATCGACGGCCATTAGGACCGCTAGCGACTACTACGATCGATGCGCAGAACGAGGAGAGATTGCAGCGCCCTTCTTCTACGAGGGTGAGCTGCTACTGTACAATATCTCGGCCCTTGTTATGGACGAGCTGACTTCCGCTCACCCCCTTCGCGTAGAATGCTCGCTGCCGCCTTCCTTCCAGACCTGGTTCTCCATCACCACCCTCCACGTCTGGCTCCTCTCTGTCCGCTTCCGCTCCCTCCCTCCTCCCCTCGGCCGCACCTACATTCAAGAGCTTATCAACCACTTCTTCATCGACGTCGAGCTCCGCATCCGAGGTCCCTACGCCGTCACCCAAGGCCGCCTCATCAAGGGCTACATGAAGGACATGCTCGAGCAGTACCACGGCTCGTGCGCCGCCTACGACGAGGGCCTCATCAGCAGCGACCCGGTGCTCGCGGCGGCCGTCTGGAGGAACGTTTTCGGCGGAGGCTGGGGCGGCGTAGGAGGAGTCAAGGGCAAGCGTGCACCAAAGGCAGGCGAGGTCCCCGAGATTGGCCCCAACCCCAACCCGCTGGCGATCGACCCCGTACAGAAGAAGGTGCTCAAGAAGGGGCAGAAGTCCGAGGACGTTTTCACCACCGACGAGCCCATCGTGGACCCTTCCCGCGCCAGCTTCACCCCTCTGTACCCCGACGACCCCGACCTCGAGTTCGTGCTGAGCCTGGAGAAGCTGGTCGTCTACATCCGCAAGGAGATCCAGCGATTGGAGCGGCTGCCGGACCATGTCGTGATGGGAGGCAATCCCCAGACGGGACCAGGGAGCTTGGTCGACTTCTCCAAGCTGTAGAGGATGATGTGTTGCCATCGAGTAGACTTGGAGCAGCAGGCGGCACCTCGCAGTCGAGCTCGGCGATGAGCTGGGCGAGCGAAGCGACTCGCGAAGGGTCCAACGAGCGGGACTGTCGCTTCAGAGCTTCACGGCAGCCTTCAAGCGACTACAGGATCTCGACTAACCCTCGTTCTCCTTCGCTCTGCACCTCCGCCCCCTCTCATCCTTCTCCGAACGGCCTCCGGCACTCGGTTCGGTCATCGCTCCTCCTACCTCCGCCTTCGCATCTTCCAGCAGCTTTCTCGGTCAGGTCGTACATGCAGATGGCCGAACATGATGCTGTTTGCTCGGTACCGAAGCCCTTTTCGCCATCGGCCGACCTTCCTCCGAGCTGCCGAGACGCGTCGTGAGCTGGCCGAAAGGGCTGGCGCCTCACCTCGGCCACGCCGGGCGACTCGTCTTGCGTGGATCGTCGGCCTCGGCGGGAGTTCAGGAGGGTTTATAAGATGCGCTGATCGTCTCTCTTCCTCCTCAAGCACACCAGCTCTCTCACAACAGCCTCACAGCACTTCACACCCTCACCCTCGCCCCTTCCCCTTCGGCAAGCTCTTATCAGCTCGTCTAGAACTTCAACTCTCTACTCACCTACATCACCACCTCAGTACCATGTCTTTCTTCTGGTATCGCGTCCAAGCACCACCATTCCCCACTCCCTACAACTTCGCACCCGAGATGGCTCAAGCCGTTCCTCAGGCCGCGCAAGCCGCCTCTCACGCCGCTTCGTGAGTCCTTGTTCGCTTCAAACCTCACGAATACATTGCTAAGACTCCTCGTCGCTTCGACAGGGCCGCCTCCGCCGCTCCCGCCTCCTCGGCCGTCAACTCGGCGATGCACACCGCCCAACACGCCTTCGCCCACCCTCCTCAACCTCCTCATTTCCCTCCCACCTACCCCGGCCACCCTCACCCCTACTACGCCGAGTTCGGCCGCCACTACCGTCGAGGCCACTTTGGCCGTGGTCCCCGTCTCTTCCCTCTCCTCGTCGTCGGCGGTATCGGCGCCTGGGCTTACTCGCACGCCAAGCACAACTTCCAGGACCTGCAGAACGAAAACGATGCGCTGAGGAGGACAATCAGGGAGAGCAGCGTTGCTGAGGAGGCTCCCGCCGTGCCCGTTGTTGAGGAGAAGTCGAGGAGGAGATGGGGCAGGAAGTGCGCCGAGCAGCCTAGGACGTTTGTCGAGCAGCAGCAACCTAGGTCGTCGGCTCAGGAAAGGATGATTTGATAGGTATTTGATAGCGCCATAGCAGTCTCTGTTTGTTCAGGCTTCGTTTTCCTTCGCTGAGAGCTGGAGAGAACGCCGAGACGGCTCGCCTGGTTCTTGGTTCTTGGCTCGAAGCTCTCAGCTGGGATCGAGAACAGACGTACAGCAAGGACTCCACAGCCAACAACGAGCTAGCGGCATTCTTCGTCGACCTATCGTTGCCACCCTTCGAGCTTTCTTCTCATCTGCGAGCGCGAGGAAGGTCAGCGAGCTCGGGCGGGCAGCGGCACGGTAGAGACTAACGTAAAGCTCAGCTCATCTTCGATGTACTCCATGAAGGTGACGTGCTCCACTTCTGGCCAATGCGAAATGGCAATGCCCAGATCGCGGCAACGAGCAATCACGACCTCGGTAGCAAGCTGCTGCTCGATCTCTTCCGGGTCGTCGTCGTCCCCAGCGAGAGTGGGAGGAGTTGTGCGAGGGAGGACGAGTTGCCTAAGGGTCTTGAGACAGCCAGGGGGCACGCTGATGATCTTGGCGAGCGCCGAAATGTCGAATGGGAGATCGTCGTCGTCCTCCGGCACAGGTCCACGAAGGCGGAGGGTGATAAGTGGGGACGAGATGGAGGACAGTGGCTTCTTTAGGTCGGCATTGTGGTGAAGTGTGAGGTGCTGGAGCTTCGACATGGCCGGCCAGGTTTCGGGCGAGAGGACCGTCGAAGAGGGAAGGCAGTGGGCCGAGAAAGAGAATGAGAGCAATTGAGGGGCGAGAGCGACGATGCACCCGGACAGCTCATCCAGGTTCCCCTGTGAGTGGCCACTGCTGCAGGTGATATCCAGCGCTTCGAGGAGAGGGAGGGTTGCTGCGCGAAGAAAGGTCGCCGTGTCCGTCGAGCGCGCAAAGCACGAGAGCGAGAGGCGACGGGGGGCAGGGAAAGTACTAGGATTGGTCTCGAGCGCCGATTCGAGAAGCAAGAAGTCCAGAGCGAGCACCTCGAGGTCTGCAAGCACGCTGGTCAGCCTCAGCCGATTCGCCGAAAAAGAGGGTGACTCGCCTCTTGAGACCTGCAGCAGTGCGGGAACGCTCAGGTGGATCTCTTGGTGGAAAGCTGTCATGGACAGCATCTTCAACGTCCCACAAGCCGCGAAGACTCGATTGTGTGTGGAGACGGCGGCCCCCTCCCGAAGCCAGAGTGATTGCGTGCTGAGCTCCTCCTGCATCCTCGAGCGACCGAACTTGTCTTTGGAGGCCTCTGTTCTACACCAGACATGGCGAAAGAGTTCCTTCTGCGCCAACGCCGCCCAGAGCTTGTTGACGCGACAGCAGGTGAGGAGGATGTCGTAGCGCTCTCGAAAGGTCTTGAAGGAGAGTCGGGGGAGAGCGAGTTGGATGATACGCTGCAGGATCTCGGTGGGGAGCGAGGGTCAGCTGGCGGGGAGCTTCGACGGGCTGAGCGGGACAAGGGGACTGAGCTTCGAGCAGGTTGTCCACCCTGGTAGAGCTTCGAGGGAGGGTGCTGTAGGTTGTGGAGGGTGCTAGTCGCTGTAGAGCTTCCTTCTGTCCAGCTGTCCAACAGTGTCGAAGCGAGAACGAAGTGAAGCGGAGGAGAAAGAGAGGCGACACGAAATGCGCGAAACGAGACACGACAGAAACCGACTGCAAGGTCAGGAAACACTTCGAGGTGTACTTTGATCGACTGCAGAGGTGCTCGTGAGCAGCCGAGAAGGTGTACACCCTTCTGTGACGAGCTGCAGCTTGTCGGCAACGATCTGGCCCCTCTTCTCGGCGCCAATCTCGGTGTTGCTTCCCTCTGGCTTCCATCACCATACATCGCTCCACCCGAAGCCCTCACTCTCGCTACAACTCGTCGATGATTTGCGCTGCTCTTCTGTAGGCTGACGCAGCTTCCTTTCCTCATCATCTCCGAGCTGAGACCACCTCGCTGGTGATCGACGCTCGCCTCTCTCGCAGCGCTTCTCTTCCTTCTACTCTCACCTCGACTCAAGTTCTCAGCAACATCGGCCTGCAGAAGGCTGCATAGTACACTCTAGGACATTCCCTTGCTCGGATACACCTCTGCAGCATCCCGGCGAGGACCTCAGCATGCCTTTCGACGACGTCCTCACGAAACCTCGCAAGCTCCCGGCGTGCGATCGCTGCAAGTCGAAACGAGTGCTCTGCCATTCTCAGGCTCCCGGAACTCCCTGCCCGCGATGTGTCGAGAACGGTGCAGAGTGAGCCCTTTCTCCTTTCCTCGCGCTCCACGAAACCCACAGCTGACCTCCTCTGCAGATGCATCACGTCACCAGTAGTCAGACGTAAGCCCGTCCGCAAGGCCAAGGAGTCCAGCGCTGGAGTCGAACCCGAGTGGTCTCCTTCCCCTTCAGGTTCGGCGCCGAGCGCTCGAACAACTTCCACGACCGCGATGCCTTCGATGTTGGCACCGGCCCTTCATGAAGTCACTTGTCCTCTACCAGCAACTCCAACGAGCCTGTCGGGTCCCCTAGTAGTGCATTTGTTCGATTGTGAGCTCCTCCGAGTCGGCTTTCGGTCTTGATGTCGGGCTGACCCCCTGCTATCTCAACAGGCTTCACCCGAGTTCCTCAGCATCGACATCCCCTACTCTCTCTCTCCAGTCTCCGTCAGATGCTGTCGCAATGCCACTGGCGGCCAGACCTACTTCCGCCGCCGACTCGCGCTCTGACTCTGGCCATCCTCGCTACGGCTGCCCTCATCTCGCCGCACCCTGCTATCCTAGGAGATGGTCAGCTACCTAGCTCGCTGGAAGAGCTGTGCTCGTGGCCATCTTCAACAGATTGGGCTAGCTTCGGTCGACGCCGAGAAGGCGCCTGCCGAGCGCTCACCGAGGAGGCCCTTCGCGCTGCTGATGAAGCTGGAGTAACCGTCAATTGGTCAACCGAGTCTGCTACTACTTGCTATCTGCTTGATTTCCTCGATTCACGTGAATCTGTCGCCCCTGATCGTCCCCGAGCGCCGTCGCTGACCTGGCTCGCTACTCGCAGGATTCGGCCCAGCCAACCGGTTCGGCCGACCCTTCGGCGCCGCATATGCTGCACAAGCAAGGGCTCTGGGAGCGGATTGGGATGAGATCAGAGAGCAAGCTCGTTGGTTCGGTTGGTTGGTGAGTGGCTCTGCGAGGCCAGCCTTGAATCCTGGCTCACATCAACTCACTCTGCAGAGTGAGGAGGCGCTCAGCTCGATCTACTGTGGATCTCAAAACATGTTGTAAGTCTCCCACTCTCCCGCCCTCCGGCTCTCCGCGCTCTGAGCTTCGCCGACTCGATGCCTTCCTCACAAGCTCGGCCGAGGACCATCGACTGCTGTACGGCGCCGAGGCGATATCACCGGAGGCCTTTGCCACCACTCTGAGTGATACTTCAACGTTTCATGATCCCAACGGAGTGTTCAACTCGACGTTGCCCTGTGAGTAGAGCGAGCTGAACGCCGAGATCGCGATTTTTGAAGCTGACCGAGCTCCCCCACAGACTTCATGCTCGTCAATGACTCGGCAAGGGTACTCGAGGAGACATTCACTGGCCGTGAGTTCTGCTTTCTGCCCGTGAACGCTGTAGCGTCGCTGACCTGGTCCTCGTAGCTCACGCTCGCCGAAAGCCGCTGAACGAGCTTGCGGCGCTCAACTTTCAAGCCAGCCTCTCTCGCCTCGACCACCTTGCCTCGTTGATCTTACAACGCGTGCACTTCCTCCAGCCCGTCTCCACGCCCACACTCTTCCCCGAAAGTCAGCAAGATCAAGCTCCGCCGAAACGACCAGTGCCCGTCCAATACGCTCTGCGCTCAGTCAGCTACTTCGTTCGTACCGGTTACGCCGTCCTGGTACTAGGCTTCCATCGGGAGCTAGAGCGTCGAGCCCGGACACTACCTCCGCCGACCGACGACTTCGCCGCTCGCTCGCGAGAACGAATGGACTTGCTTCGCAAGCAAGTGCGGGAAGTTGCCGTCCGAGCGGGACATGCCATGGGCAATAGTATGCAGCAGCTTCCCTCTCTGCCCCATGTGACGCACTTTCGCGGGTATCGTCTTCATCTCTGGGCGGAGCTGCTGCTAGACAGCGCCGAGGGAGCAGTCCTCTCGCCCGAAACCGTCTCTGCACTAGAATCGTGAGTTGCGTTGGCGCTCGAGCGCTCCGAATCAGTTTGGCTGATGTATCTTTTCCTCTTTCTTACCGCACTGTACACCGACACCATCGCATCTCTCGCTTGCCTCACCACCATTACCGACCATGGCCTTCCCTTTCTCCCGCTCTCTGCGCGCTCCTCAGCCTCCTCCAAATCCTCAAGCTCACGCTTTACACCTACATTGACCCTGCCGTCCCTCCCATCATCGTTCAAATCGAAGCGGCCCTCCTTCCTCATCATCGCCTCGACGTCCAGCCGCTCCCTCTCGATCCCTTCGCCAACTACACTTACTTTGATCCGCTTCTCTCCACTACTTACGAGCCGACTCAAGACCTCAATGAGTGGTTCGCTACCGCGATGGCGGCGTTTGAGACTCCCTTGCTGGCGACGGAGCCCAGCTCGGCGATGTAAGGTGGGAAGGGGCAGCGAGAGGCGGCGGCAAGAGAGCGATGGGCGGTAGATGAAGACTTGAGGAGCTGTTGATATCTATCATTGCGCTTTGGATTATTCTCTCGGGAGCTTTTGTGGTTGCTGTAGATAATTAGGGATCATATTGTGTAAACTCGGACGTAGCCAACCTCAAAGTAAGCGGTCGTCCAAGAAGCTGCCTGCATCACGTAGTCTAAGCAGGTCGCCGCTACATCCGAGCACCCATTCGACCATACGCCCGGGGCTCCTGCCCACTCTCCGCTGTGTAGAGGCGAAGAGTCAGCTCGCTGCGAAGCTCGGCGAGGATTGGGAGCGTCGACGCTCGCTGCCTCGGAGGTATATAGTGCCCGACGCGTCAGCAGCAGACGAAGAACTCACCATATCGTGATGTCGAAAACCTAGACGAGCAGGGGAAGGTCAGCTTGGACGGACGAGAGGATCTCTCGCCGCCGACTCACCAACGTTTGGTCACCCCAGTATTTCGCCGCACAGGTGGACATCGGCCAGCTCGCGCTCGGCTTGCCCCACTTTGAGCTGTTGGGGGAGGCTGATGCAATGTCGGCCGGTATATTTGGACGCGACCAAAACCATTGCGAGATGGCATCCTGCGAGATCCGGCGATGGGTTTGAGCGAGCACGATGGCGCGAGTAGATCCGGTCGAGAAAAGGAAGGGTGAGCTGGACGTACAGGACCGAAGACAGTGGCAAAGACGCCTCCTCCAGCATCGTTGAACGTCTTACCATACGAATTCTCGCTCGACTCCTTGTACGAGCAGCCGGCGTTGCCTGAGAGACCACGAGTCAGCTCCAGGCGCAGACGAAAACAGCTGAGAGCAAGAACAAACCGGCGTTCTTGGCGTTACAATCCGAGTTAGCTGGGACGAGCGTGCCGGTCACGTCGGCTTTGGGATCCAGCTTGCAGTCGCTCGAGCTTGCGTGCACAGTGATCTGTCAACATAAACAGGTGAGCAGGTATAGCAGCTTGAGCTTCGGATAATGGGCGCACCTGATTGGTCGTCTGCAGAGAGACGCCTTCGAGGATGTCCAATTCTCCGCCGTCCGGCCAGTTCGGTCTGTCGACGAGTCGCAGAGCCAACCGTAAGCTTTGCGTCTTGGTGAAGCTAAGTCAGGAAGTCTCACCCTGTCATCCACCATGCTACGAGTCGAGAGAGCTGGTCAAAAGCCTGTTCGAAGCGCAGTAACCATCGCCGAGCTTTGACTCACCTGGCCAAGTCCCTACCACACGGCGCTCAGGGTCAGTTCGAGCTCTGCAAGGTAGGTGAATGAGAGGGCTCACCACATCCGTACGGCATGTAGACGATATCGGCGATGATGACCGAGCCGAGCTTGACGGCGGTTTTCGACCCAAGCCGAATCGAGTTGCGCTTGGCGCCAGCAGCGAGGGTGGTGGTGTTGTCGACTCGCTGCGAGACACTTTGATCAATTGAAGCGTTAGACCAGCTGCAGGTCACCGAAGCTCACTGCAGAGAGGGAGAGGCGTTAGTCGAGGATCGCCGAAGTTCAATGGCGCCGCGTGCATGAGGCTCACCCATCACAGCAGAAGTAGATGAGGTACTGATAAGCTTGGCGGCCGTTGCCGCGTCCTTGGAGATGTAGTTGACGGCCTAAGATTAGAGCGAGTGAGCAAAACGGAGAAAGCAGCGGGAGCGAAGCCAGACTTGCGCCTTTCGTAGGGTCCTCATCAGTGAAGAAGGTCCAGCAGTTGTCGTCGAAGAACTTCTCGCCGCTGCAGTCGAGGATGAGCTTGTAGGGGCCGGTATTGGACGAAGAGGGAGCGGCGGCGGTGGGTCTCGGCGTTGCTGGCCCGCTGCCCGCAGGTGATGCTACAGAGGTGGAACTGCCTGAGGGTGGGCTTGGCTTTGTGGGGAAAGAGCTGATCTTACTTGAAGCTTTCTGGGAGCCGAGAAAGAGATTAGCTCGGCATTCGCAGCAGCGAGGGAGGCGAAGGCCTACAGACGTCCCACCGCTAGCTTGGGCGGTAGAAGCCTTCGTAGCGGCTGAGTTCGATCCTACAGGTGGGATTGCCGGTGCTGTAGAGGGTGAAGGATCCGAGTCCAGCATCCAGGTGACGGAGGCGCCGAGGACGAGAAGCAGAACAAGCCCGCCGATGCCGAATTCGAGGTACATGGTCTGTGGACTCCTCTTCTTCTTTCTCTTCCTGCGGTGCTGATGATGCCGGGCTTGCTCCTGCTTCTCGCAGACGGTCAGCTCGAACGCCAAGAATCCAGCTCCGCCGGACTCACCTCTGAATCAGAGCTGCTGTCATCTGTAGAGGAGCCACTACCACCCTTATACCCTCCAACTCCTCTCCGCTGCTTCCCTCTCCTGCCGTCAGACGAGCCGCTGGAGGAAGAATCCGTGTCGTAGGCGAAGTGGGAGCGCCGCGAGCGTTTTGGCTCATCCCTACCATCCTCCGAGGAGCCAGTCGAGCCGTCACTGCTCTCTGTAGACCAGCTTTTGCGATGTCGAGCCATTGAAGACGATGAGGACGGAGATCAACAATGCTCAGGCCGCCTCAGCATCGCCTCCGAGGCGACGCCGGTCCCAGTCAATGAGCGCAGAGTTGTACGATAACAGGGTAGCGAAGGTGAGCAGGTGTACAGCACAGCGTCGGCGAGAAATATGTCCAACTCTCGCTCGCATCGCCTTGAGAAGCAGCAGCTTCGCCGAACCCCCTCTCGGCGCTGATTGCCCGATCATATCGCAGCTCAAGTCCAGCTTGCAACGGCGGCTCAAGTACTACTACTGCTGACCGCCATCGACCTCCTCGGCTCTGCCCTCGGCGTGACCGTCCCCAACGGCAGCAGAGTCCAGAAGCTGAACGACTTCTGATCATCCTTGTTCCCTCCTCCCTTGACGGGGCTCTTGGTCGGCGAAGGAGGAGCAGCCGAGTCCTCGGATTGGTAGACAAAGGTGACGAGCATGTTGGCCTAAACACGCGCGGGTAAAGGTCAGCACCGAGCGCGAATTCGAGGCGCCGAGCAAAGGAAAGCCGAACTCACTCGAATCGGACCAACCGTATCTTTCCCCACCGCGACCTCAAGCGCCACCGTAGTCCTATTCATCTTCCTCTCCACAATCCCCGCTCCATACTTGCTCCCCCTCTTCTTCTTGAACGGGCTCGCTGTTCCATCTCCTCCCTCCACCTCGTCCTCCTCACCATCCCGTCCTCCATCATCATCATCCTCATATTCCCACTCCTCCGCGTATGCCGAGATCGGAAAACTCATAGTCGGCGAACTGACGGCAAAGGGAGCCGGCGCACCTTCGACGCCTCCCTGGGCGAGCGGCCGAGCGACTTGAGTTCGAACCGAAATGGGCTCGTAGAGGGGGTTGGTGAAGCTCAGCTCAAAGGTGTAGGTCCTTCCTGGTCGTAGCGGCTCCTCCTCGGCCCCTCCCGCATCATTCATCGACCGACCGATAGCACTTCGAGGCGTCCGCCTCATCCCCGAAGCGGTGCCGGCGGCGATGGCGCTGAGGCGAGAGCCGATGGTGGCGGGTGGTCGACGGTAGAGTTCGATGGAAGGGAGGTAGTTGGAGGCGACGAGCTTGATCTTGAAGCGGATGGAGGAGGCCTTTTGCTCGGGTTTGATGAGGATGTGCTTGCACTCGGAGCAGCGCTTGCTACGTTTGGCTTGTAGAGGCGTGCGAAGGGGTTTGAGGTCGCTGTGTGCGGGATCATCTGTCAGCTTGTGAAGCTTTGAACGCTGTTTGACACTCACTTGGCGAGCAGAGGCTGCTTCCAGCTCGAGGTCCACCGCTTGTCGAGGCTCGCCACGTCCTCCATCTCCCTCATCTCCCTCATGGCCTTGACATGCTCCGCATCCAAGTCCGCGTCCTTGCCCTTCTCCTTTCCCTTGGCTGACGCCCCTGCTCCACCAGCAGGGAAGAGCGCTTCGTACTTCTCCAGCTCATCTCTCGCCCCGTGCGCCTCTCCTCCTCGCGCTCGACTTGACAGTCCGAAGAGGCTTCCGTAGCGTTGGCCAAGACCGGGCACATCCTGCAATAGGGTAGAGGAGGAGAGCGAGCCGGAGGCGGCGGAAGTGGCCGCCGAGGGAGCGTGAGCTTGACCGCGCCGAAGGAAGGGCTCGAGGTGGTCCTTGACGTGGTCGAACTCGACGATCTCGGGCGCGGCGTCCTCGGACTTTTGGAGTTGTACTGTGCGCAAGCAAGTGAGTTAGCTCAGGCGAGGCTTCAAGCACAAAGCGAGCGGAGCTCACGAGCGAGACCGGTGGGCTTCTCAAAGACGATACCGACCTCCTTGGAGTCCCAGCGGCAATAGCTGCACGAGAGGTAGTATGGCGGCTGTCCTGCACTCGCGGCGGCCGAGCTGAGCGGTGTAGAGGGGTCGGGATCCGACGCGACGACGGAGAGGGTGTGCGTGCACTGAGGGCATTGGAAGCAGTTGCGGGCGCATCTGCAGGACGGCACACGCGTCAGCGTACATCTCGAAGGTAGCTCGGCAAGACTCACCTGTTCTTCTCCCCTCGAACGCTGGCGCTGGGCACCTCAAAGAGGCAGTTTGGACAGTAGAAGCAAGCAATCTCGCACGAGACGCAGGTGTCGCAGCGGATAGCGTCACACTCTTCACAGAAGAGTAGGCTCGAGAGGTCGTGATGCTTGTAGGTCGACAGCGGCGGCTCCGAGGGAGGTGGTCGCGAGCTGGAGAGGGCGCTCAAGCAGGGGCAATGCACCAGGACTTGGGAGGACGAGGCGGTGGAGCTGGCCATAATTGAAGTACGTAGAGTTATGCCCCTTGCGCGCCAGTGACAGTAGGCCGTGGCGAGCGAGTTGAGCCGAGACGAGTGAAGCGCAGGAAACGAAGGGACGCGAGGGCCCGGCGCGCTCTTCTGGAGAGGTGGATGAGCAGAATCTGGCTTGCTGGACTTTGAACAGGTGAAAGCTGCTCTGTAGAAGCTTTGGAGTCTTGGAGGCAACCCGAGCATGTCTCGTAGCTTCGCAGGGTCTCCGCTCGGCGATAGTTCTCTCGACTCTCCCAACCTCGCCTGAGTCCCCTTCAGACGACAGCGATCTGGGTTGAAGCTGTCTATTGCGCGTGCGCGGTGCACTTTTATGCCGAATCCTCAGGGTTGGCGATGAGGTCCGTCTCCTTGGCTCCCCTCTTGACCACCTTCCAGTCATCCTCGGGGCGCCACATGTCGCGCTGGAAGATATAGTACTGCAGTGAAAGCGTAAGTAGACAGCTCTGAAGAGCGATGTATTATGAAGCTTGCCTCGGTGACCTTCTCGGGCGAGTCGTGGCTTCCAGTGCCGACCTTCCTTCCGTTTGCATCGTGAATCTCGAGACTCTGCGGTACGTGAAGGGTCAGCGAGCTACTAGCAGTACAACACAGCCTTAAGCTACTCACCTGCTCCGTGATGAACCTCACAGCCATCTGCGCGACGTGCTCGTTGGCCTTCTTGATCTCCTGCTGCCTCGCGCAGACCACCTCCCTTGCAATGACCTTGTGCAGCTTCCAACTCAGCCGCAGTCCACGAAGCTTGCGCGTGCGCTCCGACTTGATCGCGTCGATGACTGCCGAGGTGGCCAGAGGTTGCAGCTTGTCGTAGTTGCCGCTAGAACGAGGGGAGAAGGGTCAGGCCGAGCGCCGAGAGGGAGCGGCGGAGGCGCCTTACGTGGTGAGGGCGACGTTGGTGGTCTTGTAGGCAATCAGAGCGCGCTCCTCGAACTTGGCGTACCATGTTGGGCCGAGAATTCGGCGCCAGAGGTAACGACTGGGTCGGGGCGAAAGGGGAAGCGGCCGCAGGTCAGCGACGGCCGCTTGCTGGAGCTCGGCGACGATACTCACGTATAGAGGCCGTGCATATCGCTCATCTTATCCGTCTTGAAGTAGTCCCAGCGAGTCTTTAGTGATGTACCTTCAGGGAACTGACGACCGCCTTTCGGTGGGATGTGGTTCGCTGTAGGAGAGCGAGTTGAGCTTGGGAGGTCTCGCCGGAGCACGGTGGGAATGCTCACCGAACACAGGGATCGCAGCAATCTTCGTACAGCACCACAGAGGTCAGCTTCGCGCTTCTGTGAGCCTTGCTTCGGAAGAGCGAGAACTCACGACTCCAATGTTCTGCTTCATCCTCCCTGCCTTCTCCGCCAGTTTGAGCTGCTTGGCCTGTAGCTCTGCCATGCGCTCAGCCTGAGTCTGCGGCTTCTCCGTAGCATAACCGCGCGCTGCTGCTGGCGTTGGCAATCGAGAAAAAGCGCCGAGGGAAAGGGGAGCGGTTGGGCGATGAGCTGGTCGGAGGGATCGGGAAGCAAGAGCCAGCATTGGTCGAGAAAGCGAGTTGGAGCTGCTCATGGTGAAGTTGAACGAGAAACGAGAACAGGTGCGGAGCGAGAGAGCGCGCTCAGCGCTCAGCGCTCAGCGCGTTTCTGGGCTTGCCCCCTCTTGGCTTCCTACAAATTCACTCGTCGCATATCCATCAACTCGAGGTCGACCAGCAGTGTACCAGACTGCAGCCCCTGCTCATCTACACGACTCCAACTCGCCTCAGCTACCCCTCCTCTGTCCGCCGCGCCCAGCCATGTCATCTCCGTTCAGCGACACCCGTTCGCTCGTCGTCCCAGCTATCGTAGGAGCAGTGGGGGCTTCTGCAGTGGTAGGAGCACTCGCCTACAACCGAACGACAGCTCCCGCACCAGGTGCAGCTCCTCGCAAGGTCAAGCCAGTTTCGGGCTCATCCGTGTCCTATCGTTGCAAGATTGTGAGTTTTAGCGGTCTTGCTCGACCTATAGGACATCGCTGATTGTATATCTGTAGTCGCCCGAGTATTGCGACGAGCATGGACGTGTCTAGTGAGCTTCAATCTTATCTCGGCCCTCCCACCGGCTCTCTCCACTCAACTTCGCTGTTCTAACACAACGATTTCGCCTCTTTCACACGACACAGTGGTGGTGAATTGCTCAAGCTCATCGACGTCTCCGCCGGGATTGTCGCTGCGAAGCACGCTGGAGGTCCCTGCTTGACCATATCCGCCGAGTGAGCTCGGCGACTGTTTCTCTCACTTCAGTGCGTCTGCTAACGCTTCCCAATCACTTCCTCCAGCCGCGTGATCTTCCTACAAGAGATCAAGTACGTCCAGGACAGGTTTGCTGGACAGAGATAGCCGAGCTGATTGTCGAAACGGTTGGGGAACAGGGTCGGCGATGTCGTGCAGCTCTCGGCAGCCGTCAATCGCGCATGGGGAAGCTCTATGGAGATTGGCGTTCGCGTTATGAGGGAACAGCCCTTCGCGCCCCTCGGACATCAGACTTACTGCTGCCACGGTAGGCCTCCTCGGCGCTGCGCTTTAGACCCAAGCTGATCTCGCGCTGCGACCACAGCCTACCTCACCTTCGTAGCCAAGCATATTCCTCCACCGACGCCCTCGCCCCTCGCCTCTCTCTGCTACGCACTCCACCTCAGCACCCCTCCCAAGCCCGTCCGTTTCCAAGTCCCCGAACTCGCACCCAAAACCACCCTCGAAACCAAGCGCTTCCTCCTCGCCGGCCGTCGTCGTGCTCATCGTATGCAGCGCGCCAAGAAGAGCGACGCCCTCCTCGCCAGCTTTCGCGAGGAGATCTTCCGCCTCGAAGCTGAGATTAACGCCGAGGCTGCGACGCTGGGAGGAGGAGAGGAGAGCGAGGAGAGCATCGTCGCTGCTTTGCAGCAGGAGATGATTGTCGAGGCGTACATGAAGCAGGATCCCGACGTGAGGGTCGACGGCGACTTTGTCGTTGCTACTATCGAGGGATTTCCGGACGACGTCAAGGTGCCGCTGGCCGAGGTTCAGAAGGCTTCAGCGACGAGGGGGCACGGAGGGTACAGGAAATTGACCTTGCCGGCGAATGAGGACGTCGAGAAGGCGGCGGGGAGGAGACTGAGCGTGAGCAACGAGGGGAGGGGAGCGAGCTCCGAGGCTCCGTTGGCGATGAAGGATACGCTTGTCGTTGGGCTATGGATCGTGAGGCCTCAGCATGGTTAGTTCTTCTATCAAACTTCGACGTCGAATTCGAGAAGCTTTTGTTTGAAGCCGAGCCCATTCTGCTTGCTGACCCCGCCTTCCTGCTACAGCCAACTCGAAGCACGTCCTGTTCGGCGGCACGCTCATGAGGTGGATCGAGGAAGTCAGCTCGATTGCGTACGTATTCTCGAGACGCCTACAGATGTCTGATCGCTGGCTCATCGCTCTCCAATTCCCCACAGTGCACGTCGCATCCTCCCCAGCTGCTCGTGGTCTTCGGCAGCCATCGACTCGCTCACGTTCAAGTCCGCGGTCCTTCCCGGCGAGGTCTGCTACGTACGTGCCTGCGTCGTGCGCGTGTGGGATAGCTCGGTCGAGGTCTTCGCTCTTGCCATGGCCGAGGATCGCAACTCGCCGAACCCGACCGTCCGGCTCGTTTCGGAGTCGTTCTTCACCCTGGTACGTCTCGTATGCTTCTCGACTGTCAGCGCAAGAATCTGACCATCATCTTTCACGCAGGTCGCCATCGACCCCACTTCTGGCCGACCACTGAAAGGAGCGCTTCGTCAAGTTCAAGTCCCAGACGGCCCCGCTCGCGAGATCGCCGAGGGAGCAGCCAAGAGACGCGAGGAGCGTTTGCAGGACAAGAAGATCTTGCAGAGGTAAGCTTCTTCTCGCTTCAAGTCTCGAGAATCGCCTCGCTGACCCTCTCACTCGCTGCTTCGCTCTCGGTCGCAGGGTCTACGCCTAAGCTGCTCGATTACAATGTACAGTGCTCGGTGTCTCATATCCTTCCATATCTGTGGTTCAGCAACAGTAGTATCGACGTCTAATAAAGAAGCTACACTAGCTAGTACAAGCAACAAGCTCTTCTCGGCGCTCGGTCATTCCTCCTCGAACCACTCTGACGCTGCTCCGGCACTCCAACTAAGCGGTCTAGGTTGAGACATGTACGATGCGAAAGCTGGGCGAGGTGGAGTGAGGTGATGGGAAAGGAAAGCGGGCGAGGAGGGGATGGAGGGAGGTGTGGTCGGGTTGAGCAGGCGAGCGAGGGAGGAAGTAGGCGCTGCTGGCGCGGAGTGGGAGAGGTGCGAGTGAGATGAGGATGGGAATGTAGGTGGAGTGAGTATGATGTCGGGTGTGACTGAGGGGATGGCGATGGGCTTGGGGCGAGTGAGATGCAGAGCGGAAGGTTGCGAAGGGGCAGCGTCGTCGCGAACGGAGGACGATGCGAATCGGCTGGAGAAGGCTTGAGGAGACGCTTGAGGTGTGTTACTGTAGTGAGATACTTTCAGTCGTGCTTGAGGGGGAGAGAGCAAGGTCGAGCTCACCTAACTCCGCCGAACCACTCTCTCGACTTCCTCATCGCCGAAGGACCGAGGGGCGACGCGCTCTTACTCCCCGACTTGAACACCGCCAGCAGCAGCCCATCCTCGCTCAGCGACTCTCCATCCTTCCTCATCCTCGGTGCAGGCGTCTTGGACCTCGCTCGATGCTCCAACGAGCGAGGCGAGGGTTTCGGCGCCGGCGGAGTTGGGAGAGATAGCGGTCGAGCGGCTCCCAGCGAGGAGGGAGGGCTGTCGGAGGAAGAGTCGTCGGAGGAGGCCGTCTTGAGAGGTCGTTTGGAGCGAGAAGCGCGGATGGGGATGGGTGCGGAGGCAGTAGCGGTCGGCTTGAGCTCATCGGGGCTCTTCCACACGAGGGGCGCCGGCCTTGTGCTACAGAAGTGGAGGTCAGCTCTCGTCCTCGACTTTGAAGAAGCGTCGTCTCACCCTGAGACCTTGTACCTCTCAGCAAGAGCGTCGACATCTAGCGCGAAGAGGACTCCCTCGCTGTCCGAATCGCTCGGGGTTGAACAGGGCGGTTGAGGAGGAGGGAGAACGGGGATGAAGACGATGATCTGCTGCTCTGCTGTACCCTCGTAGGACTCTTCTCCGATCTTGCACGAGTGTCCATGCTTCTTGCCTGCTCGGTGAGAGGGAGGACATTATCAGCGGAGCTCGTGCAGTGGAGCTTGGGCAGCGAGTCCACCGCAGACGAGCGAATGAGGTACATACAGCTCGAGCAAGGTGCTCCGGTCTCGAAGGACGAGCAGCGGATTCGTCTCTTCCTACATTCGGAGCAGGCCTTGGGACCGTTGGCCCTTTGCCAGTTGGAGGAAGCGCCGAGCACGCGACAAGGCCCTTCCCTGTGCCAGCGATCGTCCGCCGAGTCCACCTTGTCCATATACGCTTGAACGAGCGTCTCGAAGACGTGTAGTTGAGTAGAAGAGCGAGCGAGCGAGACGGGGAGAAGTTGAGCGAATCCAGAAGCGCTGAGAGATGAGAAGGGGGTGTAGGGGAGTGGTGAGGCGTAATACAGGTGGATGAAAGTGTCTTAAGGGCTATCCGAAGCTGCTATAGGCGACTTGAGCTTTGAACGAGGAAGCTGGCGGAGGAAGACCCGGTCGCGACTCTTGAACTCGAAGGGCGAAGGGTAGCACCGAGCTCCGCATTCTCAGCTGCAGCGATCAAGTCCAAGGAGAAAGTTGCAGGGCTCTACACATACAAGTAACAGATAACTCAGAGACGCATGACTAGAAAGGGGACGAATTAGAGGGGTAGATGGAGCGCGACCGGGCGCCGAGGGCGGTGAAAATCGAAATTAGAGCTCTGTGTGTCGGCGTTGGAGGGGAGAGCCGGGTCGTAGTGGACGAGGGGATGGTGGAAGGGCGAAGGAGTGCGGCGGGCGTGGCGAAGCGTGGGAGGATGCAGAGGTGGAGCTCTCGGAGCGAGAAGGGGAGGCGCTCGTGGGGAAGGAGATGACCGAGGATGAGTCGAGCTGGGGTCTGTAGTGCAGGAAGCGAGTTAGCTTGTGTACGAGGCCGAGCGAGGAAGATCAGAACTCACGCTAGCGGCTTCGAGACGAGATTCGACGTCGGCAGCTCCCTCCAGGTCCTCGACTTGGTGACTCTCCTCCTACTCGGCCCGGGCAGGGAAGCCGTCGATGACCCCAGGGTAGTCGGCGCAGTCATGTACTCCTCCAACGCGGTAGAGTGACTGGCTCCACTCTCGAGTGACGAGATGGACGAGACGCTCATGATGCTTCTCGGTCGAGGTCTCATCGTTCCTCCGTTCCGAGCGGCGAGGATGGCGGCCAGTCGAGCGGAGGAGGAAGATGGGGGCTCGACGGGAAGGGAGAGAGTGCGAGTGAAGCCTAGCATGTCGGCTGCTGAAGCTGAGTGTCGCCGAGCTCGAGGGCCAGGGAGGGCCGAGTCGTCCACTGACCTCGCGTCGAGGGGAGCCGTTTGAGGTGTCGTGGGTCCGCCGAGCGACGGTGAGGCGAGTGCAAGACTTGGTCCTACGCTGTTGAGGCGCTCCCGACCCCAAGTCCACCAGCTCTGGTCATCCCGATCGCTCGCTGCTGGCGAGACTGGCCTCTCTTGCGAGCCAGGCGAGGAGGGGACTGCTGAGCCTCCCCACAGCGACCAAACGTCGGGATGAGGTGTCCGCTTGACGGTGGGCGATCCCTCACTCTCGCTCCTGCGCATGTCGGCCGAGTCGGAGCTCAACGCTGGACCGATCTTGCGCGCCGAGACGTTCGACTGCGACCGCATGAGTGGTGGGGTGCTGGGTCCCCGTTCATTGGAGGGAGTGTAGGGCCGGAGGAAGGACGACTGGGCCGAGCGAGGAGGGAGAACGATGCGAGGGCGGATCTGCAGCTCTTGAGCGGGCGAAGAGCTGGCGACGGAGGTGGTGCGTGTACGGGCAACGTCGGAGGAGGGGGAGTCGGTACGAGGAGAGCGGTTGGGCGAGTGACCTTCGGGGATGCTCGACTCGTGCAGGGCGCGCGTGTCGAAGGAGAAGGGGGAGCCGAGTGCCGAGCTACTGCTGCTGGAGGGGAGGACGCCGAGCGACTGCCGACGTTGATGCTTGGTGGTCGATGTCGTCCAGCTTGGGGGCGGCATCTGCTCACTGGCCGACATCCTCTCCCCTCGCGCCCGACCATCCACGGCGCTCGGCGATGGGCTGACGCTCTCCCTGCGACTCGACCTAGTTCCGAGCTGCCAGCTCTGTCTCCGTTCCCTCGCCGAGGTGGAATGGGACGAATGACTCGAGGTCGACGACCCCAGAGGCTGCGTTCGCTGGAGATAGCGCGAGGTGGCAGGGGAAGTCCAGCCTGCGCTGCTGATGGTGCGAAGGGAGCGAGGAGAGGACGGAGGTGATCGTCGCTGTTCGGCGGTGGCGTAGGGACTTTGCTGGTGGACGGAAGAGTGTCGAGGCCGGAAGGAGGGGAGGTCGGAGGCGCGGAGCGAAGGGTTGGGCGAGGCGGAGGGGAACGGGATCGTTGGTGGTGGTGGGAGTGGAGCCGAGGCGAGAGCGTTCAGTGGGTCGCTGAGGAGGAAAGCGAGCGAGGCTTGGAAGGTGACGAAGGACCAGCTGTTCGAAGTTGGGGTCAGCTCGGCGATCCGCTTCGAACAAGAAAGAGAACTCACTCGAACTCCGGCGCTAGCATATCGCTCAGCCTGAACGTCTTGACAAAGTACAGAAGACTCTCCAAATCCTCCACCCCACTCTGCACCGTAACCCACGCCAACAACGGGATCAAATCATCCGGCGCGACCCTCAACCCGGCCTCGACCTCCTTGACGGCCTTTACAATCTCCTCAATCGCCTGCCTCATACACCCGATGCAGCCCAACGGCGTCCTCGCCCCCATCAACAAGCTTCTTATCTCCTCCTCCTCCTCTCCCAGCACCCCCTCACAAGCTCTCACCACCTGCTCCCTCACCGCCTCGTGCATCCCCTTCTCCCCAATTCGCCGCATAGCGGCTACCGCGCCCTCCAGCGCCTCCCCGCTTCCGAAATCGCAGACGTCGACGCCGAGGTCTGCGGGAAGGAGGGCTGGCTGCCGAGAGCGGTAGAGGGCGAGGAGGTGGTTGAGATGGTGATTCTCTGAGGTGTAGAGTGGGAGGATGGAGGAGAGGTAGATTTTGGAGTGGAGGAGACCGAGGGTGACGCTGTTTGTCACAAGTCGGAGGGGTCAGCGAGGGATGGAGGGAGAAGAAGGAGGAGGGCTCACTTTTCAAGCAGCAGCAGCAGGGTCGTCTGCTCCTCGTTGACAAGTCGGACGCCGAGATCTCCGCTCGCCATGAGCTCCCGCGAGAGGTGACTCCACGCCTTGTCAAAGATGCCTTTGCGGATGCGCTGCTCGGCGAATGAAGGGGGGGATCAGCTGCGTTCTCCCTCCTCCCCACCTCGTCGATGCATGAGCTCACCTGTACAGTGTAGACGTCAAAGCCCTTGATATAAGCAAAGCTGCCTTCGAAATCCTTGACGAGCGAGCGGACGAGTCGGAGAGTGGAAGCGAGGGTGGGAGCGAGGGAGGCTAGGTGAGGAGGGGGAAGGGCGAAGAAGGCGAGGTCGCTGTGTGGTGCCATGTAGAACGTTCCCGTTAGCTTTCTACTCATGCGAGCCATGTGAAGCGAAGAGGGAAGGGAACGTACGATTGGAAATCTCTCTCGGCTGCCACTCCCGACACCGATCCCGCAGCCACAGCAGCCCCGCCAAACGCACTCCTCGTACTCCTCCCACTCCTCGTACTGGCCATTGAGTTGGCCCGCCTTCTCCCTCCTCCTCCTCCTCCGCCAGCCGAGGTCAGGTCAAAGCTCTTATTCCTCGAGAACGAGATCGAGCGAGTAAGGAGGAGGGAAGTCGAAGAGGAGTGGAAGGGCTTGCGGCCGAGGTTGGATGTCGTTGAGTGCTCGTTCAGCGCGGACGTGAGGAGGTGGGAAGACGGAGAGGAAGAAACGGCCAAATCCCATCCCTCGCCGACGACAGCCTGATCCACGCTCATAACCCTCACTCTCTCCAACATGGGTTGCTTCCCTCTCTCCCTCTCCTTCTCTTTCTCGGCCTCAGCTTTCCCCCTCTCCTCCGCAACGACCTTTAGACTACTTCCTCCGCCCATGCCGACGCCTCGGCGCAACCATTTGGGGGCGCGGAAGGCGCTCCTCCCTCCTCCTCCTCCGCTACTAGGGGCTTTGGGAGGTGGAGGAGGCGTGATGGGTGCTGGAATGGGCGGAGGACGAGGGCGCCGGTAGATGGTCGTTTCGGCTAGGATTGCGAGCGGGCGAGGTGTAGAGGGGGAGGGGAGGGAGAGAGTTGGAGGAGGGGGGAGAGGAGCGGGTTTGAAAGCTGGCTCGGTGGGAGTCGCGAGTCCTTCGTCTGAGGAGGAAGAGGTATGGATCGCGGGTGGAGGCTGACTGGAAAGTGGGGAGGGAGGGGTATGGGGAAGGAGCGAGGAAGCTTCCGAGTCGGAGGAGATGCGAGGTTCGATGGGTGGGAAGGGGACAGAGCGGGTGGTAGGCGTGGAGAGAGTGGCCGTATCGTCGGTATGGTGGTAGGAAGCGGCTGTTGGAGTAGTAGGCGAGGAGTTGGTCGAGTCCGCCTTCGCGGCAGGGAGAGTCGGCGGAGGCGGTAGGGCTGTTTCCTCCTCAACAGCGCTCCTAGCCCACTCAACATGCGCCACCCCCCTCTCGGGCTCCAACCTCACTCTGACGAACCCCTCCCTCTCCCCTCCCCCAATACTCCTCCAGCTCAACCCTCCCTCTCCCTCAGGCCGGAAGCAATGCCACCCGCACCACCTCACAGCCTCTTCCCTCCCCCTCTCCCTCCTCTCCCTCTCCTCAACATCCTGCATCCTCTCACTCATCCTCGGTTCCACGCCCTTCCCTCCTCTCACAAACTCGAACCCCAGTCCTCGGGCGGGGGAAGTGGTGGGTGTTCCAGGTGTTGCTGGTGGGGGAGTGGTGAGAAGCTCGAAAGACGGAGGGAGGGAACGACGCGGGGGCACGAGGAGGAGGGTGGAGGAGTCCCAGAGGTGTCGGAGAGGGGGATGGAGGGATGTGGAGAGGAGGATGTAGAGGGGGTGGGTGTCGGGGTCTTCCTCTTCCTCTTCTTCCTCCTCTTCTTCTTCCTCGTCCTCAGATCCATACGCCGACGAATCGTCGAACGCCTCTTCTTCCCCTTCCCGCTCCGCCGGCGCCGAACCCGAAGCCGAAGAGAGGACGGGAACGACTGCTCCCTCGGGTATCGCCGTCGAATGCAGCGTCAGATCCTCCTCCTCTCTCCCCTCTCCCTCCTCCATCTCCTCCTCCTTCCCATCCCCATACCCCGAGATACAACTCGCAGCATACTCGAACCCTTCAAAGTCCTCCGACCCCCCTCCATTCTCACTACTCTCCGCCACGGATCTCGGCGGCGCAGATGGGAGTGGGAGAGAAGGGAACGTCTCCTCGATTGGCGTCACCCCGATATCGGAGAGTTGGTACCGCGTAACTGAGGCGTCGGCGAGAGAGGGGGAGGGGAGGAAGGGCGGTTGCTCGACGGTGGGAGGAGGAGGGGGAGAGCTAGTGGAGGGGATCTCAATCCTCAAGCTTCTTCTTCCACTCGCCTCCTCGGTAAGGGAAGGGGCAAGGCTCATCTTCCTTGCCGTCCCTACGGGCGACGCCGTCGACGGCGTAGGAGTGCCGAGGTCGATGAGGTCAAGGGATTGGTAGCTTGCGCTTGAAGTGTGTCGAGGAGGGTGAGGAGGAGGGAAGGAGGGAAGAGGGAAGGGACCAAGCAGGGATGCTGAGGAGGTGGAGGTGGAGAGTGGCGGGAAGGGCAAGGGGAAGGGGGTCATCAGTGGCGGGAGGGGCGGAGGGTGAGGTCGGGAGGAGGAGGGGTCATCGGCTCCGAGTGGTGGTGCTCCGAGTGCTGGTAGTGATGATCCTCCGCCGAGCTGGAAACTCTCCCGCACAAACTCTTCAAAGTCGGGCAAAAGGCGGCCCTCCCCCTCTCCTGCTCCTGCCCCTGCAGCGCCGATCTGCCCCCTCCGAGCGTCCACCTCCCTCTCCCTCTCCCTCGCAACCAACCCCAACCGCTCCACAAACGGCTCGAAATCGAAAGCCTGTCCATCTTCTCCTCCTTCGGCGATAGCGAATGGGAGGGAAGCCTGGGTCAACGCTGGCGGGACATGCGGTAACGGATGGCCGATGGGAAGGGATGCGATATTGAGAGAGTTGGCTGAGACGGATGAAGAGAGCGGGAGTGGGAGTGGAGGCGGAAGGGGCTCCATCGGCGAAGCATTGCTCGCTCGGCGGGCTCGTTCTAGCTCTAATGGGTCGGCGTCCTCCTTCTCATCGTCCTGGGTGGGTCCTCCTGCGACCCTCCCGCCGAGCAGCGCCCTCTCCAAATCCCACGGCAGTCCTGATGTCAGCTCGGCGTCCGTCCCGCTCCCGCCGAACTCAGCCACGATGGGACTGGATCCCTGGGACTTGCTACCTTTGGAGGTAGCTCGGAGGAGTAGCAGTTGGTCGACGGGTGGGAGATGGCAGTAGTTGTCCCCTCCTGATGATGGTGCGGAGGAAGGAGGTGATGAGGAAGGGGAAGTCGCGCGGCGGGGGTTGGAGGGTCGGCGCGGTGAAGGAAGGGTGCGAGGGGTTGCAGAGGCGGTGGTAGCAGCTGAAGGGATTGCTGGTTGTTGTACAGGAGTGGCCGAGAGGGAGAGCATTGGAGAGACGACCGGCGTCTGGGCTGAGATTGGGAGAGCGAGAGGAGACGCGTTGACTGATTGCTACGGAGAGGAGAGAAGGCGAAGATTGATGAGACCGAAAAGGGAGAGCAATGAATGATGATGTAGGTCGATATAAGCTGCAGGCCGAGCGTAGGTTAGCGAGCGAAGACTTGGAGCGAGGAGGAGGGGACGTGCTCGTGTTGTGGTGGGTCGTCCGTCGAAGTGATGTAGATGTAGCCCGATAAGCTGCACCGTAGTAGACCGCTCTCTCTATCCCAAAAGAGAGCGGGCGATGCCCCGACGAGCCGAGCGAGAGATCGAAAGAGACGAGCGGGAAGGAGACCCGAGACGAGCAGCGAGCAGCTCGAGCACTTGGGCAAGAGGGGGCCGATACGAAATTTCATCTCTTGCCTTCCTACCACTCACCTGCCACCCCCTTCAACTCGTTTCTGTAGGTCATCACTCTCTGCTCCTGCTCTAGAGCGCTACAACTCGCGCACCTGCCTTCGCACACAACAGCCGCCTCACACAATGTCGAGCAAACCCGCTTCCAAGGCTCCCGCCTCCCAGTCCCAGCAGCAGCAGACCCAGAGCGGTGCAGGCAAGGGCAAGGGAGCCGGCAAAGCCCCCGCCAAGAAGGTAAGCTACAGCTACAGCTGTCTGCGTCCTGCCGCCCCACCTCTCAGCGTGACTTGAAGCTGACAGCCCGTCCTGTTGCGCCACCGCACTCGCAGAGCGTCAAGTCGGTCGACAACGATGACGGCAAGAAGAAGAAGAAGAAAAAGAGGACTGTAGGGCGCCTTCTTTCACTCGCCTACAGACGCTCAGCCGCTGACGCCGAGCTCGCTCTCTCTTCCGCTGTGGTCGACGCCCGCAGGAGACCTAGTGAGTTGCTTCTCCCTGTCTGACATCCTACAGCACTGCGATTGACTGTTCCCTACTCACCTACAGCTCCTCCTACATCTAGTGAGCTCTCTTCACTCCCTCACTAACCCCCGCCGACTCGGCGCTCACCTTTCGGCGCCCCTTCTCCAACCAACAGCAAAGTCCTCAAGCAAGTCCACCCCGACACGGGCATCTCCAAGAAGGCCATGGAGATCATGTGCAACTTTGTCGAGGACTTGTTTGATCGTTTGGGTGAGTTTTGTGGAGTTGGGCCTCTGCTTTCCTCTGGCTCGCTCGGCTCGGCGCTGGACTCGGGAGGGAGGAGAAGAGAGAGCTGACCCATGGACGCGACTGCCAACAGCCGCTGAAGCCGCCAAGCTCGCTACCTACAACAAGAAGTCGACCATCTCTTCGCGTGAGGTGCAGACTGGTGAGGCTGTCTCCCTCTTCTCCTCGCTCTCGAGCCATCGCCGAGCCTCGAGCTGACCCTCTCCCTCTCGACGCGACGATGCTCAACAGCCGCCCGTCTCCTCCTCCCCGGAGAGCTCTCCAAGCACGCCATCTCGGAGGGTACCAAGGCTGTCACCAAGGTCGGTCCTCTGCTCTCCCCCTCAGCGCCTGCCGCTCGCTCGGCGCCGAAGCTGATCCCTCCCTCCTCCTCGCTCTCGCTCCAACAGTTCTCCTCGGCTCGCTAAGCGGGTGCAGCAGTGAGATGGAGGAAAGAGGTCGTGCTTGTGCTTTCTGTCTGTGTTCTGTTCTCCCCCTTGCTTTCGTAGTAGCCCCCCGTTCGCCGTCGCCGCCGTTGAGTCTTCTGTAGTCCCCCTTCTCTTTCCTCTTTGCTTGCTTGTAGGGGAGCCAGTCTCCTTGAATACGATCCCTTCTCTCAGTCGCCCTCTGCCCGTCCCAGGGAGCGCGAACTCGGCCTTTCCCCTCGACCTCGGCGCTCGCTTCAGCCGGCTCTCGCCTCTCTCTCTCCACTCCCTTCTTCTCCACTCCCTTCTTCCTCCTCGAAGCTCTCTGTAGGACGCATCACTCTGTATCTCTACCGCTCTACAGCTCATCTGCTGCCTTCGCACCACGGCAGATCGGAACCAGTGGCCATCTTCCCTCAGACTCCCATGGCTTTGTAGCGAGTCCAGCCCGAGCAGCTGCAGCAGGCCAGACCGACGAAGCCGGATACTGGCAATGTAGAGTAGTAGATAATGCTTCCGTCAAGCAGGTGAGCTGCAGCTCCCTCTCTTCCCCTCCTCGCCGACCAGCCCCATGCTCGGCGCCAGGTTGAAGCTGATTCGCCGCCCATTCACTCGCACACAGCATTATTTCGATGGACAAGGATCATGTCAAAGCTTGAGAAAGACCGCGAGCACGCTGGGGGTCTTGTTCTCGTGCTGTGCTACAGCATACTGAACGCTGACGCCGAGCTCTTCGCCTTCCCTCGCTTCTTGGCGCCCGCAGAAGACCTAGTGAGCTGCTTCTCCCTGTCTGACAGCCTACAGCACTGCAATTGACTGTTCCCTACTCACCTACAGCTCCTCCTACATCTAGTGAGCCTCACACTCTGCTAGCTTCCCTGCCCCACTCGGCGCTCACCCTCGGCGCCCCTTCTCCAACCAATAGCAAAGTCCTCAAGCAAGTCCACCCCGACACTGGCATCTCCAAGAAAGCGATGGAGATCATGTGCAACTTTGTCGAGGACTTGTTTGATCGTTTGGGTGAGTTATCTGGAGTTGGGCCTCTGGTTTTCTCTCGCTCGCTCGGATCGGCGCTGCTGGAGGCTAGACAGGGAGAGAGCTGACCGAGGGATGAAACTGCCAACAGCCGCTGAAGCCGCCAAGCTCGCTACTTACAACAAGAAGTCGACCATCTCTTCGCGTGAGGTGCAGACTGGTGAGGCTGTCTCCCTCTTCTCCTCGCTCTCGAGCCATCGCCGAGCCTCGAGCTGACCCTCTCCCTCTCGACGCGACGATGCTCAACAGCCGCCCGTCTCCTCCTCCCCGGAGAGCTCTCCAAGCACGCCATCTCGGAGGGTACCAAGGCTGTCACCAAGGTCGGTCCTCTGCTCTCCCCCTCAGCGCCTGCCGCTCGCTCGGCGCCGAAGCTGATCCCTCCCTCCTCCTCGCTCTCGCTCCAACAGTTCTCCTCGGCTCGCTAAGCAGGTGTAAGCCAGAGAGATGGAGGAGATTTGAGTCGTGCTTGTGCTTTCTGTCTGTGTTCTGTTCTCCCCCTTGCTTTCGTAGTAGCCCCCCCGTCGTCGTCGTTTACGTTCAGTCCTCTATAGTCCCCCTTCTCTTTCCGCTTTGCTTGCTTCTAAGGGAGCTAATCTCTCTGAGAGATACACCTTCCTCTCCTGCTCTGTCAGCTACAGCGAGCCAGCAAGCCCCTCCTCTCCCATCCTCCACCTCGCGCGTCAGCTCCGCCCGCCTCTCTCCCTCCGCACAATCGCTCCAAACTCGGCCATGTCGGGCCCTCTCACGCCGCTACCGGACGACGATCTCGGTACAGGGTCTCAACCATTCTACTCGCCTCCTCCTGTACGACAGTCTTCGAGCAGCTGGGGAGAGCACAGTCCCTGGGGCTCAGCTCCAGCCCCACTAGCAGCGCCAGCTTCGTCCGCTTCGCTTCACCTTAGTGAGTTCGCTCGACGCATAGCCAGACAGTACAATGAGCTATGGCTGACGCTCTCCAACCCACCAGACGACGAGGACGTCCCGCCCAGCTATCGGACGAGGTGGGAGCAGTTGATACCGGTACAGGATGCCGTCTCGCTCGCTGCTTTACGAGGGGTCTTGAGCAGTGGAGGGATCAAGAGCAGCGCTATCGACCAGGTGAGCTTGCCATGACCCTACTGTTCGCTGAAGGCAGCTCAGCGCTCAGGACGCGTCCGCTGACGAGCAACGCTGCCATGCTACAACGCTACAGATCCTCAACCTCACCGTCACCTCCCCTCGGATCACTCGTACCACATTCTACACCTCGCTCGCCCTTCTCGCACTAGCTCAACTGCATCGACCGCTCTCGCTCGAGGCTGTGAGGACCGCCAAGGAGGAAGGAGGGCTGTTGGTCCCTACGCTCTCGGGAGTGAGCAGGGAAGCGCAGATCCCAGCGACGAGCTATGATCCGCCGAGCTATGTGAGGAGCGAGAGTATGGGAGATGCGTGGGGCTCGGCGGGGTCGGGATTCGGCGGAGGCGTTTCGGCTTCTCCTTCCAAAGCTACGACCAACGGCCACAACCACTCGTCTCTTCCTTCCCTCTCCTCCTCCTCCGGCTTCCACCCCTCTTTCACCCCTCCCATCGAAGACGAGCACCCCGAACGCCTCCCCGAACCCGCCGAAGGACTCGGCTACGACCCGGCAGTCGAGGGCTGGGCATTAGGAAGACAGAAGAAGGTGGAAGTGCAGATGAGGAATGAGTTGGAGGGTATGCTGGGGTGGAGGCATAATACCTGGTTTGTCGCTCTTGAGGTACGTCCCTTCGCCTCCCTCTCTCCTCCTCGGCCGAGCTAACGCCCAGCAACGAGTACAGCAAGGCCCCACAGTTCAACGCCGCTACTCCGACTTTGTCTGGCTCCTCTCCTGCCTCACCAAGCGCTATCCTTTTCGCCTACTCCCTTCCCTCCCGCCGAAACGAGTGCAAATCGCCGGCACCTACCTGGCGACTGACGATCTCTTCCTCGAGAGGAGAAGGACAGGGTTGCAGAGATTCTTGGGCTTCTGTGTGAATCATCCGGTGCTGGCGAGGGATGGGCTCGTCAAGGTGTTCTTGGAGGAGC
The DNA here is from genome assembly GCA_001600635.1 of Leucosporidium creatinivorum. Lineage (NCBI taxonomy): Eukaryota > Fungi > Basidiomycota > Microbotryomycetes > Leucosporidiales > Leucosporidiaceae > Leucosporidium > Leucosporidium creatinivorum. Next base: position 311,884 of record BCKL01000008.1, on the reverse strand, counting down.
AGGAGGTGGGTCGCTTCTCCTCTTCCTTTTCGGTGCGCGCTGACCCGAGCTCTAACGCAGGACCTATCAACCTACCGCGCTCGCACCTCTATCACCCTCGAAGAAGAATCCCTCTCCTCCCCTCTCACGCCCTCACAGGAAATGTCCATCCCCTCCGACCTCACCACCAAGCTCTCAGCCTTCCGCACCCGGCTTCCCTCGCTAATTGAGCACTGGAGTCGCATCACCCACACGGCCGACCGACTCGCTCACCGGCGGCTGAATCAGGGGAGCGAGTGGGAGAAGATGAGTGAGGCGCTGAAGGGAGCGGTTGAGGTGGAGAAGAGTGGGTGGAGAACGGTTGAGGTGGAGGAGGTGGAGAGGGAGGAGAGCGTGCTTGCTGAGGGTGTAGGAAGAGTAGGAGAGAGGGAGAGGGATAGCGCGAGGAGGATGTTAGAGACAACGGTGGAGGAGCTGAAGAGGGTGAGTTTGAGATCGCCGAGCTTCGGGCGGCTGAGATGAGGCAGCGGGGCGAGGAAGCTGATCGAGCGATTGCATGAAACAGCACCGAGAGCTCTACACCAACTTTCGCGACCTCTTTGCTCGTCAAGTCGCCCTCTCGCCCGACGCCGTCGACAAGCTCAAGCGCCGAGTCGAGGTCTCCCTCAAGAAGGTCGGTTCCATCTCTGTCCCTCATTCTCTTCCTCGCTGATCCTCTTCTATACAGCTCGCCACTCTCCGAGACGCTCCCACAACACCCCAAACCACCGCTCAATTCGACACCCTCTCCGCTCAAATCACCGTCGACCAGCGCTCCATCGCCACCCTCCTCTCGCGGCGCGTCTTCATCCAGTACTGCATGTGGCAAGAGCTGCTGTGGCTGTTCAGGAGCACCAGCTTGATGAAGGGCTTGGTGCGAGAGTGGGTGTCGCAGGAGGAGCGGTCGATGGGAGGGTTGGAGGGCGTTTGGAGGGAGCTGGGTGGGGCGTTTGGGGAATAGGACGGGAGAGAGTGTGATGGATGTGCTGTTGTTATGCTGATATGTGATTTGCTCGTCCTCCGGAGAGCCAGCAGTAGCGGAGAGCGTAAGCGAATCGGGGAGCGTTCGCTAAGCCGAGCCCTCTATGTACAACGTGTGAGGCGAGAGTGAGCTTCTAATCGCCTGCTGCTCAGCAGCTTGATCCTATCCCACGAAAGTGAGTCGAAGCGGGAACGAGTCGAGGAGCAGTGAGCGGAAGGAGGGCGAGCTTGGAGAGGGCCGGCAAGGGGGAAGGGGAGGTCGGGTTAGGGGGCAGCTAAAGAGTTGTAGCTCTGTCAAGGTACAGTGGTAGCTCTTATGTTGCTTCTCTGCGCTGAATCATACACCCTGACCCCTTCAACAGCCAGTCAGGCTTTCGCCGAGCCTGCTTCGCCGAGAGCTCGTGGACGACTCTTCTCAAGCTCCTCTGAATATAGAAAATGGTCGAGTGGCAGTCATGTGCCATACAAGGTGTACTAGAGTCATCCGAGACCGTAAAGGGAGTCTCAGACCGAGCCAGCGCTCCGCTCCAGCCTTGCGAGCAGGTCTCGGCGGTGGCCGTTCGAGCGAATTGGAGCTTCGTAGCGGCTCGCTGTCGACTTCAAGATCCGCCACGTATCTTCTGAAGAAGTCTGAGCTTCCTCCAGCGCCTCAAGTCACTCCACAACCTGGGGGATGAGCTCACGGCTCCGAAGCTCGACTTCGCAACTTGAAGGACCTGCCGAGCGCCGAGGGGAGAGGTCAGAATGCTCGCAAGCGGCTGTAGCTCGTCAAGGTGGACACGATATCGGTTGAAAAGCCTCTGAAGCTCCCTGCAGCCGATCAAAGTGCACCTCAAACTGTTTCCTGACCTGTTTGGCCAGTTTGGCCAGTTTGGCACTCGCCGCCTCTCGCCTCTCTGTCTCCTCCGCCTTTCCTCGTTTTCGCTTCGACACTCGTACAGCTGGCTAGGTCGAAGCTCTAGGACGACTAGCACCCCTCAACAAGCTACAGCAACCCCGCTTCGAAGCTCCACCAGGATGGACAACCCTCTCGAAGCTCAAGCCTCTCCTCCCGCTCAGCCCGTTGAAGCTCCCCGCCAGCTCCCCTCGCTCCCCCTCGAGATCCTGCAGCGAATAATTGAACCTGCTCTTCCTCCTCTGCTGCATTACACCTACAAGCAGCGCTACGCCCTCCTCCTCACCCTATGCCGCGTCAACAAGCTGTGGGCGTCGCTCGCGCAACGAGAGCTACTGGGTCGAGTGCTCATGGAGAACAGCACGCAGTACGAAGCTTTCGCAGCCTGCCGTCGCCTGGTCAGCCCCGACGCGGTCGTGACGAAGGAGCTTCGCCTCAGCGACGAGCCGCGTTACGGGACCTATAGGGAGGACACACTTATCATCGAGGAGCTCGGATACCTCCTTCCTGGATTGAAGTCGCTCTGGCTGCTCATGTACACGCCGGGCCCCTTCCTAGATCTTCAGGCGCTCTCGGAGGTCGGTCAAGGTACGTCGAGCTCTCCACTGCTGCCGCTCTCCGCTCGCTGACCGCCTTCCCTGTACTCCGGCAGATCTCTTCGAGCTGGTTCTTGGCAGCTGCCGACTCAAAGTGAAGCCGGGAGCTTCGCCGGCGACTATCCCTTTTCACGCTCTTCGCAGCCTTGCGCTATCCTACACGGATGAGACGGGTTCGCTCGCCCCGGCTTTCGCAGCGTTGGATCTGCCCTGCCTAGAGGCTCTCTCCGTCGTCACCATTTGGGCAGTGTCGGAAGACGAGCTGGCTGAGCTCGGCGAAAGCATCCGCCGGCATGGAAGCCGTCTGAAGTCGCTCAGGCTCCGGGGAGCTTACAACACGGGTTGCATCACTTTCAAAACGTCGCTCTGTAGGGACCTCGCCTCCTTGCAGACTCTCTCTCTTGACCACCGCGCCAACATCGCTGAGATCTTGCCTCACCTCCCCCATCTCGCCTCGCTTCAAGTCCACCCAAGGACGATACCCAACGGGCGCGTCTCCCTCACAGCACTACTCAAAGCTATAAAGTCGACTACGCCTTCGCTACAATCACTCTTCCTTCCCCCCGCCACCCTCACCTCGACTTCATCGGAGCGGGAGCAGATCGCAGAGCGCGGTCGAGCACTAGGCACGACGATCATTGACACCCCAGGCTACGCGAGCGGCGAGGGAAACGCATGGATGCAAATTTTGGAGCGCTCGCTGGACATTTGGTGAGCTCTGCCGAGTCCGGCGCGTTCAAGCCGTCGCTGACCCCGAGTCTTCGATACGCAGCTGATTGCCGTCGAGCCAAGTGAACGAGAAGCGAGGCTGATGATGTGATGAAAGGCTTGCTTTTCTGCCTCGTCCAACTTACGGTGCAATCTGGAAAGCATGGCGAGCGAGAGCAAGCGAGCCGAACGAGAGCGCCGAGCTCCGCCGGGATGAGAGCGAAGGCAGCTGCGATTGCGACAGGGCGTAGTGGTACACAAGCAAAGTACGTATATTCGATGCAAGATTTTGGCAAGTCCAAGCTCAAACCTGGAGCTTCTCTCCATGCGCATGCCTTTCCCACCACTGGTGCTCCTTCCTCAGGTCGAACCGCGCCAAACTCCAGCTTCCCAAGCCGGCGAGGACGACCCAGATGAAAAACTGTCCGAGCACCCACGCGAAGGCAAAGTTGAGCCTGTGGAAGATGATGGGTCAGCATGCGACAAGGTTCGAAAAGGAGCGCCGAGCTCACGGGCTGCCCCAAACGACTCCGGCAGTCACGCCGACGAAGAAGAGTCCAGCGAGAGTCCAATACACGGTTTGACGGTAGATGTTGGAGCGGAAGACGGGCGAAGCGTCGTACCTGCGCGAGTCAGAATGAAAGTTAGCCCCGCCGGTCGAGAAAACCGAGCTCGGTGATCGTACCGGGCTTGGAGAGCACGACGCCAGGGCTTCCCATACTCAAAGTCCACCGCCACGAGATCTTCCAGGACGTAGTAGATTGCTGGCTTAGTCGGTGTGCGAGGTGGGTCGGAGGACATGGGGTAAGGGAGATGCCAAGGGTGGAGCGAGATGGCGAGGATGATGAGAGCTGGAGAGACGAGCATGGCGGTGGAGAAGAGGAAGAAGTCGAATAGCCCTAGTGCAGGGGCGATGGCGAGGGGGATGGCGAACCAGAACATCGACCAGCTGCGAGGGGAGAAGCGAGTTCGGCGAAGTCAGCTCGACGCCCCTTTGCCCATCACGACGCTAGGTGCTCACGTGTAGTACCACATGGAGAAATCAAGATGCCACCACCTCCCTTCCAACAAAGGACCGTACACATCTCGATGCTTGACGACTGTGAAGCCGGAAATGAGCGACTGATCCACCTCGGCGCCGAGTCGAAGGAGCGACCCACGCTTCCACAGCCTGAAAGGCGCATCGATACAGCTCGAAAAACCAAGAGCAGCACTGGCAACTCCGATGAGCGTCTTGTCGTCCAGCTTCTGGACGTCTAGGATGACAGGGAGAAGGCGGAAAGGTCAGTTCGGTCGTCTCCGAGTCGACTCGGCTCGGCTCGTTTCTCGTAGTTCTGCGAGTTAATAAAATCCTGGCTCGAGGACATCAATAGCGACGGCTTACAGATCTTGAGAAGATAGTACAGCAAACAGGGAATCGCCAGGTTGAAGAAGAGCAGGAAGATGAAGTAGAGGATCGGGATCTTGGGCTTGAAGTGGAAATCCAGTCGAGGACAGCCGTACTTGGTACAAGTGAGGCCTAGAGGAACCCCTGTTCCACCTGCTGTAGTCCCCTCCGACTGCTGAGTGACTACGCGGTCCAGGTTCTCTGCTTCTTCTCGATTTTGCCCCTCGGCGTTCGTTGTGGCTTGGGGCGGCGCTTCCTCGAGTGCAGCAGCAGCTGCAGATGTCGCTGGTGCTGGCGTTGGTGCTGGTGCAGTCGACATCGCTGAGGAGGCGTCGAAGAGCAAGAAGGGAAGAGGAGAAGCGAGCTGACGTCAACCGTTTACCTGGGGTAGCGAAGTTCGGTCTAGTTTCGAAGGGCTCACAGTCAGCTCGGCTGAGTCTGCACTTGCATCTCTCGACTTCGACTCTTGGCTTCCTTCACTTCACTTCTCGTTTTCTCGTTCGACTACAGCAACTCGCTACAGCTCTCAGCTCCCGCTCAGCAACCTACAGGACTCGCCCCGCCGCTCTCACTTCCGCAGCTCCCCCTTCGCGTCGTCTCGTTTCTCGACTCAAGATGCCTCTGCCTGCGTGGAAGGTGTTTGGCTTCGATATGTCAGAGCTCAAGTTCTCCTCCTTTGGCCACAAGGCCCTCTTCGACCCGCGTTACCACCTGAGGAAGACGAGGATTAGTGAGTGTTGCGTCCCTCGGCAGCCAACGCCGAGGTTCGGCTCCGTCACGAGTTCCCAGCTGACCGAAGCTCTCTGCACCACAGTCGTCTACCAATGTGCAATGCTCGTCTGCTTGGCTGCAGAATGTACAGGTAAGCCCCTTCTACCCCAGAGCTAGCGCCTACCCCGCGAAGGGCGAAGGGGGCAAAGTCGTTCGACGGTGACGGCGTAATGCCTCCGACCAAGGCTGTAGCTGACCAACTCGCAATCTTTCGCAGCCACCTACTCGCTCGACAAGTACGAGGACCTTCAAACGCACATCGAAGGCGACTTCCCCGGCTCGCATCTCTTCAACAACGATATCATCGATGCTCAGATTGTCACCATTGTCTTCAACGTGCTGGTGAGTCTTGCTTCCCGGTCTTACTCTATCCTACAACATCGCCCGCGCACCTCCATGCCTTCCCCCCTACGCTCTTCGCCTCCTCCGCCGACGGTCGATTTCGCTAGCACCGAGCTAACGCCCGCTCCTTTGCAGGTCGCCTGCATCTTCGGCGCCGAGTTCTTCTTTCTCGCTCAGTACCCTGCACACACCTACCCCAGGTGGTACAGGCGCTCGATGGAGGGAGGAGCCATCTTCGTTTGCCTCGGTCTGCTCGCCGCCGCCCTCTCCTCGACCGTACGTTTCTCTTCTTACTCTCTACGTCCCCTGATTCAGCTAGAATGTTGTAGCTGACCCCTACGCGCGCCCACAGATCATCGTCGCTCGCAACTCGGCGGTTCTCGGTCACGTCTCGCAAGCCGTTTACTCGGATGCTTTGTCTCTCTACAACCACCCTCCCATCAAGTACAGCAAGTGGGCCGTCAACGTCGCTTTTGTCGTTCTCATCTGGCTCGGACTCGCCTTCGTCATCGCTTCGTGAGTCGCGCTCGAAGCGCCCGCCGAACTCGAGCTGATTCGTGTCGCTTCGCGCAGAACCTACCTCATGTTCAAGGCCGCCGCTTGGGATGAAGTGCACGGAGCAGGACCCATGAACATCGGCTCGGATGAGAAGCTTGTCGAGGAGGGGCAGAAACAGCAGACCCACCGCTCGGCTTCCATGTCGGAGCGCGGGATCGGATCCAACAGCTTGGGCCACACGGCGCCCTCGTCGAGGGTATAGAGAAGGCGTAGAACGGAAGCAAGAAAGACGTTGCGTTGGCTTGTCTTGTTGGCATACACTAGCATTTCCCCTCCCCTCAATAGATCTCGTTGTTTGTTATACCCTGTCTTAATGATCAATAGTCACTATTTGTCGCCATTAGCAGCAGTGCGAGAGAGTTTTGAGTCAGGCGCCGGCTTGCGGGCTCTTGAGGGAGGGAGACGTCGGAGGCGAGCTCGGCGATGGCTTTCTCGAGCCCATCTGCGACGCAGAACGGCGTTCGGCGTGCACCAGATCATCCGAATATGTCGTTCTACTGACGAAGATGCGCTGTACTCAGTACGAGCTCTCATATCCAATCTCAAGCATTCGCGTCTCGCGTTCCCCCAGGCGCTGCCGAACAAGAACGACGAATGACTGTACGATGCAACAGATTGTCTATGCACAAACCCCCTCTTCTCTGCCACGAGCTCAAGCACTGTTCTTCATATCCTCATCCGAGTCAATCTGCACCAAAGTCCCCGTCGAAGCGGCCGCCGACCTCCGCAGTGTGTCCAACCACCCCTCAATGCGCGAGTAGACTCTGCCCCTCGTATCCTCATTCCAGAACCTGACCATCAAGAGGTCGTGCACTCCATCCGGCGTCATCTCCACCTCGGTCGGTACCCCATCGCGCTTCATGCCAAAGATGAGATGCTCAATCTCCTTCTGCAATCGCTCGGCGTCGCCGTAGTGGACGAAAGTCGGTGGGAAGTCGTCGAAGCAGCCGGCGGGGCCGATTTGTGAGGCAGGAGATATGTAAGGGTCGGTCACGAACTCGCGAGGGTGGTGGCCGAGGAGGTTGGCGACGAGGAGGATGCGACCGGCGGGCTCGTCGGCTAGGTAGTCTTCTGGGTTGGGGCGAGGGATGTAGGAGGAGACAGTTTCTGGGAAGGAGTGGGCTGGATGGTCGAGTGCATGAGACAGTTCGTCAGCTGTGTGTACGAAGGGGAGGCGCATGAGGAACGAGCCAGCGTAAGGCTCAGTTTCGCATCGTCGCCGAGACTCACCTGGATCACACCAGGGCTGTAAGTCGAGGTTGAAGGTTAGCGAAAGGGAGAGAGAGATAGAGAGATAGCAACCTACAGAGAGGAGAAGCATGCCACCCGCTTTACCGACCCTCTGCTCCTCGCGGATCCAACGAGCCAGCGCCAGAGCGACGTTGCCTCCTGCCGAGTCGCCGATGATGACAATCTTCTCCGGCGGGATATGCTTGCGAACCACGAGATCACAGTAGACGGTGGCGGCGTCCTGCAGAGCGGCGGGGAAGGGATTGGGAAGCAGGCGATACTCGACGGCTGCGAGGGATCGAAAGATCAGCGAACCGGGCGACTCAGGAGATCGCTGTAGAACAGTCAGCTCACCGTAGATGGCGCCAAACTGATTGCTCTGTTCGATGGTGAAAAGCACACAAGATCAGCACCACCGTGGCGCCACACCTGAATTCGAAAATCCAAGACCGAGGTGACGTTCGGCTTACCTCCATCAGGCGACGAGGAATAATCGATGTTTGAGCGTTCTCGTGTGCACTGAAGTGGCTGTAGCCTGGTAGAGCAGAGGGATCAGTGTGGCTCTGTGTACAGGAGACCTCGCGCCTCACCTCCGCCGTGGAAGTAGATGCCGATCTTGTCACCCTCCTTCTCCAGCTCCTCCGAGCTGCCCTCGCCCGGCGCCTGCCTCTCCCACACGAACGTTCCAACCTTGTCCAGCGGCTTGACATGCTCATCGTCCAGCACTCCCGTCACCGATTCCGGGAGCATCTTCTCATGCCACTCGAAGCGAGTTTCCTTGAGCGCCTCGGTCGGCGCGAGCAGGACGTTGCGAGTGCCGTGCTGCACGCCTGCGAGCTCAGTGATGCCTTGGACTCGACGAGTAAAGTCAACGAGCATGGCCTCGCGTACGCTCCAGGAGGGGCGGGCCACCTTCTTGTGGAACTTGTACTCGAGCGCCCAGACGGGGAGGAGCACGAGCGTCGAGCCAACGCGGGCGGTGCAGAAGGCCCATTTAAGCGCTGTTGGTCGCTTGTAGGGATGGTAGAGCACCGGGTCCTTCGAGTCGTGGTCTTGTTCGTTCTGTATCATTGTGAGCGGGCGCGGGGAAGGGTGTAGACGAGGACAGTCAGCTCGCGAATTGAGCTGCTGGTGGTCGGCGGCGAGAGCAACGTACAGCGAAAGCAGAGGTAACGAAGCGCTTGACACTTTTCCATGCTTTGGTCATGTGTATCCAAACAGCCGGAGGCGAGCGAGAAGACGAGTTAAGGGGGGGAAAGAAAGGTGAAAGCGGCAAGCTGTTGACGTCGTGCCCTTGCGAATCTCGAACCACCTCCCAAGTCGCCGCTAAGTCGGAGCCGGGCCGCAAAAGCGTTTCGTACAACTGGATAGAATTGAACGGCTACTCGAAGGCAGCAACGGACCTACCCAGCAAACCAGAGGGGCAGACCGAGCTCGCCGAAAGTGGCTACGAGGATCTGTAGCTCAGCGATGCTGTAGCTAGAGGGCAGGAGCACATCGACACAGATATTATGCGATTTGGGACGCTTTCACAAGATCGTATGGGACTGTACATCTCGAGGCGCGAGCAGTCATTTCGACCGAGCCGAGCTTGCCCCGCTTTGCGCTGGCAGAACACCAGCTCAAGGCTCCGGAGTACAAGTCCATAGCTTTGTACATCTCGCTCCAGTAGGCCCCCGCACTGCTAATACGATGCAAGGCGAGTGAGAGCCGTGGCCGGCGAATTGAGGGAACTCGGTCATTTTCTGCAGGGCACTACAGAGTATGCAGGTAAGTCTCGATGGTTGCGGAAGTAGCTTGCGATCTGCCTCACGCCGACTGTGGCTTCAGAAGTTTGCCTTGAACCTCTCAGCAAGCTCCACAGAGCTTCCGCTGCGCCTTACCAAGCTCGGCGATGCCTCGGCAGAGGTTTACTCGTCCCCTGGAAATCCTAGCGAGCTCTCCTTATAAGGAGGGAATCCTAAAGATGCTTGCTTCAGTCTGAACCTCAACTGGACCAATCTACTACAGCTCAGCTCGAGTATGACGGCGCATAAAATTTCGGCGAAGACAGGATGGGACTAGGAAGGATCAAAAACGGGCCGGAACAACGTGGAACATCTGACAAGGTTAGAGTTTATCTCTGACATCGCTTTGCTGACGCCAGCAGACCGAGTTCGTTGAGCGAGCGCCTACCAAGGGCAACGTCACTGACTTGACCGAACTGGCGAACGCCCTTCGAAGGTTGCGCTTCGCCCACATTGCCCTGCTCTCCCTGGAACGGCTCTGAGCACCAACGACTCGCTACAGAACTCGCTACACCACACAGCTGCAGCTCGACCCTCTTCACGACCTCGTTACAGCTCCCTCTCCGCCGCCATGGTGCGTCCGGGGCGATCTTTTAGCTCGGGAGCGAGTTCGAGCTAACTTGTTTCCCTACAGACGATGACCTCGACTCACATTCACCCTCCACCAAACGTCTTCATCGGTGTCCCCGGCACTCGCATGCCTAGCATCATCGGCAAGATCCCTCGCGCGCCGGAGAAGCCCGTCCTCCCTCACCCAGACGACCCCATCTTTGTACGAGAGGACAAGGCCGACCTACCGCCTCTCATTGCCTTTTATGGATCAGCTTCTGCTACCACCTGGCTCGAGGACCGCTACCTCGTCTGGCGCGGCGAGGGCACGACGCCCGAGGATCCCAAGGTGCAGGGCTACCTCAAGTACAACCACCACGCCTTTGCCTGGGGCGACCCGCTGTGCTTGGAGACCAAGGAGGCGCGCAAGGCTGTCGCCGAGGAGATGACCACCTGGGCCAGGAAGCAAAAGCTGCACCTCGTCTGGTGCTGCGTTTCGGAGGACTTCGCCGAGGTGCTAGCTGAGGGCGTCAACGGCGTGGGATGGTCGACTCTGTCGTGCATCCAGGAGGACATGCTTCGTGAGTTGCTGGTAGCGGTGCTCTTGTAGCCTCTCGAGTCGACAAGCTGACCCTGTCGCTTCGGCAGACCCCGCGACCGTCAAGCTCGACTCGCACGACGTCAAGCACAACATCCGCCGCGCGCAGAAGGATTCCGTCAACGTCGAGGAGCTTCGTCTATGGGAGCCCGACTTCATGCCCGACCCCAAAACCAAGAAGGTCATTGAGGACGGGATTGAGGCATGGCGAGCGAGCCGCCCGGGCAAGCAGATCGCCTCGGTGAGTGTGCTGCGATGTTACCTCGAGGAGGAGGGGCTCACCTGTTGCGCTTTAGGCCTCGCTGCTTCCTTGGCTCGACGCCAGCAACCGTCGCTACTACGTCGCTCGTGTTCCCGGCAAGGTGAGCTCTTTCCGGTTTGGCTTCATCATCGCCGAGCTCATGTTTCGCCTCTTACACAGATTGTCGGCCTCTGCATCCTTACTCCCATTGCGCACGATTCCTACCAGATCAAGAACGCCATCTCCTTCGTACGTTAACCTCGGTCTCGAGCCTCCAAGCGTCACGCCGAGCTCACTCGCTTCCCCTCCTCTCAGCCCGACGCACCCAAGGGCACCTCCGAGCTCCTTCTCTCTCGCATCATCGACGAGATGAAGCTCGAGGGCAAGCAGGGTCTCACCTTCGGCACCTCATCGCGCGACACGCTCGTGCCCGAGGCTAACCTCGGTGGGTGGAGGGTAAACATGATGAAGAAGGGCTACAAGATGATCAATAAGAAGACGGGCTTGAGCAAGCGTGCAGACTTTAGGGTGACTCGAGCTTCCCTCTGCCCCTCTCTGGTCCTCGAAATCGACTGAGGCTCTTGACGGGGACAAACCTGGCGCCGAGAGCCGGGCTTCTCTCCTCTCGAGCTCAGTCTTGCCGCTCCACGAACTACCGCTGACCACCCTTTACTCTGCAGGCCAAGTTCGGGTCGGAGCAGCTCCCCCTCTACGTCTGCTTCCCTCCCCACGGCTTCGGCTACTCTGGAGTCCTCGCTCTCATGAAGATGATGCGCGCTTAACCGACACTACCTTGCGACCGTGGACTTCTCTACACATCAGTACCGTCCCTTGCTTCCCATACATCACTTCACCTCCCTCACCCCCTCGCTTTCGGACTTCAAAGGAGGAGCAGCTCGCCCTCCTCCACCAACATACGCCGACGTAGTCCCTGACAGCTAATCTCTCCCCCTGCACATACCCCTCCTAATCATTGAAGCTAGCGCTGTTATTGTAACTGCACATATCCTCGTTCCACTCTCGAGTTTGATGATCGCCGAGCAGCTGAAAGAGTCCTCGCGAGAGTATGAAAGACAGCGAACAGACAACAGATGATACAGTACACCAGTGAATACCATGATACGTCACTTGACGAGATCTCCGCTCGTCATCACTTCTTGTTGAGGTACTTCATCCCCATGCCGAGCAGGTTCTTCTTCGAAGTCATGCCGCCCGAGCCGCTCTTCTGCTCCTCTTCGCGTGCGAGCTCTGGTGAAGGAGAATAAGGAGGTTCCAATCAGCTTTCGAGTCTAATGAGAATCCAGCGGTGCCCTCATGTGACACAGCACCCATCACCGAGATCAGCGCCGAGGCGACAGGCTCACCTTCGACCGCAAGAGCCGTAGCAACGATCAGATCGAGCTCGGTGATGTAGGCCTGAACATTTGTCAGCTGTCAGCGCCTGATGGAGGTGCCATCGACTTCGACTCACCGGGCTGACGAGCAGCCTGCCATCCTTGTGAAACGTCGCAAAGCTCTTCTCCCACATCGCCGCTACCTTCCCCGTCGCCAAATCCACGCACAGCAAGCCTTGACTTAACATATTCTCTTTCTTCCACTTGAACCTGCCTCCTCCCAAGCCGCTGAACTCCCTCCCGCTGGAAACGAGGCTCGGCCGAATGAGCGTCGTGGTGAACCCGTTGTATTGCGGCTCGTGCAGGGTGATGAGGATGTTGTCCTTGGCGAGGGGGTTAGGGTTGAATCCACCTTTCTGGAGGGAGGCGAGAGGGGAGGATTGGGGAGTCGAGCCGCGGTGGAGGGTGAGGGACCAGGAGGAGCCGAGGTTGTGGGGGAAGGAGAGGTAGTAGCTGTAGGCGGTTGGTGGGGCAAGCAAGGAGATGAAGAGACTCGTCAGCCACCGTGTACTCGATGGCTAGCAAGCCGGGGAAGCTAGGGAGAAGTCGTGACCAGCGGTTCGGCGATAGCTCTCCCCTCGCCGCGGGGTCACTTACAGAACATTCCCACTCTCATCCTTCACCTGATCATCCTTCGAGAAAGCACCCCCAGCTTTGAACACCTCAAAAACCCTGGGCGTGCCATTCGAATTGATATCTGTTCGCCCCTCCACTTTGTCAGCTCGGCGCACTCTTCACCTCGCGGGAAGGTGCTCAAACTCACCGCCTACAATCGGAACCTTCTTCAACGCAGCGGCTTGACCCTGTAGTTGAGTCGCGAGCCACGCTCCCTGTTTCCCGCCCTTGCTTTGGAGGAGGTTCTTGGCTTGGTCGACGTGGGCTTGGATCCTCGCCGAGGATCCGCCTGCTGCAGCGGGAGGAGCACCGAGGGCGAAAGGAGCGGTAGGAGCTTGAGAGGATTGGGGAAGGAGACAGGCGGGGCCGGCGAAGGAGGCGTCGTGCTGGGTGTGGGAGGAGGCGCCGGCGAAGAGGGGATCGACCGAGCGCGCCGAAGGAGGGTGAGCTGCAGTGGGCGGTTCAGCTACAGAGGGGGGTTGGGCGGTGGCTGTAGTTATAACGAGGGAGACGAGGAGAGTGGGACGCGTCAGCTGATGCGGTCTGGGATGGGCGCAAAGGAGGAGGAGGGTGAGGAGAGGGGAAAGAGAAAGCCTGAGGGGGAGAGAACGAACCAGCGGCGGAGGCCATTGGGGGCAGTGAAGGCTGTACGGTGTGTGTTGGGGAAGTAAGAGGCGAGGGGGAAGAAGGAGAGAAAGAGAGAGAGCAGCGAGCGCCTCTTTATTCTCAACCAGAACCGTGGGGCTGGTCGTCGATCGCTCTCGGAGTTCAAAAGTGGCGGTGTGAGACGACGATCTTGTTGAGGAGCAGCAGCAGGACGGTGGCGATGCCGCCCCAACATCCACGAATGAGAGTGGTACGCCAAGTACTCGAGCAGGTGGCGAAGAGCGGACAAGGAGCATAGCGGGAAGGAGCTCAGGCCTCTGAGCCCCGAGCACCGAGAACCGAGCTTTCGCATCGCCTCTCTCGTTCGCTCTGTACTTGACTCGCCACCGCTATCGTCCTATAAGTCCTTGCACAAGTTCTGTTCTTCCTTTAGTCACACAGTGTATAAGAGAGGGGGAGGGAGGGGGATAGAGACCGGTTGCGAAAGCGAGGGGATGTGCGATGCCGAGAAGTCAGATTATGAGAGGGGTAGGGTGAATAAGTGAAGAGGATAAGAGAAGAGTGCAAGTCGGAGGGTGTCTATGCGTTTTGAGTGTGTAGTAGATAGATAAGCTGAAAGCGAGCCAGTCGTTCCTTCGGGTCTTTCCTTCGAGTCGAAATCTAAGCCTCAGTCTTCTCCTGTCCGCGAACGACGTAAGTCCTGCGGTGGTGCTCGTCGTTCTTGACGAGGTAGTAGGCGCCCTCGGCGATGTCAGTGACGAGGCCGTCGGGCGACCAGTTGTCGATGTTGTGCTTGTCCTCGCGGAGCTGTCGGGCGAGAGCGCAAGGGTCAGCTTCGGCTTGATAGTGGAGGAGGAAGAATGAAGCAAACTCACCTGAAGAGCGGCAACATACTCGGTGCAAGGGCGGACCTCAGTCTTGGACAGCCTCTCGGCGAGGTTCAGCGCCTTCTGCATCTCCTCAGTGCTGCCCTTGACCCTCATGGTGAAGAACGAAGCGGCCAATCCCGATCCATACGAGTACAGCGCGACACGCTTGCCCTGGAGCTGCTCACTCGAGACGGTGTCGAGGAGGGAAGCGAGGGATCCGTAGACCGAGGCGGCGTACATGTTGCCGAGCTTCTTGGAGGTGAGGGTCGAAGGGAGGGTCTTGGCGTTGAAGAGATCCTTGGAGGCGGTGACGAAGGCCTTCTCGACTTCCTTGTTGAGGAGGGTCTCGGAGCGGGGGAGGTCCTTGAGGTGCGAAGGGATGTCGGCGAAACGCTCAGCGGTGGGGTTCGAGAGGTAGTCGTTGTACAACTATAGCAATAGAATCGGTCAGCATCATCTCTCGAGCTCAGTATAGCACGACTCACCAGGCGAGCGAAACCCTTCTGCACGAGCTTGCCATAAGGCGAGTGGAAGACAATGTAATCAAAGTCCTCGAGGCTGACGTCGGCCATGTCGCCCTTTCCTCCCTTGCGCTTCGACTCCTTGACGCGGAAGGCATCGTACGAGCGCTCGAGGGCGCCGGGGTAGCAGGTCTGCGTGAGAGGGCCGTCCACCTCGGGGTACTCGGACGAAAGGTGGGGCTTGTAGAAGTCGTAGCTATTAAGTAGTCAAGGGTCAGCGAGGAGCTTGAGAATAGCCTGAGATACCGGAACTCACACGTTGGCCATGTGCGAACCGTGCACGGCTGTTAGAGGGGGAAAGAGGTCAGCTTCAGTCTTCGCCGAAGGGGAATCACCGAAACTCACACTCGAGGACGATGGGGGCGTTGGGTCCAATGAGCATAGCCACGGCACCAGCACCACCAACGGGACGAGCTCCACCCTCCGCATAGATGGCAATGTCTCCAGCGACAACGAGGGCATAGCGGCCATCCCACGAGCTGCTCTCGACCCAGTTGACGGCGTTGAAGAGGGCGGCCGTTCCTCCATAGCAAGCGTTCTTCGAGTCGATACCCTCGATATCGGTGTTGTCGCCAAAGAGGTCCATCAGGACCGACTTGACCGACTTGGACTTGTCGATTAAGGTCTCGGTGCCGACATCAATGCGGCCGATGGACGAGGTGGGGATCTGGTACTTGTCGAGGAGGGACTTGGTGACTGTGATGTAGTAAGACGGTCAGCGAGTTGTAGGAGGAGCAAGGAAGCTACCCCAGGAACGAGAATGGCAGCGAATCCCCTCACGACCCCCAACCAGCGCCTTCCGAACCCTCCGACGCGTCGTAAAGAGGTCATAGAAGCGACTTACCTGTCAAGAGGAAACTCTGAATATCTTCGCGATCATCACAGAAAGCCATGCGCTCCTGCCCAAGACCAATGGTGTACTTTCCCGCCGAGACGCCATCGAAAGCCTCGAGGTCGGACTCTGCGATGCAGCGGAGAGGGAAGTACACGTCGATGCCGTCTAGTTCAACAAAGATTTTGGTGGGGCGAATTTGGCGAAGAGATGGAAGTGTAGTAGAGCAGGAGGGGGAAGGCGGCGAGAAAGCGAGATCGCGTGAGACGCGGCGGAGAGTTTTTGGTGTGGGATTGAAAGCAGAGAGGGTCAGCGGTGTAGCAGGGTATCAGTGATAGCGAAGCACTCACGGATTCCGACGTCCTGAGGGCGCTCTACGGGCGAAGGGGAGAAGGGAGCGAAGCGAGCGGAAGGAGAGTCGACCATCTTGTAAGAAAGGGAGCGACGAAGGAGAAGAGGCGGTAGAGAGAGCGTGTGGTGTGGATTACTCGGCGGTAGAGAATAAAAGAGTCTGAGAGGTTCTGTAGTCGGGGTTGAACAAGGCGAGGTAAAAGTAGGAAGGAGAGCAGCGCCCGCTCGAACCACCACCTTCGGTTTCGACGCGTCCGAGACCCTCTTTCCGACCTCCTTCTTCCGAGCTCGGCGCAGCTGCTAGTCAGCCGACAATGTCCTCTGCTACCCAGCAGGACCGTCTCCTACACCGCAAGACGGCCACCGCAACCCCTGGCACCCCTCCCTTCTCGACCGTACCCCTCTCGGCTCGTCAACCAGACTCGCGCCTCGATAAACGCGACGACGACTTTGTTACAGCACAGGCTACTGCAAAAGCTACCTCCTTACTCGACAAAGTAGGCCCTGCTCTCTCTCAATGCTCCTGCTCCTCAGCAGAGCTCTACGCGCTCGTTTCGACGTGGAGCTGACCGCTCGGGCTTCTGCAGGGCTTCGAGGAGGACGTCAAGGACAACCCGAGGGTCGAGTGGCTCTTTGCCGGTGTCATCTTTCTCCTGGCAGCAGCGCTTAGGTTCTGGCGTATCGACCATCCCGCTGGAGTCGTGTACGTAGCTTGCTCCCTCTTTCGCGGCGAGCTCGCTGCTGATCCTGCGCTCGTATAGGTTCGACGAGGTCCACTTTGGCAAGTTCGCCTCCTACTATATCCGCCGCGAGTTCTTCTTCGATGTCCACCCACCACTGTGAGCTCCCCTCCCTTTCGCAGCTCCTTCAGCTCGAACTCACAGCTTCCTCTCCCTCTCAGAGCCAAGCTTTTGCTCGCCTTCGCCGGCTGGGTCATCGGCTACGACGGGCACTACGAATTCGAGAACATCGGCGAGTCCTACGTCGACAACAAGGTCCCTTATATCGGCTTGAGGGTCCTGCCTGCTATCCTCGGTTCGCTCGTCCCGCCGGTCGTTTATGGCATTATGAGGGAGTCGGGATACCCTAGGGTTGTTGGTGTGCTCTCGGCGGCTCTGGTCTTGATCGGTGAGTTGGTATGAGGTTCGAGAAACGACTCGACGAAGGCTAACTCTCGTTCTGCGGCAGACAACGCTCACGTTACGCAAACGCGCCTCATCCTCCTCGACGCCCCTCTCGTCCTCTTCATGTCCATCGCCTTTTACTCCTACATCCGCTTCCACAAGCTCCGCTACTCGTTCGTCGCCCTTCCTTCTCCTTTCTTAACGCCGAGCTGACCTCTGCGTCAATTACACAGCGAGTTCACCAAGCCCTGGTGGACGTGGATGATCCTCACGGGAGTCTTCCTCAGTCTTACCATCTCCTGCAAGATGGTCGGCCTCTTCGCATTCTGCACCGTCGGCACGGCCGTCGTGATTGATCTCTGGAACCTCCTCGACATCAAGCGAGGGCTCACCATCGTGCGTTCTCCCCCACTACCTTCCCCTCCCTAGCTTTGAGCGCTGACTCCGCTCCACTCGTGAGCAGGAACACGTCGCCAAGCACTTCCTGGCCCGCGCTTTCGGCCTCATCCTCGTCCCCGCCGTCGTCTACCTCTTCTGGTTCTGGGTCCACTTCACCGTCCTCAACCGCAGTGGCACCGGCGACGAGTTCATGAGCCCTGCGTTCCAGCAGACGCTGCTTGACAGCCCATTGACTTTGAACGCCGAGGGTGAGTTCGGTCGGTGGAGAGACGAGGCGAGCGAGCTGACTTTTGGCCGACAACAGAGATCCGCTACTACGATACGATCGTGCTCCAGCACCGCGGGACCAAGGCCTTCCTCCACTCGCATGTCGATAGGTACCCGCTTAAGTACGACGACGGGAGGATCAGTTCGGCCGGCGTGTCTTCTCTCGCTTCTCTTCCTTGTCGTCGATAAGTCGCTAACTCGCGCTCTTCTCCACTCCACAGGCCAGCAAGTCACGGCCTACAACTTCAACGACACCAACAACCACTGGATCGTCGAGCCGACGAAAGAGATCCCCGAGACCGGTCGAGGCCGCGTGGTTCGCCAACACGACATCATCACCCTCCGTCACGTCCTCACCAACACGACCCTCCTCACGCACGACGTAGCTTGCCCCACTCTGGCGACCAACACCGAATTCACGACCTGGGACGGCGTCAACGAGGAGCAACAGAGCGATACGAGGTTCAAGATTGAGATTGATGATGCGCATGAAGGGCAGCAGTGGATGACCAAGAGCAGTCATTTTCAACTCGTGCATATCAATACGAGGGTCGCCATGTGGACGCATCAGGATCCGTTGTTGCCCGAGTGGGCTTATAAGCAGCAGGAGGTGAATGGGAATAAGAACTTGAAGGACAAGTCGACATTCTGGGTTGTTGATGAGGTGATCAAGGATCCTAGTGAGTCTTCACCTTCGCTCTCTTTCTCTCTCTCTCTCGGCCGAAAGCTGACCTCGGCGCTCCTCCCTCACCTCGCAGACGTGACCGACCGCGCCCGTCCCGCCACCCCCAAGGAGCCAAAGAAGGTCAAATCGATGAACTTTTTCCGCAAGTTCTTCGAGCTGCAAATCGCCATGCTCCAACACAACGCCGGGCTCACCGACTCCCACCCCTACGCCTCGGGGCCCATTAATTGGCCTTTCCTCCTCGCGGGCATCTCCTTCTGGACCGGAGCGGGCGAATTGAGGCAGCAGGTGTATATGGTGGGCAACCCGGTTAGTTGGTGGTTGTGTGTTGTGGCGTTGAGTGTCTTTGTCGGAGTGGTCGGAGCGGATCAGTTGGCGCAGAGGAGGGGGATGACGCCCATTCCCAAAGGTGCGCTCTTCTTGCTTTCTTCTCTCTCTCCAGGCCTAACCTGACGTTTCAACAGCCACCCGCAATCGCCTCTATAACTCGGGCGGTTTCTTCATGCTCGCCTGGCTCTTCCACTACCTCCCCTTCTTCTCCATGTCTCGCCAACTCTTCCTACACCATTACCTCCCCGCGCACCTCTGTTCCGCCCTCGTAGCAGGCGCAGTCTTCCACTTCATCGCCTCCGAGACGATCAACTACCCCATTTCGGTCGCGGGACCGACAACAAGGAGGAGACCGAGGCAGGTTGCCGAGGTCGGGAAGGGGATGGTCGTTGCCGTGGGGGTTATTGTGATGGCGTTGGTGGCGGGGTACGTCTTCCTGGCGCCCTTGACGTATGGATTCCCCGGGCTGGATTCGGATCAGGTCAATAGGAGGAGGTTGTTGTCGACTTGGACGCTGGTGAGTTTCGGGCTTCGCTTCGGCGCGCGCGGGGAAGGCTTTCGCTGACCGTTTCGCTCCGCTCTCCTTCGAACAGCATTACGCCAAGTAGAGGAGCCTCGGCGATGGGAGATAGGAAGGGGGTTTGGCAGCAGCTTCGGTGCTCGGCGCTCGGCGCTCGGCGCTGAGATCGAGGACCTCTTCCTTCATTACTACTTCCACGAGAGAGCTACGAGAGAGCGAGGCTGCGAGCGGCGAGCGCTACAATCTCTGATGCTATAGCGAGCGACTCGAGATGTTTGCTACAACGTTCAAGCTGGGAGGAGAAGGCTACGGGTCAGCTCGGCGCTCGCTCGCTCGGCGAAAGACGACCTCGAACTCACCTTCAGCACAAGCTGAGTCCAATGTACCCTCTCTTTAGCCGGCACGCCCTCCTCATCGCTCTTGACCTCCCTCAGCGCCTCCCGGACCCTCACCCTCGCCGTCTCAAGCGCCTCCACTCCCGCCCCCTGCTCGCCGAACATGTCCCGTCGAGCAACGAGCAAGCCCGAAGTCGCTTGGATGCGCACTTTGTAGTTGGGGCATGCGGAGGAAGAGAGAGTCGAGGAAAGCGCGAGGAGGAGGAGTGGCGCGAGGGCGAGGATGGATGGTGGTGAGGCGCTGGAGGTGAGCAGAGGCGAGAGGAGTGAGTTGGAGATGGCCGAGGCGGCATTCCAGCGGACCTGTGTCGTCCGAGAAGCAACAGAGGGAGTCAGTAGATGGATCGAGGTATCACGAATTGCAGAGAAGCGCTCACCTTGGCAGGACCGCTTCTCAGCCCGTCGCAGAGGACAGAGACGGCCTCTTCGAGTCGTGTTGGCTCGACAGTCGGCGTGGAGGTAGGCGAGATGACCTTGAGAGTCGATCCGATGGCGCGAAGAGCGTTTGCTTGACTCTGAACGTCGAGAACCGCGTCAGCTCGCCTTCGGCGCAGGAGGCGAGCAGCTCACCTTCTCGCCGTGCGCTGAGGTTGCGAGGGCGAGGCTTGCACCTAGCAGAGAATCCAAGTCGAGTAAGGCCGAGTTGCTGAGAGAGGTCAGAGTTGTCAGCGCGGTTGCGTCGACGCGGATGGGCGAGCGCACTTCGGCGTCAGCACGTCGCAGCAATTGGCGAGCGACCAGCTTGCCGTCGACCGCACAGGATCTTCCTCCGTGCATGCTCGTTGGATCTTGTCGATTATGGCTACGTGTGAATGCTCCCTCTGCGCCGTTGCGGGTCAGCCTCGGCGCGAGGAGAGGCGAGGGACGAGCAGCTCACCAAGTCGAACAGCGGCGACTTGACCAATATACCCATCGTCCTCACAGCTGCAGCCCGTACAATCGCCTCTTCATCTTCCGCTAGTCTCGTCGTCTCCGCGAACGGGTCAAGCGGAAGTCGGGCGACCTCCAGCTCGGCGAGGATGGGGCTGGCGAGCACGCCGCATGCTAGGATCCGCAGTGGCGAGCGAGCGCTGGTGAGAGCGGCGCGCACGACTTGAAGTAGACTTGTGGCGTAAGGTCGGAGGGAAAGCCGGGGTGGTGGTGCCGCTGAAGGCGTCGGAGCAGCGGTCGGCTTGAACAGTGCGGCGATGAAGATCATCTGCGCTTCCTGAACGGTGATTGGAGCCGAGTCGAAGCCGTCGTGCAGAACTATCAGAGCAGGCGTTCTATGCGAGAGGTCAGCGACGCTCGACAGCGCGAGGAGCGGGATGCAGCTCACAAGTCGAATCCCTCAGCGCGACTGGCTGTCGTCCCCAGCAGAGTCCACGCTTCCACATCCAGGTCAGGATCGCTAGGACCTTGCAGGATGCTCAGACTCTGTTGTGCGATCTCCGCCGCGTTCAGCAGAGGTTTGCCGGCGATGGGATGGCTGAGAGCGTTCTGAGCGATAGCGACGAGGGCTCTTGCTGCAGCTGTGGCGTATTGGGGATCTGAAGGAGAGATGGGTGAGCTCTCCATTTTCGAAAGTCAGACTCGGAACACGCACCTTGCGCCTTCAGCAGCGGCAGCACCGCACTTGCGAGAGGCTGAGCGAGCGGCCTCGACATGCGACCGTAGGGCGAGTTTTCGCCGAGTGTCTTGGCCAGTCGGAGAAGGGAGAGAAGGAACTCCGGATGCCGACTGGACGCGGGAGAGGAGAGGAGTGACGCCAGCTTGAGGTGTAGCTCGCTGACGACCTCGCCGAGTCGGCTCGAGAGAGAGGTGAAAGATGCCTTGGTCGGGCTACGGGGAGACGAGTCAGCGGTCGAATGTAGGGCGAGATGACGGATTAGGTACCGATCTTCCGCGATGGCGAGGTAAGACGCCGACCCTCCGAGCATGGCCTCGAGTGCGGCGCAAGCTCGGAGGCGGACTGATGAAGAGGGATCGCTCTCGACCAGGTTGATGAGGGATGGCCGATGTCGGAGGTACGGCGAGTCGGCGAGGAAGAGGTTCCATTGAGTGTAGAGGAGCTTCGGATCGTTCTGCGAAGGCGGGATGGGTTAGCGAGAGCCGAGGCGCGAGCTGAAGCTCGAGGCTTGACCATGGCGAGAGTACGAAGACACGATAGAGCGTCCAGTCGAGCCTGTACAGAGCCTTGCCTGCAGACGCGACACTCAGCAGGGTGCAGAAAAGATACGGCCGTGGCGGCAACTCACCGCTTCTCGACCTGACCCTCCTCCTCGTCGGCCTCTGATCCCCACCCCGACAACGAGCTCCTTGAGCTACTCCTCGACATGCTTCTCGTACTCTTTTTCTGCGGACTCGCTGGCAGAAACCCTCCCATCACTCCGAAAGCCAGCGCACCTCCGCTCGGCGTCCCTCTCCCTCGATCTGGCGCTGGACTCGCCGACCCGGCTGGTCCCGGCCGATAATAGACCCAAGTCCCGAGCAGCGCGATGGACGATGTTACGACTTCTGGCGGTAGCGGCGAGAGCTTTCCGAGCAGAACGTTGAGTACTCGCAGGCAGGTCGAGACGAAGCGGAGAGCGCCGAGGCTGGATGGCGAGTGCTGTGTGGTGTGTTGTAGAGGTGCGAGAGCCTTTGTGATGGTAGTAGTGATGGTGGCGATATGTTTGCGGAGGACGGCAGCTGTCCCTGTGCTGCTATACTGCAGTAGACAGCCGGCGACTTGGATGCGCAGGGAGAGGGAGTGGTCGAGAAGGAGGGGTGTGACGCCTTGAAGCACTCGGTCGTGGGCCTGTTGGGTCAAGAGGTCAATGGCGCGTTCTTGGAATGGTAAAAGAGCCCTACTCACCTCCAGCGTACGAGTCGAGCAGCTCCGCAGCGACCGAACGATGAGCTCCCGAGTCTCCGTCGGCTGTTGCTGAGGTATCGAGTCCACGAGCAGCTCCATCAGCTCGATTAGAGGTAGAGGAAGGTCCAGCGCTGTATCGCGCTGGTCCTGTGGAGCTGGTCAGCTCGGCCAAGCTCTCGGAAGAAGCGACGCGACTCACGATGAGCGTTTGTGCTAGCTGGCCGACATCCTGCACCTTGTCCCTCCGCTCTGAGGAGCTGGATACAGCTGGTTGAGTTACAGGTAACTCCATCTGAACCAAAGTGCCGTCTGGACCGAGCTCGAAGACGAAGAGCGCGTCGGATCGGCTCAGCTCTCCCCGGTCCTGGCGGTCTGACGAGCTGTAGGCGACTAGTCGAGCTGTGCAGATGACTGATTCGTTTGAGCTTGTTGAAGTGAAGCGAGCGATCCAACACGAGAAGCGAGGAAATCAACCTGCGAGCGAGTTCGTCGCTTGTCTCTCGACCGTTCGCCTCCAAATCGCCGACCGCGCCTACAGCAGCATGGATGGCTCTTACGTGCTGCCCGCCACTCCTACACCTCGGCGCAAGGCCTCACGCTCGCCTATCGCTACCCCCACTCCAGCGTCACCTGTCCTATCGTCGCTCGATGAGGAGAGCAAGCTCGCGGGACCTTCGCGCAGGGAGCGGATCCTGGTAGCCGCCGGCACGAATAATGTGCAGCAGCTCAGGCAGCTAGCATCCGAGTCGGGAGGTTTCGAGAGCTCGGAGCTCAGGCGCCTTGTTTGGTACGTCGACCGAGCACGCTGCTGAGCTGCAGGTGGAGCATAGAGCTCACCAATGATTAACACACAGGCCGATCCTACTGGGCAAGTCGAGCAAGGGCAAGGAGAAGGCAGTCGAGCCGGTGGCGGAGACCGAAGCCGAGTCGACCTCCTCGTCCCGGCCTGGCACCCCTTCGCAAGGCTCCACAGAGCTAGCACCGCACAACGACGAGCGGCAGGTCAAACTAGATGTGATCCGAAGCTTCGTCAGCTATCCCACTGGTGCGTTAGCTCCGAGCAGTGCTCGGCGGCTTGCTCATGCTCGGCGCCATTCGCAGACATTACCGCCGAAGAGAAGGAAGTCCTTCGGAGCAAGCTGGAGACCATCATTGTGACGACCCTCCGTCGTCATCCCTCGCTGCAGTACTTCCAAGGCTATCACGACGTGCGCAGTCTGTCCAGATGCCCGACTCTGAAGCGCCGAGCTTACCTTCACCGTCTGCAGATCATTTCGGTGCTGCTCCTTACGCTGGGAGACGAGGAAACCTCGCTCGAGGCTGCCGAACGGATGAGCCTGCATCGTCTGAGGGACAGCATGGGCAGCGGACTGGAGCCCGTCCTCGGCTACTTGAGGTGAGCTTCTTCGGACATTGAGCTTGCCCGACACCAGCGCTGACCATCCTCGTGCAGGCTCGTGCATCGCATCCTCGCCAAGGTCGATCCCGACATCGTCGAGGCAGTAGAGATGTGAACTCTGCACGTTGTCGAACAAGCTTTTGGAGGCTGACGCCGTCCGTTTCCAGCGCCGCCGACCTACCCTACTTCTCCCTCTCCTGGGTTCTCACCCTCATGAGTCACGACCTCACCTCCATCAACGTGATCGCTCGGCTGTTCGACTTCTTGCTCGCGCACAACCCAGCGATGATCTCTTACATCGGCGTCGCCGTGAGCGAGACCTAGTTCTCGTCCCTCGAGGAAGGCAAGGCTGACCCTCCCTACTCGCAGATCATCCTCCTGAAGAAGGAAGAGTTGGCACTACTCGACGAGGACTCGGCCGACGACCCTGCTATCCTACACCACACGC
Source organism: Leucosporidium creatinivorum (assembly GCA_001600635.1). Taxonomy (NCBI): domain Eukaryota; kingdom Fungi; phylum Basidiomycota; class Microbotryomycetes; order Leucosporidiales; family Leucosporidiaceae; genus Leucosporidium; species Leucosporidium creatinivorum. The sequence continues at coordinate 287,632 of BCKL01000008.1, read as the reverse complement.
TCTCAAAGCTGCCAATCTTCGTCGAAGCGCCGCTCTCTCCCAAGACTCCACCAGTGCACCCTTCCTCTTCTCAATCAAATATCCCAGAAGACGAGGACCTCATGTCCTCGCGCACTCGCTCGGATTCGACCTCCTCCGCCTCCAACTCCTTTCTCGCCGACTCTCTCGTCTCGCTTTCGGCATCCGAGATGTCCTCCACTTCCTCCCTCGACCTCTCCCTCGACGCACTGGAGGACTCAATGCTTTCGGACCCCGACGTGACCGGCCTCGCCTTCTCCTCCCCTCCCGCCGCCGCCTACCTCCATCATCAGCCCTCCCCACCCGCTTCTCCTGCCGCCTACGTCCCACCACCAGCATCCATCGACGACCTCATCGCTCGTGCACTGGAGCTGTACGAGGCTCACCCCCTCGTAGGACCTCACGAAGGCGTGATCGCAGCCGACGAGGTCATGGGCCCGAAGTCGTGTGTCTTCACGTGGCCGCTGAGCATGGATGGCCTGCTCGACGACGCTGGAGCACACGAGATCGCCGCCAAGGGAGTCGATATCGTCCTTCCTGTCGTCGTCACGCCGGCAGGAGGAGCAGAGAAGGAGGCCGAGCAGCACTTCGCCGATTTGCAGGGGGAGCAGCGGAGGAAGCGTATCCAGGAGAAGGCGATCCGGCGGAGACGAATGGAGGTGGGCGTAGGAGCAGCGTTGGCGGTGGTGGGAGTGGCGGGAGTGCTGATGGCCATGTATGGAGCGGATTGGAAGGGCTCGGGTTCGGCGGTCGTTGGGAAGGGTCGGTGGGATCTGAGCGGGCTGGGGAGGGCGCTGAAGGGATAGAGTCGTGCATAGTCTCGGGAGTGATGTATTCAATTGTTGACGATACGGTGTCGACCGGCTGCTCCGAGCCTGAGAGACTGCTACGACTCCAGCTCCGAGAGCGACTCGCCTCTCGAAGGGACGCTCACAGTCCTTCAAAGACATGGCGAGTCGATTCCTGATTATTTCACACATTGAGGATCTACTTGGAGACCTTGCCGACGATGTTGTACCTCTGCGCACGAAGGAGGTCGAGGTCAGCTCCATGCTCGGCTTTCGCAGGAGAGCGTCTCTGGCTCGAAAGCATCCCCACCTTGGCAAAGTACTTGTACCAGTCGTCCAGGACCTTGAGCTCGCTCTCGTCGAGCTTGGAGTAGTCGGCGTGAGCGTCCTCCGGCTTGAGCGACGACTTGCCGAGCGCGGCAGAGGCATCCTTGCCGGTGAAGACCTACAACATCGCGGCTCGTGTTAGCAGCGGCGGCAGAGGATCATTGTGAAGCTGCTTACGTGGTATCCGCATCCAGGACCGTACATCTCCTTCTTAGCAGAGACTGTCCAACGAGAAGGCGCCTGATGAGCTCATTTCCAGGCTTCCTGTACCACACCATCCGGCACTCACCATCAAAGATGTCTCCTTTGATTGCGACGTAGATTCCCAAATCGCTGCTACCATCGTACAAAGCGAGCTTCTCCACGGTGAAGGGTGTGCTCTTGGGCGCCTCGAGCTCCACCGCTTCGGGCTTGATGGATCCTACAGTCTCGGCCATGTTAGGCTGCTTCTTGCTGTTAGTGCTGGGAGCGGGAGGGACGGCGTAGCGGATGTTGAGGAACCAGAAGAAGAGGCAAGAGAGTCCCTGTGGGGGTTGGGAGCCAGCGTCAGCGCTTGTTGAAGTGAAAGGGCTACACCTGTGCGATCGTGGAGCACAGCACTTACGATGAGTTGGACGGCGACAAAGATCTGGTGGTCAAGAAGCCAGTCGTTGAGTTCGCCGACGAGACGAGAGATGATGGATTGGAAAGCGGCGTAGTTGGGGCTGTTAGAGAGCCTGCAGGGTATGGAGGAGGGCTTGAGTAGTGCTTAACATTGTTGTACTAAGCTGTAGCGCACCTGGTCATTCGCGAGGGGAAGCGTCGGGAGAGGAAGCTTCTCGGGCCAGCATTCGCTGGTCCCCTCCAAGTCGGCATGCACTGAGGTCGATTACAGAATACTACAGCTTCGACTCTATACCTCAGGAGAGCTTGGCACAGGTCGGCTTGAACTTGCGGATCAATCTGCGTCGAGTAGATGTCAGCACAAGCTCAGCTCCTTCGCCGAGCCGCCGAGCACTCACGTCGCGGTCTGATACATCTTGTTGAGCTGCCCCGTAGTGAACGACTTCCTACAACTGGAGTAGCTGTACGAAAGGAAGTTGCCAACGCTCTTCTTGATGTCACTGCAGAGGCGGGACTCCGGTTCAGTTCGGCGAAGTCGAGCAGCGCCGGGCAAGCAAACTCACGCTAAGGTGTACTTTCCCGAGCACGCAGGTTGGACTTTGCTCCAGTCGTAGCAGTCGCGCGAGCTTTCGGGACCTTTGTCGGACCAACGAGGCCTATAGAAGGCCGAGGGAGTGAGCGCCGAGTCCACCGCAGCGGAAAGAGGAAGACTCTTACGTGTCCACGAGGCTGTACCACGACGGATAAGACATCAGCATCAACCTCGATCTTTTCCGATGAGCAAGCAAAACCTACCGATCGCCGTGCGTAGCATCGTTGGGCTCGACACAGGGATCCTTTCCGGCAGGCGCCTCAAAGGTGTGGTAGACTATATAGAGTGAAGCGAGTGAGCTGGAGCCGCACGAGAGAGGTCTGATCCGAAACGAGACGCACGACCGAGCCACTGTAAGTGAATGGGAAGGGTTAGTTACCGTCCCACGGATTCGACCAAACGCCGGACAGCGGTAGCGACGACTCACATGTCCGACCTCATGCGTCAATGTTGTGTAGGGTAGGAACGTGCTCTCCATGAAGAAGTGGCCGATGTAGACGCCATCGTAGCTGGTGACGGGGGTACTTGGTCGGAAGGAGAAGGCGTGAGCATCTGCGCCGAGCAAGAGCAGGTCAGCAGGTCAGCAGTGGAGAGAAACGGGTTGGGGGAGACGCACTGTCGACGCGAGATACGTAGATATGCAGCTGACGGGCTGCGTTAGAAGGCCGAGAACTGGCGGGGCCCTGCGCAGGTCAAGCAAGCGAGGGTCAGGTCGGCGAGGAGGGGTCGAAAGGCAGTGGCGCTGAAGCCTTACTCGAGCGTAGGTAGCAAGACGATTGATCTAAAGCGGTTCGGAAGTGAAAGAAACGAACAGAGCGACAGAAGTCAGCACGCTGCTCACTGCCGCCCGGGAGCCGAACCCTTCGCCGAAACTTACCTGCGCTTTCCCCTTTGCTCCTCTGAGAGACGGCGAGGTCAGCACTTGCTCGTGTGGCGGCAGAGACAAACCCACAGTGGCAGTACGAGATGTGCATCCTTCGCCCAGTCCTCCTCGCGCACGTACTTCTTGTAGGTCGTCCCCATCAAAGTGAACTTGAACCTCGGCTTGAAGAGGCTGAAGTGCTTGTTGAGGAGGGCGATAGTGGCTGTGAGGTGGTGGGTGTGAGGTGGTGGGGGAAGTGGTACAAATATCAGCCGACGCTCTAGAAGGGAGTCTTACGTTCAGACTTCACCTTTGATCTCGCTCGGCGCTACGTAGAAGTACTGGTTCGGGCAGCACAGGTTGCTGCCGGCGATGTTCTCGAACCAAAAGTTGTGCACATAGACGGGAATGGTGATGACGCTAGTCTGTCCCGCGGGGCAGGCAGCTGTATCAGATTCGTCAGCCTCGATCTCGCTTTCGGCGACAACGGATCGCCTCACCTTGAGGCGCGAACGCCTGAGGCTGAGAGAGAGCAGACAATCCTTGCTCGTGCACCTCAATCTCTTGTTGAGTGAGGAAAGCGAACGTCTGATCATCGTTGACGTGGTTGCTGGCGTTGAGAACCGGCGGCGACGAGATCGGAGGGGGAAGCACTCGAGGGACGCCGATAGCAGCTGGCTGAGGCGCTGCGAAGGCCGCCTGGAAGCTAATCGAGAGGGAGATGGTGAGCGTAGCGAGCAAAGGCGGCACGAGCATGGCTTGTGGCAAGCAGACGAGAAACGGCGAGAGAAAGGAGAGGAAGGGAAGGGTCGCCTCGCCGCCTGCTGTTCCCTCCTCTCTCCGGGAAGGGTCACGAGGCGTCGGGGAGATTACCGAAGCACTTTCATCTGGTCTCGAGCAGCTTCCCGCTGTACACCTTCAGCGTCCCTTCCTTGGCGCCGGTTCGTGGATCATTCGGAAGCGAAGATCGTCGTTGAGCAGAGGGAATCGGCGGAGGTGCTGTTTGTTGGGTGCAGGGGTGTTGTTGTATATTCTGGGTCGTCCGAGGTATATGCGGCTGAGCCAACGAGACCTCACGTAGGCCGTCCTGAGTCTACGATTCGGCGCCGACGTCCGAATCCCATCGCCGAGCTCGCCCATGATCCGCTTCTCCCACCCTCGATGGACGACAACCGAAAACGCACAAACAGACTTCCACACCCGCACTCTACAGCTCCAACCTCAATTCCTCGCACCTCCCGCCTAGTGGTGAGCGGCGGGCGTCTCTCCCCTGAGCGAGCTCTCGTCCTTGACTCCCATCTCGCCCGACTTGAATTGCTTGGCCCACTGTGATGGATGAGAGAGATGAGGGAAGGTCAGCAGGGATGTTCGGTGTGTCGGATCTGTACGAGAGTTGAGCCTACCATCATCGAGGGGATGGCGCGGGTGGGCTCGGTGTGCCGCCTCTGTAGAAGGTAGCGACATGTCAGCGCTGTACCTAATAATCTGCCCATCATCCCTCGCTATGCCCTCGAGCTATCCGAGCCTTCCAGAGCCATCTCATCCAGCTCAAACGCGCGTTCTCCCCTTCGTCGCCTCGAGACCTGACTAACCTCCTTGTTGGCCGAGTATGACCACACTCCGTAGGTAGCGAAGATGATGCCGATTGCTACAAACCCGGTGGACGACTTCCAGTTGGCGGGGCGAGTCCACCATCCTCCTAGAGACGGGGAAAGCCAGGGAGAGCGAGAGGACGGTCAGCCGGGCTTGCTGGACGTTACGGTGCAGCGAAACGAGCTGTACCAGCTGGAGAGTAAACCTCGCGAGGATAGGGGAACCTTGCGCCGCCGCCCTGTATGTCGGTAAGCAGCAGCGAGAGTTAGCAAGCGGAGACGAGGAAAGGGTGCTGTCGAGCCTGCCAGCGAACGAGAAAGGGCAAGAGAAAGTGTAGCAGAGTGAGCTGGAGCTACTTACCATTCGTGGTGTAGTAGGAATCATCTTGTAGCGAAGTAGCGAGGAGCGAAACGGGGAAAGCGAAAGCCGTGAGTCGGCGCGGCTCTCCCTCCTCCTCCATCTCGCTCGACCCGCTTCGGCTTCCCGCACCACTCGATTCAGCTACAGCGCGCACCAAAGAGTTTCTCACACCCTCGCTACACTCTCTGCACCACACCAACAGCCCCAGGCCATTGCTCGCCCTCTTTCTCTCGCCTCACCATGTTCCCGACTCTCCCCCTCCTCCGCGCTACCTCGCGCTCAGCGCTCAACCCCAAACGTCTCCAAACGGGTCTGTACGATGGCCGCTCCATCCAATCAGGAAACGCTGTAGGAGAAACCTTCAACAACAAGACGCGGAGAACTTGGCTCCCTAACGTCCAGTCCAAGGCCGTGTGGAGCGAGGCGCTGGGCAAGAAGCTAAGGCTGAAGGTCACTGTGGGAGCGCTGAGGACGATGGACAAGGTTGGAGGATTGGACGCCTACCTTTTCAGGATGAAGCCCGAGCGGTTGGGAGAGAAGGGATTGAAGCTGAGGCAAATGGTGCGTTACTATCCTACAGAGCGGGTAGATGTCTTTCTACTTACGATCTGAAGCTGACTCGGTCCCGCTACGACGCTACAGGTCCAGGAGGCGCACCAGGCGAGGAAGCTCGAGAGGAAAGCGCTGGCAGCTACACCACTCGAGGAGGAGGCTTCAGCTCGGCTATAGGTCGCTAGTACCGCAATGGAATATCGATGCAAGCAGCACCGGAATGCGCTAGGTCGCTTGCGGAGAGGCGGGATAGGCGAGACGGCTGCTCAGCGCTGGGTGTGGGAGCTCTGCTGCTCGTGCTGCAAGGACGTGCTATCATCGTGAACTCTTCACTTTACGCTCCCCTACGCTACAAGCACGCTCCCTTTCCCTGCTCCAGCTGGTCAGCATCAAGCTCGGCGCGCTTGTTCGACCTCCGAGGTGCTCCTTCGCCGAGGGTAGCGAGAGGCTGCTGTCAGGCTCGTCTGGCTGTATAAGGCAGCTCGAGGACAGTGAGGCGTATTAAGACGTGCAACAAAGTCATCTGCGACGCTCAACGGCCCCTCAGACCGAGGGAGCGCCCTCCTCTAGGTTTTCTCAGGTCTCGGCGATGGCAGTTCGAGCGATCTGCAGCCTCGTGGAGGCTCGTTGGCTGCACCAAGACTTCCAGAGCTCTAGTCAAGACTTCAGAGCTTCTTTCGGCGCCTCTAGTCACGCATGAAGCTGGGGAGCGAGCTCATCGCTTCCGGGCTGGCCTTCGCGAGAGGCTGCCGAGCGCCGATGGGAGGGTCAAATTTCTTGTCAGTGGCCGCAGCTCCTCGAAATGCACATGATAAGGTTTGACGAGTCTCTGAAGCTCTCTGCAGTCGATCACAGTGCTCCTCATAGTGTTTCCTGACCTTGGGAGACAGCGGCGCTATCTCGCCTCTCGCCGCCCTCTCACCTCTCTTCCTCCTCCGCTTCACCTCGTTTTCGCTTCGACACTCGTACAGCTGGATAGTCCGAAGCTCTACTACGACTAGCACCCCTCAACAACTTACAGCAACCCCCATCGAAGCTCTACCAGGATGGACAACCCTCGTAAAGCTCAAGCCCCTCCTCCCGCTCAGCCCGTCGAAGCGACCCGCCAGCTCCCTTCGCTCCCGACCGAGATCTTACAGCGTATCATCCAACTCGCGCTCCCTCGACTCTCCTTCAGAACGTTCCGGGAGCGCTACGACGTCCTCCTCACCTGCTGTCACGTCAACAAGCTCTGGGCGGCGTTGGCGCAGAGGGAGCTCGTCAAGCATGCAGGGTTCTCGTCTATCGACCATATGAAGCGCTTCCAGTCGGCAGGAGCTACGCATACGGAACCACGGGCGGTCAATCGCTCCCTGTGGCTGGCGCGGCACAGCCCCGAGTCACTACCGAGTTCAGCCCTGGTCAGCGGCAGCAGCGGCCTCACAGCTCTATACCATACATCAGAAGCGATCGAGATTGACATTGATCTCCAGGCGCTCGAGACGGCCGCTACAGGTGAGCACCGAGCTGCCGTCTGTCCTGGTGCTCCTCGCTAATGCCTCCTCTATTATAGAGCTGCGGGTGCTGGCCCTCGACCTCTTCCGCATGACCAATATCAATCCAGCAACTCCCATCTCTTTCGCTTTTATACGCCGTCTCTCCCTCTCGTGCCCGACGAACGACGCCGATCTGAGCGCCTTCCTCCAGTGCGCCGAGCTCCCTCTCCTCGAAGACCTCGCCCTCACGATAAGCGACAGGGACGACACGGCGGATCAGGATCAGCTAGACCAGCTCGGCGGAAGCATACGCCCCCACGCCCACAAGATCAAGCGATTTTCTTCGCCGCGATCGACTCTGTCCGCCCTCTCACCCTCCCTCAAAGCGTGTGGCCGGCCTTCACCGCACTGCAGTACTGGGCAACAACGCGCCCGTCGATGAGGTGCTCCCCTCGGTCCCCACCCGCCTTCACACCTTCCGTCTTCGCTCGCCGTTCGAAGTATTCGAGGAGCCGAACCTCGAGTGCTTGGTTAACGCGATGCGCTCCCGACCGCAGGCCCTGTGTTCGATTTCAGAGGTCAACATTGCTAGCTGGGACTCGTCGGACATGGCAATTGCAGAGGAGACGGAGCTCGAGCGCTTGTGCGAAGAGCGAGGGATCAAGCTCAGCAGGAGGTCTTCCATCAGCTGCCAAGGCTATGCGCTACATCTGGAGGACTCTTTGGACTTCTGGTGAGCTGCTTCACCCAGCTGACTCCCTTCCTTCGCCATTAACCCGCTTTCCTCTCGAAGACCGAGACGGAGACGGAGACGAAGCTAGGAGCTCGGCACTCGCCCGCTGGAGATGAGGAGGTGTAGCTGCTGCAGTCGATGAAACGCTTGCTGTTCTCGCCAGTCGATCCTCGAGCCGCCCTCGTAGCTGGGTAAGCCACAGCCGAGCGGCGCATCTCGCTGAGGACCGCCGAGCTGCTCGCAACGGCATCGACTCGATCCGCACGACGCCTCAGGCCGCAGCAAGCGCCTCAGTCATTTCAAGCTAATACCTCACGCCCGACCTCGCCTCCTTCGCGTCTGCCTCAATCTCTGGACGGCGGTTCTGGACGGCGGTTGAAGGCGCTCGGCTCAGTCTCGCCCTTCGAACCTCGCCCGTTTCGCCCGCATCTACCTCGCCGACTCGCGCTCCACGGCTCACGGCCATCTCTTGACGTGTACAGAAGCTGAGTTGACCACCCACCTCGTTAACGAGAAGCACCCCCTTCAGCGTCTGTAAGACATCGAAGGGCCGAGCCTCTTGGAACCCCTTCTCGCTCAAAAGCGGCATCTCTCGCCTCCAGCTGTAAATTGAGGCCGATCTTTCGACCTCGGAACTTGTTTCTAGTCTTCCGCTCCCGCAAAGACGCACCCCGACGAGCTCTGCCTCTCCTCCTCACCCTCCTGTTGCAACCTCGCCGTCTGCTCGCTCGTCCTTTAATCCGCAGCACCCCGCTGACCCACCATGGCCGAGTGGCCCAACACACTTACTGGACAGCCTGTCGCTTCGCAGGACTTGGCGAATCGCATGGCTGGTGCGTGCTCGTAGCCCGCCGAAATCAGAAGGAAGGAGCTGACCAACTGATTCTGTACAGGTCCAGTGCTGATGGGCGCAGCAGCTCAGCTCTTCATCGCAGGAGCAACTTACTCCAACGCCCTACAGGTCGGTTTTCAGTCTATGTCTCCACCTGTCGCCTCTCGCTAATTCCCGCTGCTCGGCCCCACAGTACTGGCGCTCCCTCCCGTTCTCTCGCGACTCGAAGCGTCTTCGGCTCGCTATCGTCGTCGTCCTTCTTCTCCTGACCTGGGCTTGCGTCATGTGTGTCATCGACATCTGGCAGTGGGGCGTCAGCCAGCAACGCTCGGCGGAGGGACTCGAGGCAACGTCGGTGATGGACGCGATGACTCCCCTGCCAGCAATGCTGGTCGGTGTGCTAGTGCAGAGCGTCTTTGTGACTAGGGCTTTATCGGTGAGTCTGCTGTCCTTTGGGATAGGACGACTGGGACCTCGGCGAAGGGCTCGGCGCTCCATAGAAAAAGGCTGACCGACTGTCCTCGCGGCTACAGCTCTTCACCAGTCGCAGGCTGAAGAAGATATGGCTCATATTCATGATTGCCGCTATCACCTCGTCGTTCATCGGCGGCATCGGCAGCGTTGCGATGGACTTTCGCTGTCAGTCCCTTCTTCGCTAGGTCGACCGCTTCGATCGCAGTACTTACCCATGGCTTTCTATCGCACAACAGACGCTTTCCATACGGTCGAAGATGCGCTCCCATTGACCTGGGACGATGTACTCGGCGTAAGCATGTCGGCGCAGTCTCTCGTAGTTGAGCTAAGCTGATCAGCTGCATCGAACACTCCACAGGCATGGATGTGGTCCAGCTTCATCGTCGACGTGACCATCAGCATCACCATGTGCACCCTCCTCTCACGCCGACTCGCCGGCTTTAACGAGCGCACCGACCGAACCCTGGTCTCGCTCATGATCCTTAGTATTGAGTCGGCCGTACCAACAGCAATTGTCGCGCTTGTAGCTGGTGAGTGAAGCACTTGACAGGCTCGATCCTGGCGCGTTCGAGATGGCTGACCCTTTCGCCGAACCGCAGCGATCATCACTGTGCGCTTCCCTACAGTGCAGTACGAGACGGAGTACATTGCAAACGCGTTCTGGTGTAGGTATTGTTCCCTCTAGCTGGCTGTAGGCCTCCACTGACCTCCCTCCTTTCCCCTCGGCGCAGACCCTCTCTCGTCCTTACACTCGCTGTCCCTTTTCGCCACCTTGTCTGCTCGGGATCGGATCCGCCAGCAGCTGAACCCCGGTTCCGCCAACGCTACTCATGACCCCAACGCTCCACCGCCACTCGGGGGCAAACTGCACCCTTCACCCTGCCCCTCGCCATCGCCGAACGCGCTGCTGCGACCCAGCATCATACGAACAAAAAGCTGCGCTTCGGACGTGAGGATTGAAGTTGAGGTGGAGAGCTCGGTGGAAGAGGGTGGAAGAGGGGAGGACGACGGCTGGGATGAGAAGGCCTCGAGGCATGCGAGGAGAACAGGGAGGATGGCAGGCAAGGAAGAGGTGTAAGAAGTCAAGTGAGTATGTCGTCTGAAACTGTTGCCACAATTAGCAGAGCTCCGTCGAGTGCGGCGGAGAGGATGACCTCGTCTTCGAGACGCAGGACTTGGGCAGACGAACGCCGAGCGCCGAGACCAGACGAGCCGTCTGGTGGCCGTCTCTAAGTCGTGTCTGGGCGAGCGTCTCTGATGCGCGCCCATAGATCTTGCAGACGTCTCGTCTGCTTGCACCAGAGCAATGGGACGAGAGGTTGTCTTGGCGAGTTGGAGCTGTCCCTTCTTCGCTCAGACGTCGCTTCCCTTTCCCTTCTCCCTTTTCCCTCTTCCCTCAACCTTTCTCCTTCCTCTTCCGCGACGCACCGGCTGCTCGCTGTGAGTACTAGCTGCCCTGAGCAATGCACTGCATCTGAGCTGACGGGCTACAACTGCAGTTCTTCAAGGCTAGCCCTTCTCCGTTGTCCTCTCCCTATTCGTCTCCCGCTCCGCTCTCCCCATCATGCATTCGACTCTCGCCTACACGGTACTTCTCGCGTCCACGCTTCTCCCCTCCATGCTAGCGATGTCCCACGACTCTCGCACCCCTAGCGACCACTCCCGCTTTTCGCGTCGCTCAAGGCGAGAATACTCGTTGGACTGGAAGTCGGCCGGCAAATCCTTCTTCGACCACTGGGACTTCTTCACAGACAGTGACCCCACGCACGGGAGTGTCAACTACGTCGACTCGGAAGCTGCATGGGCCAAAGGATTGATCACCGTCTCCGACTCGTCCGCCGAGATGAAGGTCGACGCCTCAACGTGGCTGGACAGCGGAGCCAACCGCGATTCCGTCAGGATCGTGAGCAAGAAGAAGTTCGAAGTTGGGTCTCTCGTGATTCTCGACCTTGCTCGTGCGCCTTACGGCCCCGCTTCGTGGCCAGCCTTCGTGAGTCGAGCGATCGCCCCCTCGACACCGCTAACAGGTATCACTATTCTCGCTTGTCCTCTGGCAGTGGAGCGTTGGGGATAATTGGCCTGCCGGAGGTGAGATCGACATCATTGAGGGTGTCAACGAGTGAGTTTTGGCTCGCACACCCATCGCCAAGATCGCCGAGCTCCCAATTTCGGTTACTCAGAGCTGACTTCCGCCCGCCTTTCACAGCGGCACACTCAACCAATACACTCTTCACACCTCTCCTGGATGCACCCTCGCCGATCCCATGTCCGCCAGCGGCACCATCTTGACCACGAACTGCGACGCCAACGTCGGCGGAAACCTCGGCTGCGGGGTGGTCGACACCTCAACTGCCTTCTACGGCAAGGGAGTCAACGACGCTGGAGGAGCAGTGTACGCCACCCTTATGGACGAGGACGGCATCAGCATATGGAGGTGGACAAAGGAGGACGCTCCTTGCGATGCGACGAGCGGCAACCCTCACCCTTCCAAGTGGGGAAAGCCTGTGGCTCGCTGGGCTGCTAGCTCGTGTGATATGAATCAATACTTTGGCCCTCAAAGCCTCGTCTTCGACATCACCCTCTGCGGCGAGTGAGTGTCTAACCTCGAGTCTCGGCGCAAGCTCGGCGCTGACTTTCGCCTATCATCTGCAGCTGGGCAGGCAGTGGCGACGTTTGGGGCCAAGCTGGTTACTCTAAATCATGCTCCGAAACGGTCCAGGATCCCGCCAACTTTGTGAACGCCGTGTTCGAGGTCAACTCGGTGCAGGTCTTCAAGAAGAAGTAGGCTAGGCGGAGGAGGACCCTTCGGAGGTAGATGCTGCATTGTTATCGGCAAGCTGGTCTTGTTTACTCTGTAGATCGTGGGAGAGCGAAGCAGCAGAACAGTGAAAGCTCAGAGCGAAGTCGAGAGGATCGAACGCCGAGAGGGGCTTGTTCGACTGAGCGCTGCCCTCACTCGAAGGAGGCAAGCGAGCTGTTTTGCACTTTCTACAGCTCTACTTGATTTTAGGTCAATAGCTGAAGAACTTGCTCCGCCGACTCCTTTCGCGACCGACAGCCAGCCTCTCTCTCTCTCCCTCCTTCTCCTCACTCGCCTCACTCGTCATCTCGCCAACGCTTCGAATCGCACTAAGATACGCAGAACTACGACTGTCCATGCCGCGCAGAGCTCGCCCGCCCGTTGTAACGCCTCCGATGCTGCGCTGAGAGGACTCTCACTCAACTTCAGCCTCGTCGCCTGCGCCGCTGCTTCTACTCACGTGGGATGACGATTCATTGCTCAAAGTAGGCTTCTGAGACCACTCTATCGCTTCCATCGAGCCTCTTGGGGAGGAAAGGCTGAAGGTAATGAGCGAGAAGGGAGGCTGAAGGAGATGGCGGGTCGGCTCGTCTCACCTTGGCTGCTTGGGAGGTCTGCGCTTTGTCAAGGCAAAACTGCTGGGCTTGACCTGCTCTGCTCTTGTCTTCCTCTCCATTCTTCTTCATCCTCCAAGCACCGGCTGCTCTTTGTGTAAGTTGGTCCCCCCAGCCCCCCGCCGAAGGAGAGCTGACCCTTCTTCCTCCTCGCAGACCTCTTTCTTCTTTCCTTTCGCCACTTGCAGCACTCGAGGCCGGACCTCTTCTTACCTCTTCACCATGCTTACCTCGACGGTGGCTCTTCTGGCACTCCTTGCCCCTGCCTTCGCCTCTCCCATCAATCGCCGCGACCCTTCCTTCCTCGACCCCGCTCTCACTGGTCACCTCCGTCGACGCGCTCCCGCTTCGTCAGACATCACCTTCAACTCTTCCACCATCGGTCAAACCAAGGTCGTACCCCTCAACCCCAAGCGAGTGCTGCCGTCGACCAAGACCTCGACGACCGCCGCCAGCGCCTCTGCCACCAAGGGCACCACCACTAGCAGCTCAGCATGGTCCCAGGTATCAAGCTGGTCAGAGATCTATACACTCCCCACCACTACTACAACTCAGCCGAGCGGAACGTGGACCTCGGTCGCTCCCTCGGCGACGTCCACCGGCTACGTTTCGCCCTTCAACCTCGCGTGGTCAGCATCAGGATGGTCCTTCTTCGATTCTTGGGACTTCTTCCGTTGGGACGGTAAGCTTCCTCTCGCTCTCCTGGCGATCTCGCGTATCTCGGCGCTGACCTTCTTCGCTCTCTCCTCCAGATCCGACTCACGGAGCCGTCAAGTACAACGATCTCGGGACCTCTTGGGACCTCGGACTGCTCTCCGTGACCGAGAACACGGCTTCCCTTCGCACCGACAACTGGACGACGCTCGCCAGCGGCGCCAACCGCAACTCAGTCAGGATCACCTCAAAGCAGAAGGTCACCTCGGGCTCGCTCGTTGTCTTCGATGTCGCCAAGGCGCCGTTTGGAAAGTCGGTTTGGCCAGCAATGGCGAGTCTTGCTTTCTCCGTCGTCCGTCGACCTCGGCGCCGAGCTGACCTTCACACTTTTGAACTTGACAGTGGAGTGTCGGCGACAACTGGCCTGCAGGAGGAGAGATTGACATCTTTGAGGGTGTTAACAAGTGCGTCGCGACTACGCTGCACTCAACCGAGCTCCCACTGATGCTCGCTTTCTCCTCCAGCGTCGCTAAAAACCAAATGACCCTCCACACCTCGCCCGGCTGCACCCTCTCCAAACCGATGAACGCCACCGGAACCATCCTCGCCACGGAGTGCGACGCCACGCTCAACTGGAACGAGGGCTGTGGAGTCTCGGACCCTTCCTCTCGCTCCTACGGCTCGGGATTGAACAAGGCAGGCGGAGGAGTCTACGTCATGTACCAGGACGACAGCGGGATCGCCATCTGGTTCTTCCTTCACGACAACATCCCCGATGATATCAAGAATGGCACTCCTGCCTTCCGCAACTGGGGACTGCCGAGGGCGAGATGGGACGCCTCTTCCTGCGATATGGCCAAGTACTTTGCCGCCCAGACCCTCGTTATCAACATCACCGTTTGCGGAGAGTGAGTTGCTTCACCCCTCGCCTCGATAACCTCGCTCAGAGCGCTGACCGACCTCTCTTCGGCTTTCGCAGTTGGGCTGGCTCCTCCTCCGCTTGGTCGGCGGCAGGCTACTCTGGATCCTGCACTGAAGCAGTGATGGACCCCAAAAACTTTGACGACGCCGTCTTCGAGTTCAACTCGGTCAAGGTGTACTCGCCCAAGTGAGCGCTAGTCGTTCGACGAGGGGGTTTCGGAGGTAGATTGGGAGCTCCGTCGGTTGCTGAGCATCAACGTTGAGCGGGGATTGATTCCTCATAGACTATATTGGGCTGTTGTTAATTTGACTGGCTTTGAGCCTCACACGAAACGTGAACCGAACCGAGAGCAGCAACTTGAAGCTCGGCGATGAGGAGGCTTGGGCAGGCGAAGCTGCTCCGTCCTCTGCGAGCGACCTCTGCTGCACTCTACACATCGTTTCGACTCGCACGGAAACCTGTTCGAACCACCAAGCCTTGTATTTCTCTGAAGTCGACAGGCTTCGGAGGCGAGCCGAACTCTGCGCTCGCCGCGTCGAGCCAGCTCGAGCCCTCTCACTTCGAGTCAATCGGCTCGCTTCACCTCAGCGGCAGGAATCCGTAGGACACCTCAGTACGAGCACACCTCCCCCGAGTGCTCCCTGTAGCTCTCTCTCTCTCTCTCTCCCTCCCTACCGCCTCAGCTCGCCCTCGACGCAACTCTCCTCCCAGGTCAGTCCACCTCTCGCTCTTAGCCTCGCTCTCCTCGCGCCTCGCCTGCTGCGGGTGCTCTGATACAGCTCGAGCTACGCTCTCTCTTGGCCTTGACGTCCAGTCTGCTAGCTCAGAGGAAGAGCTCAGGCGGCGAGGTGCATTTCGAGCTGTCCAGCTGGCGGTCATCCAGCTACAGAGGGCGCCCACGAGCAGCGGTGGACGAGCTATAAAGCTAACCAGCTCTTTCACTGTTATAGGGTCATCACCGCAAAGCTCTGTACCTCTTCACCTACCGCCTACATCAGCCCGCCCGCTAAGCTCGCCCTCAAGGCCACCGTCCCCTCCGACGAGGAGCGCTCTCCAAGCCTACCGCCCAGCTCGGAGCTACTCTGCTACAGCTTCCGTACAAGCCACGTCGCCGACAGGGCTGTAGCTTACCCTCTACTCGGCTCTTGACGCGCGATCGACTCGCCAACCATCAGCAAGGTGCGCCTGAGCTCTTCACACCTCACCGGCCTCGCCTGGAGCTCTTGCGGATAGCTGACAGCCTTTTCAACACTCTTCAGAAACAGCGCACACCCTTCACTGGTCCTACCTTCCCCTTCTCTCCCATCTTCCCATTCGCGCCGCCTCTCGCCTCGCCCCGTCGGCATCAACAAGAAAGATGGCAGAGTCACCCATGTCGGACGACTCGCTGAGCTCAATTGGAGCATCTACCGAACCTCTCCCCGCCTCGGATGGCCCCTTCATCTCCCCACCTTCCGGCTCGCACCCTGAGCCCCGTTCGCCCCCTCCTCCTTCAAGAAAACAACCCTCGGGCGGCAACGAGAGCGACTCGACACTGACTGAAGTCAGCTCGAGTGAGGGTCGTGGAGGTGGGAGAGACGCCGAAGATGATGACGAGGACGACCGCGACGACGCGAGGAGCGGCGCAGGAGAGCCCACCCCCAAGGCGCGGCCATACAAGGAAGCGCAGGTTCGACGTCCACTGGACGATGGGCTCAGCGATCTTTCCTCGGCCAATGGAGACTCGGAGGACGAAGCCGACGTCAAGCCCAAGGGCAACGCCCTCAAGCTCACGACCAACTCTCCCCCTCGCGCCCTCATCGGCGAGCTCGTCGCTCGTCGCAACACCTCTCGTCCCGGATCCTACTCGGAAATTGACCAGGAAGACGATCTTCTTGCCGCCACTCTCGAGGAGAAGGCCGCTTCCTCTGCCGACGAAGGCGACGAGGATGAGGTCAAGCGCGCCAGCACCAGCAAGCGCGGCGGCAAGGCGGCGAGGGGGACTCGCGGTCGGGGACGAGGAGCTCGCGGTCGTGGAGCTAAGAAGGCTGCCCCGACTCGCCGAGGAGGGAGCCCTCCGACCTCAGAGGACGAGGATGCTGAGGAGAAGGCGGCGACGGAGGACGCACCCGCTGCTGTCGAGGTCGTCGTCTCGCCGCCTCGTGGGAAGGCAAGGGGTGGGAAGGCAGCACGTGGTGGAGCTCGAGGAGGGCGAGCTGCTCGCGGTGGAGCGAAGACCGCCTCAGCAGCTGCTGCCGTCAAGTCGAGGTCACGCACGGTTAGTCCAGCTCGGCTCCAGAGCTCGCGATTGTGTAAGCTGACCATCTCATGTCTGGGAATAGCCCGACCGCGAGGCTTCGGTCCACTCCAGCACCTCCAGCACCAGCCGCAAACGACCGCGCGAGGAGGACGACTCGACCGAACCCTCCATCTCCCTCGACGTCCTCCCTGATCTCCCTCCTCTTCCCGACCTCCCTACAGCAGACGATTCCACCCGACCCGACATCTCTCGCAACCCCAGCGAGGAAGGCGAGTGGGACGGCAAGAAGCCCGCCGACCCTTCCGCCGCCGAGCCTGCCGAGGAGCTGGCGGCCGAGGCGGATGCGATGGATGTGGATGCGGATGAGACGGAGGTGGAGCCTGTACTCGAGGCAGAAGTGGAGGCGGAGAGTGAGGAGAGTAGTCAGGTCAAGAAGAAGCCGGCGAAGAAGGGCAAGAAGGGAGGCAAGGGCAAGGAGAAGGCCAAGGATCCGGATCCGGAGGTCGACGAGACGGGTACGCCAGTCGTGAGCGATCATGAGGATGGTGAGTGCCCTTTTTGTCGTCTCTGGCTATCCGAAGCGTTCGACTAACTCTTCTCGACCCCCCTCGCAGCCGACCCGGACGACGCCTTCCTCCGCAAACGCGCCGAGGCTATGGAGGCCCTCACTCGCATCGAGATCGAATTTGCTGCCCTGCGCGACAAGCTATACGTCGAGCGGATGACCGAGGTGGAGAAGGAGCGGGTGGGCGTCGAGGATGGTGAGCGCCGACGCGAACGACCGAGCAGCTCCCTGATCGCTGATTCTCCTCGCACGCAGGTACACACCCCGAGCTCATCCACCTCACCAAGCTTATCGAGATGCGCCGTACGAGGAAGCTCGAGCTCGCTCAGAAGTGGTTGGAGGGTCTCGAAGGAGCGTACGAGCGGCATAAGGAGGAGGAGGAACATGCTATTTGGACCTTCTGGGCGGTGAGTCGACTTGACGTCCGGCTGGATTGCGCTGCTCACTGTTTTCATCCCGCAGACCGGCCGCTCCGAGCTGCAGACGACGATGCTCGATGAGGCCAACTCGAAGCGGAGGAGACTCGAGCGCGAGAAGCGCAAGATGGACCGACCAAAAGATGGTACGTTTCATATCGCGATATAGCTCGTTCGAAGGGAATCGAGCTAACCCCCATCCCCTCGCAGACGGCCTGACTACTCTCCTCGCTCCTCGACCACCCCCCTCAATTCCGCTACACCATCACCGCCGACTCGGCTTCGACGGCGAATACCTCACCGAGGCCGACATCACCTGGTCTCTTCGCCACGCCGACGTGCGCGCCGACCCAACTGTCAGCGCTCTCGACGACGATTCGACCTTGACCGACCTCGAGCGGATGGGGGTGAGTCGATCCGCCCTTCTCTCCAGCTGGCGAGGATCCAAGCTGACGCAACTTCCTTCCATAGCTTCGCGAGCCTGACCGTCACGCTGGACCCTACACCTTTGAGCAGCTCTACGGTCCTCAGTACGGCCAACCCGCCTTCGCCGATCCTCGCGCCGTGCCAGCTCCCTTCGGCTACCCAACGTACGACCCCTCAGCCCTCGGCGTCGCTCAACACCACTTCGGCGGCCCTTTCAGCTCCCACCCTCCTTCCATCCCCACCAACGCCCCTCGTCCGCCGTCAAATCCTCGGTCGAGCAAGTTCCCTCAAGAGATGGGCGGTACAGCGCCGGGAGCTCGCGCCTATGGCTCAAACCCTTTCCCCGACGCGTACGGCCACGTCGACAACGGAGCTCTGCATGCTCCAGCATGGCAGAAGCAGCCCTTCGACGAGGACCGACGGCGGCAAAGGACGCCCAGCGCAGGCGGAGGACTAGCCGACTCGCTCGACATCGTCGCTGGACACAAAGAGCGCGCAGTCGATGGCGAGGGCGTCAAGATCAATGGTCACAATACCCTGAAGCCTCGACCCTCCCTCGACGCTCATATGGCACATGCTCGCTCACCGAAGGCTGCAAAAGCCAACGGCGCCGCTGTCGAGCGGGCTGCCTTCCTCTCCATCCCTTCCATTCCTCCCTACCGCGGTCCTCCATCATCAACCTCGACCACCGCCACTTCCACTCCCGTCACCTCTGCCTCACACGTCAACGACCCCACCGCCCCACCCGCCCCACCTCAGCCTCAGACGACTCCGCTACTCGGAACCATGGCGCTCAAGGCTGCACCAACACTATTCGGTGGAGCACCAACAGAAGGAGCAGGGGCGTTTGCGCATTTCGGATCGGGAGTCGAGGGAACGGCGACCAGAGCCGCTTGAGCTTCGGAAGAGGGTTCGGTTTCGTTGTGGCGCTCCTTTACTCTCTCTGTTGTAGCGATACGTCGGCGGTGTGCATTTTCTCTTTCCCTTCCCTACTCCCATGGTTGTAACGTACTTCCGTTTCGCGATTCTTCCGACCCGAGGGAGCTGGCGAGTCTGTACCGTCTTATGAGGCTCAGCCGCGCTTCTGTACTGGGACATCCGTGGACCCTCCTACACACGCTTCTAGTCCTTTCTATGCCGTCAGTAAATTAGCCCAGTCCCATCTCACAAGCGCGGAAGCTGGAGCTGCGGGAGCTCCACCCCTCTCGCGAGGGGAAGTCCAAATCGCCGGAGTCGCGAGCTTGACCTCCTGCGAACCACTCCAACAACCACACCGAAGCACCAAATGACCATCCACACAAGTCCCTGGCCTACTGTCAAGCTGCCCGAGTGCTCTGTATGGGATATAGGTGAGCCGCCTTCTCGCCGGCGTCGGCAGACTCCCTGGGGCCAACTTGGGCCTCCGCTGACCTTCTGCGCGCGATTGCAGTGTGGAGCAACCCGAACAATGTACCAGACAGCAAACCTGCAGTGATTGATGGCTCTTCCGGGCGCGTATGGACGTGAGTTTCGCTGTTGTGCTGCAGAACGAGACCGGCACTCGGGTGCGAGACTGATTTGGTTCGCCAATTGTAGGAGGAGCGCATTGAAAAAGGCGGCGCAACAGGTCAGCACACCTGTATAGTAGAAGAAGAGATCTGAAGCTGACCTACTCATCTACAGGCTGCCTATGGCTACCGCAACACCCTCGGACTGCAGCCTGGCGAGGTGGTGTGCCTCTTCTCTCCCAACTCGTGCGTTTGTAGATATCCTGCTACCATCAACATACATCAACTGACATTAAGCTTGCACCCTACAGCTTCTACTACCGTTCGTCTTGCTCCGGCGACTCCATAACCCGACGCCGAACTGAGATCCTTCTTGTCTCGACCGCGTCCCATCTTGCCCCCTAACAGACCTCCTCGTCATCGCCACACAATGCGCTGGCTGCGTGTTCTCTGGCGCCAACGCTGCCTACACCGCCAAGGAGCTCGAGCACCAACTCGGCGATTCGGCGGCGGCCGTGGTTCTCTGCCATCCCTCGGTGCTGGAGACGGCACTTGCGGCTACTCGCGCACTCGGATGGTCGAAGCAGAAGCAGAGAGAGAAGATCGTGCTTGCTGTGCAGCGAGACGAGACGGGCCCTGCTGGCGACAGTGAGTTCTCTCGGCTCCGCCTTCGTATCGGGGCTCACCTCCCTCTTCGACAGTCTACAAGTCGCTCACCGACATCATGACCAAGGAGATGACTACGCCTCACCACGTCGCCAAGCCCAAGGAGACCGTCGCCTTCCTCGGTTACTCGAGCGGAACGAGCGGAAAGGCAAAGGGCGTTCGAACTTCGGCCTACAACATGACCTCTGTCCTCTCCATCCTCACACCACTCGACATCACGAAGGACGACATTCACCTGGCTGTCTTACCCCTCAACCGTACGCTCCAGCTTCCTTTCGCTTCGCTCCTCCGAGTATATCGGCTCTTCTCCTCCCGCCGAGTATGCTCCATCTCTCCCAGCTCGCTGACCTCTCCTTTCTTTCATTCTTTCAGACATCTACGGCCTCACGAAGCTCACCGTCTGGCCCATCGTCCAAGGGCAAACCGTCGTCGTGATGTCCAAGTTCGACCTCGGCGGCTTCTGCGCCCTCGTGGAGCAGTACAAAGTCTCGGTCACGATGCTCGTCCCTCCCATCGCCCTCCTCCTCGCCCGCGACCCCATCGTCGACAAGTACAACATGACCTCCCTTCGACTCGTCATCTCTGGCGCCGCTCCCCTCGGTCCCGACCTCGAACGGGATTTGGCCAAGCGGTTGAAGACGAATGTTACGCAGGCGTATGGACTCACGGAGAGTAGTCCTACGACACATTACTGTCCTATCTCGAGCCCTTCGCCGGGCAGTATTGGTCCTTTGCTGCCAATGATGAGGGGGAGGATTTGCGATCCCGAGACGGGCAAGGATGTCAAGGAGGGCGAGCAGGGCGAGATGCTGCTGCAGGGACCCAGTGAGTCATTTTTTGCTCTATATAACCGTCAGCTCTTTGGAAGCTCACCTCCCTGCTCTGCTCTTTCGCAGACATCATGCTCGGCTACCTCAACCGACCCGAAGCCAACGCCGAGACGCTCTACGAGGACAAGGACGGCATTTGGCTCAAGACTGGCGGTTCGTCCCTGTTTCTATCTATCTCCCTTCGCCTTCCATCACTCCCCTTTGCTCCCTTCCTTCTCCGTTTTGCTCCCTCGGCGCAGTCGACTCACTCGATCCCTCCCCTCCCCTTCTTAGACATCGCCTGGGTCGACAAGCGCGGCTACTACTACATCACCGACCGGATCAAAGAGCTCATCAAATACAAAGGCCTGCAAATCGCGCCCGCAGAACTCGAAGGAACCCTCTTGGACTGCCCCTACGTCGCCGACTGCGCCGTCATTGGCGTGTGGATGGAGGACCAGGCGACGGAGCTACCGAGGGCTTATGTCGTCGTCTCGGCTGAGGGGAAGAAGCAGAAGGACCCGGCGGGGGCGATTAGGGCGTGGGTCGATGGCAAGGTTAGTAATCATAAGAAGTTGAGGGGCGGCGTGAGGTTGGTCGAGTCGGTGCCAAAGTCGCCGTCGGGCAAGTTGTTGAGGAGGAGTGAGTTGTCTGATTTCTCTCCCAGTGGTTCGAGACGGCAGCTGACGAGAGTTTCTCCGACCTACAGTCCTTCGCGAGGAGGCGAAGAAGGAGGCCGAGCTGGCGAAGCCGATGCCTCAGGCCAAGCTGTAGAGCATGCGATCACTATTGTAGATATTGAAGAAATCAAGAAGCAGTTCCAAGCAGCACGAGATCGAGCGCGAAGGCGAAGGGCGGGCGATCAGATCATCGCCGAGATGCGCCTCCCTCCCGAGCTGCTCGAGGGTGTAAGGGCTAGGAGAGACAATGATATGACAGCAGCTAGTGTACATGAACCACTCCTAGTGAGCTAGGGGCTCAGAATTCCATCGACTCGGCCTTCTCCTCTGTTGGGCGCAAAAACTCGGGGTCAGCTTCCATCCTCCTCTCTCTCCTCTTCGCTCAGACTACAAGAGAGAGAGACGCACCTTTCCTCCCCCTCACCCCCTCCCTCACCAATCCCTCGACATGCCTCTCAAACAACTCGACATAGGGCCTCAAACTCGTCTTCTCCCAGGCGGTCTCGTTCGCCGCTCCGAGTCCGCCGACGTTCTGAGCGCCACTGCGAGCGAGCTCTTCCAGTTCCATGAGGAGTTGACCGACGGTAGGGACGGCGGAAGGGTCGAAGGACTCGACTTGGGAGGGGAGGAGGGGGACACAGACGCGGCCTGGCTCATTCAATAATTCATACTCAAGTCAGCTCGGCTCGGCTCGGCGCGGTCTCGTCTTCAAGCTCGGGGCCAGCCTCGGGGAAGAAAGGCGAGAGAAAAGGAAGGAAGAAATGAGGAAAACGCACCCGTCCCCGGATGAATACAAAACGGGCTCTTGAGCAGATGGTTGAGCTTCTTGGACACCTCGGTGTCGATCCGAGGGTACGTGTATTGCAGCTTGAGGTCGTCGACGAAATCGCGGTGCTTGCGGAGGGTCTGCGCGAGCGCACGCGCGCGAACGTCAGTGAGGGTGAGCGAGCGAGCGAGCAGGCGAGGAGGGGGAGGAGAAGGGGGAAGAGAGAGAGAGAACGAACCAGCTCGTTCGAAGCTTTGATGGATAACAGGCTCTTCCACCTCTCGGCCGATCCTTTATTAGGGGCAGCCTCAAACTCCTTCTTGAGCTCCTCGGCGTGCTCTGTCGTGTTTGCCTCCTCGGTCAGCAAGCGGGTCTCGGCGATGAAAGGAAGGAAGAGGGCCGAGCTCACTTCGATCAGGCAGCAAGGCGAGGATTGTCTCCCATTGCTCGGGGTCTTTGAAGCAATCTTGGTCCTCGAGGATGATGCGAGGAAAGTAGGTGTTGAGGGTTTCGAGGGCTCGTCTGGTTCCATCTCTCTCCAGTCAGCGCGCGCCGAGCTTCCTCCCTCCCTCCTCTTTCCGTTAGTCTAGTGCAAGAACTCACGCCATAGAAGGGTGCAGCGGCCTCGGCAGGTTGACCTTCTTATCCTGCTTGGCACCCCCTTTGATCACCTCGATGTAGTTGACGATTGCTCTTCGCTGGTCGTCCGAGAGGGCGAGGGCGGCGGGATCAGAGACCCAGCAATGGATTCCTCGACGGCCGGAGTAGACCCAGAGGAGGTGGTGAAAGCCAAAGTCGTCTGTTCGATTCAGATTCAGGGGAGGTGAGCGAGAGGGGTAGGGGAGAAGGAAGGAGGGAGAAGGACCAACTGCGAAGAGTCTCGTCGAGCACTTTGACGGCCATGGAGATGAAGCGCCAGCAGCGTTTGCACATGGCCTTGTCTTTGCAGCAGGTGCGGATCGAGTCGTCTGTTTGTTATGCATCAGACCGAGCGTCAGCGAGTTGCACAGAGGAGAAGAGAGGAGCAAGAAGCGAGCTCACAATCCGTCATGTCGATATCGAACACGAGCTCGCGCAGGAGGGGCTTGAACGCATTCTTCATCAGGACCTTCTTGTCTTTCGGCTGTTGAACGACCCCACTATCAGCGAGCTCTTCCTCCGCAGAGAGCGAGAGAGAGAGAGAACTAACCCTCCCCGAGTAGACGGGCCCAATCTCGAAACGCGCGGGGTTGAGCCTGACGACATCCTTCTTCATCTCGTCGGCATTGGCGTACGAGTTGTACCGGATGTAGACGTCGTTCGGTAGGTTCATGGCGAATTCGCGGTGGGTGAATTGACGGGTTGGGACTGCGATGCGAGCGAGAGGCGCGTCGCGGTGCGATTAGCTGAGCTCGACGTGTAGGACACCAGAGGAAGAAGAGCGAACAAACCTTGACCGTGGTTGAGCCAGAGGAAGAGTTGCTTGAAAGGGAAGCAGCGGCGGTAGTAGGTGAGCATCACGAAGGGGTTGGACAGGTCCGACATGGTCGCTAGGGTCGCTGAGGCGGAGCTGTAGCGTGGTACAGAGGGTCAGCTTTGTATAGATAGCAAGTGGTGCTAGTGATAGACTGACGGGAGTTTGGGCTGGTCATCGTCGGCGAAGAGGTCGTCGAGAGCTGAGATGAGATGAGATGAGGGGAGGGAGAGACGCGTTGAGCTGTGAAGAGAAGTGCAGGGATAGGCTACAGAGGAGAGCGTACCTGGGCCGTCTTCTGCCTTGACTGCTGAACCGTTCTGTGGTGATAATCCTGGCATTTCGAGAGACGAGAGATGGAAGCAGAAGAGCAGCGAGAGAGCGGAGGGCAAGAGAGAGAGAGCGAAGTCGCGTCCAGTCGAAATGAAGCGAGGGGAGGGGAGGTGGGCAATCGGCTACAGAAGGAGGGACGGGCCGAGGTAAATGAATGCAATACAAATATAAAAATATTTATTCACTTACTTTGCTTTACTTGCTTCCTAGCGAGGTGCAGAGAGGTGGCCCCCCCTTCCTCTCCCTGAGAAGCCGAGCGCGACTCGTCTCCCTCCTTGCCCTCTGCTCATTCACTCGGGATTGACGACCTGGACACGACAACGACGGGGTAGGGTTATATTAGGCTACAGTATATCAACCTACAGCGGCTACAACTCGCTCTACAAACCCCGAGCTTTCAAGCCGCTGGGACCTCCTCCTTCACTCAACCCGCACCGCACCGCACCTCCCTCTCGCCCTTGATTTGGCTCGGACGACTGCTAGCGACCTATCGACCTACACGATCAAATCTCACGTCCACTCACTTCAACACCGCACCACCCTACACCTACACCTGCATTCCAATTGCAACCCACTCCCTTTCTCGTCTGGCCCAACAATAACACCGAGTACGACCCTATCGCCCTTCCTAAGACCGTAGAGTACAACAACTTATCAGCTACACCCTTCGTGAGTCTTGCCCTGTACCTCTGTTACGCTGTACCCATCCGCTGACAGCGCGTCCCTCTCGTTTGTTTTCCCCTTTGCAATTCCGAATCAACCTACAGCCTCCGTTCGATGGCGCCGTCCATCGTCCTCCCTTCACAGGGAACATCCTCAACATCCCACAACGGCCCCCCTTCTCCCACTCCTTCCGCCCGCTCCAACCGCTCCTTCCTCGACGAGGACCCTTACCCTGATGGCTCCCTCCGTCGCGGCTCCTTCTCCTCCGCACACGCTACACCTCCTTCTGCCTCACAGCAACATCAAATGGGAGGCGGCGACTTACTCGCCAAGCTCGAGGGCTTGCTCAACTCGAAAGCCAACGAGATCCACCTCGCAGGACAGCTGGGCGCGGCCCTCCTGCAACAGCAGCAAGAGCTCGAATCGCGCATCCGCGAGCTTGCAGAGGTGCAGCAGAGCTTTGCCATGTCGCCTGCTGGTCAGCGACGCGCGAGGGGGAGCGGCACGGCAGAGGATAGCGATGGCGAGAAGGAGGTCGGGGAGGAGACGAGGAGGCGGTTGGAGGAGCTGGAGGAGGATTTGAGGAGGTGGGATGAGGGGAATGAGGGAATGTATCAGACTGTGGGGATGGCGGCGCAGCAGGGCGTCCCTTCTATCGACGCGCTGCAGCAGGAGGAGGACCTCGGCGGGATGGACGGCCAGCAGACCCCCCAGCGCCGACCTTCCGCCGCTTCCTTCCATCAACCGTTCGACGCCTCGACCTCTACACGCCAACGCGCTCCCTCCCTCTCCCACTCCGACGCGCCTCTAGGCCTCCCCGCCTCCTCCTCCACCCAGTCCATCTCGGCCGACCCCTCCACCTCGCGTCGCGCCCGCAACAACGCTCAGCATCGCAACAACGACATTGAGCTCGCTACTGAGATTGGACAGTCTCTGTTGAGCGAGGTGAGGAGGTTGCAGGCTCTGTTGGCGGAGAAGGAGGAGCATATCAAGGAGATGCAGAAGGAGCGAGATGCGGTCGAGAATGAGTTGGAGAATCAGAATGTCAGTAGGCGGGTCATTGAGGAGAGTGTCGGTGAGTTGTCGGTGTACTCTCTCTATCGCCGACGCGACGCTGACCGCATCGAACGAGTCACAGAGAAGTACGAGGAAGAGAACTGGAACCTCGAACTGGCGACCCAGGACCTCCGCAACGCGCTCACGACCTCGCAATCCTCGCTCCAAAAAGCCGACCTCGAACGCACCCGCGCCCTCAAAGACCTCTCCACCACCCTCTCGACCCTCGACTCGCAAAAGATTGAAACCGAGAAGCTGACGGCTCAACTCGACTCGCTCCGCGCAAAGCACGAGACGGACATGGCGACGATGAGGAAGCATACGGCCGGTCTGCAGAGGGACAAGAGCGACCTCAACTCCACGCTCGAGGGACTCAAGACCCAATTGGCGACCAAGTCGAGGGGGATCAAGCGGTCGGGGTCGAAGCAAGAGGGGATCGAGGGCCTCGGCGAAGGAGACGAGGACGATCGGTTCGAGGATGAGGAGGGAATGGAGGACGACGAGGACGTCTTCCGTGGAGGAGCGAGGCGCAAGACGGGCGAGGGATTCCTGCCCGGCTCCCCGGGCGACTTGTTCTCGGAATTCGGGGACGAGTCGCCGCAGGGCTCGCCGGCCCACGCTTTCCAACGCGATGGAGACAACTCGACGCTCAAGAGTGGACTCGCCCATGCGCAGAGGACGATCGCGACGCTGAGGACTTCGTTGGCGAGGGAGAAGGCCGCTAAGATGGACCTCCGCCGGCAGCTTGCGGGAGCGGGAGCGGGAGGGAATGAGAGTTGGGAGGAGGAGAGCGAGGTGGGCACGCCCGTGAGGAATGGGGTGGCGGCGAGGGGTGCGAGGGGGAGCGCGAGGGGGAGGGGAAGCGCCGCTAGGAGGGGGGGAGCGAGGGGAGGCGCAGGAGGGGCGCATGGACCGAGCAGGCTCGCCAAGGAGTTTGCGGGCGATTCTTCCATCGACTCGATCGACGAGGAGGAGGTCGTCGATTCCTTCGACTCCCCTGGCGACGGAGCTTCCATCTTTGAGCACCACTTCCCCGGCGGAGGAGGAGGAGAGGAGGACGACAACCAGTCCGAAGGGTTCGACTCACCCATCCCGACTCGCCCTCGTCACCGCAGCCACAACTCGGTCCACTCCATCGATATGGACCCCGCCTTCGCCCACCAGTCGGACGACAATGCCAGCATCCGCTCGCGCGATTCGTACGCTCCTCAGTCGACGCTCGCCGACGCTCTCGGAGGAGGAGGCTTCACTTCGAATGGACGCCCTGCCAGCATCGTCTCGTTCGCCAGTAGGAGCAACAGGCCTACGTCGGGCATGTTCAATGGATTCGACCTCGAGCAGGAGGCGTCGTTGGACTCGATTCCCCATCCGGCGCCTCTCGTCTACTCGGATGTCGCTACCATGACCGAACCGCTACCTGAGCCTGCTCTTCTTGGTACGTCAAACTTCGCTACAGGACCTCGCCGAACGAACGAACCAAGCTGACCTTGTCACTCAACTCGCGCAGAGCAACTCAAGGGCCAACACTCGCTCCTCGTCGCCGAGCACTCGACGCTCAAGGACAACCACTCGCAACTCCAAGAGCAGCACTCGCAGCTCCAGAGTGGCCTCTTCCAACTCCAAGACGAGCATTCGACGCTCAAGGAGGGCCATTCGCGAGTCGTTGACGAGCACTCCAAGCTCGGCGAGGGACATTCCCTGGTCGTCGCCGAGCTCGCGCAGCTTCGCGATGGACACTCCCAGCTGAAGGACGGCCACTCTCGCCTCGTGGAGGAGCACGATCAGCTCAAGGACGGCCACGCCCATCTCGTCGACCAGCACTCGGCTGCCCAGGCGTCCCTCTCCCAGCTTCAGGAGGAGCACTCGTCGCTCAAGGACGGTCACTCCTCCCTCGTCGCCAAGCATTCGGAGCTCAAGAATGGACACTCCCGCCTCGCCGACGAGCACTCGCAACTCTCGACCGAGCACGCTCAGCTCGTCGACTCGCACTCTCAACTCTCCACCGAGCACGCCGAGCACAAGGACAACCACTCGAAGCTCTCCTCCGACCACTCGGCCCTCCAATCCTCCTCCAACGAGCTCGCCGTCGCCCTCGCCGCCGCTCAGGCTCTGCACCAGCAAGCGAGCTCGGACCACTCTCGCGCCGTCGAGGAGCACTCGGCCACTCAAGAGTCGCTCAAGCAGGTCGAGTCGGAGCGAGCCAACGCCCTCAAGGACCTCGAGTCCACCCGTGGGGAGCTTCAGCGCACCGAGACGGAGCGAGCCAGCGTCGTCAAGGACCTCGAAACGACTCGGGAGGAGCTCCAGAGGATCGAAGGCGAGAGGACTGCCGCCCTTGCCGACCTCGCTTCGACGAGGGAGACGCTCAAGAAGGTCGAGGAGGAGCATGCTCGCGCTCTCGGCGACCTCGCGACGAGTCAGAAGACGCTCGAGGACCTCCAAGCCGAGCACGGTCGAGCTCTCGAGGATCATTCGACGACCAAGGCTACGCTTGAGAAGGCCAACTCGGACCACGCTGTCGCTCTCAAGGACCTCGCCGCCGCCGAGGAGAAGCATCAGTCTACCGACTCGGAGCGTATTCGAGTGCTCGCCGAGCTCGGCGCTCTCCAGGCGACGCTCCAGCTTGCTAAGGCCGACCACTCTCGCGCCATCGACGAGCACTCTGCCACCAAGGAGACGCTCAACAAGACCGACGCCGAGCGCGCCTCCGCCCTCCAAGACCTCACCGCCGCTCGGGAGCAGCACGTAAAGGCGCTCGCCGACCATTCCTCCCTCCTCGACAAGCTCCACTCCGACCACTCCCTCGCCCTCGCCTCCGTCGCCGATAAGCACCAGCAAGTCGACTCGGACCGCACTCGCGTACTCGGAGAGCTGGCCGCCGTCCAAGCGACCGTCCAACAAGCTCAGGACGACCGGAGTCGCGCGCTTGAGGAGCTCGCTACTACGCACGAGATGCTCCAGCAGACGGACGCTGAGCGCGCTTCGGCGTTGGAGAAGGTCAGCGCGGATCATGCTGCTGCGCTGAGGGAGATGCAGGAGAAGGCCGATTTGGCCAATGCTCGGGCGGTGGAGGAGCATTCGGCGACGCAGACGTCGCTTGCTCACCTGAAGGAGGAGCACTCGCGACTCAACGACGGCCATTCCCAACTCGTCGGTCAGCACTCGGCGCTCAACGACGGCCACGCTCAGCTACTCGCCGAGCATTCCGAGCTCAAGGATGGTCACTCCCGCCTCGCCGACGAGCATTCGCAACTCTCTACCGAGCACGCTCAGCTCAAGGACGGTCACTCCAAGCTCGCCTCCGACCACTCGACTATCCAATTTTCCAACACGGCGCTCGCTGCCGCCCTCGCCGCCGCTCAGGCTTTGCACCAACAGGCCAGCTCGGACCACTCTCACGCCGTCGAGGAGCATTCCGCTACTCAAGAGTCGCTCAAGCAGGTCGAATCGGAGCGAGCCAACGCCCTCAAGGACCTCGGGACTACTCGGGAGGAGCTCCAGAGGATCGAAGGCGAGAGGACTGCTGCCCTCGCCGACCTCGCTGCTACAAGGGAGACGCTCAAGAAGGTCGAGGAGGAGCATGCTCGCGCTCTGGGAGATCTCGCCACGACCCAGAAGACGCTCGAGGACCTCCAATCCGAGCACGGTCGAGCTGTCGAGGATCACTCGGCGACAAAGGCGACGCTCGAGAAGGCCAACTCGGATCACGCTGTCGCTCTCAAGAACCTCGCCGCCGCCGAGGAGAAGCATCAGTCTACCGACTCGGAGCGTATTCGCGTGCTTGCCGAGCTCGCCGCTCTCCAAGCCACCCTCCAACTCGCCCAGGCCGACCACTCGCGCGCCGTCGACGAGCACTCCTCCACTCGGGAGACGCTCAACAAGACCACCGCCGAACGCACCTCGGCTCTCCAAGACCTCGCAGCCGCTCGTGAGCAGCACGACAAGGCCGTCGCCGACCACTCCTCCCTCCTCGACAAGCTCACCTCGGACCACTCCCTCGCCCTCTCCGCCGCCTCGGAGAAGCACGAGCAGACCGACCTCGAGCGTACTCGAGCTCTCCAAGACCTCTCCAACACTCGTCAAGAGCTCGAGGGACATCGTTCGGAGAAGCAGCAGCTCAGCGACGAGCTCGCCGCACTTCGCGCCATCCCCGTCGTTCAAACGACCGAAGTCGGTGTCTCAACGGATCCTCTCGTCGTTCCCCAGGGCGTCGAGATGGAGGTGCAGACGGATCCTCTTCCCGATCCTACTCTCATCCCCGCCTCCGTCGCCACCTTCTCCACTCCTACGTCTGCTCGCGCTGGCAGGATGGAGGATCGCGCCCTCTCCAACCAGCCCTCGCTGTCCACCCTCGGCAAGCCCTTCTTCGGAGCCGCCAAGAACAAGGAGCAGATCCCTCCTCTCCCTCAGGACGACACCATCCGCTCGTTCGCCGGCATCGAGGGACTTCGTCGCGCTCCCGCCGAGTCTGACAACGAGTCGGAGGGCACTGATCGCGCGATGGAGACGGAGACGGAGACGGATGTCGAGTTTGAGGATGCGAGGGAGTCGATTGGAGCGCCTACGCCGACTGGATCGGATGGCCACAACCGCTCGGCTTCGATGAACGACTTCCACTCGGTTCGCTCGGGACAGTCGACGTTCGTTACCGCTGGCAGCGAGGCTGATCGGGACGACATGGACAGCGAGAGTGAGGTGGAGGTGTTGAGGGAGTCGCCGCAGAGGTACAGGGCGAGCAAGAGTCGAGGAGTTGGGTCGAGCACGAAGGAGTCGGCCCCTCGCCAGCCTCTGGTCGTCACCTCGGACGCCAGCATGCAGACGGAGGAGTGGAGGCCCGAGCCTGTCATCGTCTACCGCACCGTCGCCACCAACGCCACCGCTTCGCCCGCCCCTCAGACGCCTTCGACTGCTGGCTTCCCCTCCATCCCGTCCAAGCGCGACTCGATCAACACCTTTGGTCGCGCCGAGTCTCCAGACGCGCTCGACGAGTCGGCAGCTGCCGCTACCGCGTTCCTCGGTGGCGCTGGCCTCGCTGCTGCCTTCGCCGAGCGTCCTCTCTCACCCGAGGACCACCTTCGCCCCGAGTCGGCTCTCTCCTCCTTCTCGCAAACCACGGACGACGGGGACAGCGTCGCTGCTCAGTCGACCGTCGACAAGGGCAAGGGACCCGCCCTCACCTCGCTCATGGGCCCTCCTCCCACGCCCAGCCGTCACTCGACTCGCAACGCTCTGCGCGCGAACACCATCCCGCGGAAGAGCAATCTCTCGTCGGCTTCCTCCGCCTCCCTGCGCCAACCTCCTCCTCGCCCCACCTCTCCTCCTCCCGCCGATCTCCTCTTCCGCGCCCAGTCGCCGACCTTCGACGACGACTACCAAAACCGTCGCTCTGTCAACAATCTCCTCGCTCCTGGCATGGTCAGTTCTCGCTCGCAAGGGTCGGGCATGCCCCCTCCTGCTCCTCGCGGGTCGGCGTCGTCGCAGAACCTCCGCGTTCGCCCTCAGACGTCGATGAGCATGTCCGAGTACGCCAACTCGCAGGCGCAGA
This sequence comes from Leucosporidium creatinivorum, assembly GCA_001600635.1. Lineage (NCBI taxonomy): Eukaryota > Fungi > Basidiomycota > Microbotryomycetes > Leucosporidiales > Leucosporidiaceae > Leucosporidium > Leucosporidium creatinivorum. The sequence continues at coordinate 256,329 of BCKL01000008.1, read as the reverse complement.
AGGCGGCCGATCGGTCCAAGTCGAGCTCTCGCACCCCTCGTCAAGGTCCTTCCTCTTCGGCCGTCTCCATCTCGGATCTCAGCATGCACAGCGACATGTCTCGTCGCATGTCGATGGCTTCCGATCGGACAAGCGAGGGCGGTTTCGATGCTCCCCCTCCTCCTCTTCGTTCGGCAGGCGACTCGACCGACCCTCAAGTCATCCACGCCATCACTCAGACGATGATTGGAGAGTTTTTGCACAAGTACACTCGTCGCTCGTTGGGCAAGGGTCACTCGGAGAAGAGGCATCGTCGATTCTTTTGGGTCCACCCTTACACCAAGACCCTCTACTGGAGTTCGGCCGACCCTGGAGCGCAGAACACCAACCAGTCGAGCGCCAAGAGTGGTGAGTCTATCTGCTTCACCTTCTCCTCCAGCTCCGAGTTGACTCTCTCTTTCGCCGACAGTCTTCATCGAGGGCGTTCGTCAAGTCCTCGACCCCAATCCCAACCCTCCCGGCTTGCACCAAGGCAGCATCATCGTCAAGACGCCCAATCGCGAGATGAAGATCACTGCCAGCACCCGAGAACGTCACGACATGTGGTTCAACGTGAGTCGACCTTCACCGAAGCGCTGTTCTCCTCGCCTCTGCTGTTTGCTGACTGTCCTCGCTTCTCGCTCTTCCCCGTAGCAGGCCATCAACTACCTCCTCGCTCGTCCCGATCCTCCTACCACTCCCGGCCCCTCCTCCCGCGCCGGCACTGGTCCCTCCTCTCCCGCCACCCAAGCCTCGCGCAGGTCCGCCCCCGTCGACTTTGGCACCACTCCCAACTCTCGCCTCTACAACCTCACTTCCCAATCCGACTCGCGCCTCACTCCCAAGCCATCTCGGGGCAGTCGCATGTCACAGTCGGTCGGTCGCGCTTTCAAGCGCTCGGGGACAGCAGCGGAGGAGTACGAGAGGCAGAACGCTTTTGGCTCGCCGAGGTCGGTCAGGACCTACTCGGGTCTCATTGGCGCGGAGGAGAGCATCGAGGTGGTGGATCGGAGTGAGATTCCTGTCGATTTTGACGACGATGATGATGGCTACGAGGGATTGGAGAATGTTAGGGCGTGCTGTGGAGGCAAGCACGATGTTGGTTCGCTCGGTAGGAGAGCAGGAGGTCACCAGTGAGTCTTCCTTTCGACCGAGCTTCACCGCATCCCGGCGCTAACCTTGAACTCTGTCCCGACAGCCACCACCACCGGCACTCGCACCACTCCGACAACGAGTCCTTTGCCACTCCTCTCCAGACTCCCAGCGCCAATCGCTCTCGCTCCAAGTCGGCCGCGACGGGCGCCAGCTCCTTCTCTCGGCGCTTGGCCGCCGCTTCCTCCACCTCGGCCGCCTCCTCGCCAGGGCGCAGGAAGCCTGTCCCCCCACTCGAGCCCAACACGCCTCTCACCCCACTCGCCATCAACACTGGTGCTCGTAGGCAGCCTTCAGCTCCTTGAGCCGACCCCCCCCCCCCCTTCTCGTAGTCCCCCCCTCTTCGCACTTCTCTTCCTTTTTGATAGCTCGTTTCTTTGGCTCCGGTTGTTCATAAGCACTCTATAGTTTGTCTGCACTCGAATTCTCTGATTAACGATTACAACTTGAGCTCAGCGCGAAGGCGTGAAGAAGCTGGGGAAGCTCGCGAGAGTGGTTCGACTCCTTCCATCACCTAGCTTAGCGACGCTTCGACTGCTTTCAAAACAGCCGGCATCTGATTCGACGCGCATCCTGCTCTCCTACACCTCGCTATCCTATCACTCGACCTCCATTCATGTCAGCCGACGCGAGCTCCCCTTCCGTCGCCAGCTCGAGCACGGCAAGCTCTCCCACTCCTCCAATTCAGCCGCCGCGGAAGCACAAGAAGGCTAATCTGCCATTTCTCGTCCACCAGCGATACCTGGCTCGTCAGGCAAAGGAGAAGGAGGATGCTGCTCGACGCAAGGCAGCTGGACTGCCTCCCTTGCCGCCCAAGGGATCGCCGCTGCTCTGGATTGTACTCAAGTGGACGGTACTAGCGCTGGTGACGAGTAGCTTCCTGTCGCGGTCTGCTACAGGGACGTGGAATTGGGGCTACGAGGGCAAGTATGACAGCTTGGCCAAAGTGAGCTCTCCTCGGCGCTGCAGCAAATGTGCAGAGCGCTGACCGAGCTAAACATCTACAGATCTACGAGAACCTCCTTCCTACGCCTCAGATCTACCTCAGCGAGCAGCAACTCGCCCGTCACGACGGCTCCGACCCGGCCTATCCCGTCTACGGTGTGCTGCAGCTCTTCTCCCGCATCTACGGCATCGCTGACTCGCTGCTACAGTCGCTCTGGATGGAGACGTCTACGATGTATCGGCTAGCGCAAAGACGTACGGTCCCGGCGGAGGGTACAACATCTTCGCAGGCAAGGATGCCGCTCGGGCCTTCGTAACGGGGTGCTTCAAGACTCATCTTACCCATGACCTCCGTGGATTGACCGAGAAGGATCTCGGTGTGAGTCCTGGGAATGATAGGAAGCACGAGGGCAGAGGGAGACGGCCCCAAGCGCTTTCGGGAAGCTCGGCGCTGATTGTTGGGTCGCTTTCACAGTCCCTCACGCACTGGAAGGGCTTCTTCGCGAATCATGGTGAGTGGATTGATTATCTTGAAAGTACCTCTCGCTGACCTCAGGACCTACAGCCACCTACAAGAAGGTCGGTCGCGTCGGCCATCCTCCCATCGACCCCTCAACGCCGATTCCTGCGCCTTGCAACGCCAAAGCCGAGGGAGGAGCCATCTAGTCGATTATATAGTCTGTATTGAAGCGCTTCGCCTGCCTCAGATATCGGAAGCTCGCTGCCTCTCTCGAGTTGGAGAGCTGGGAGTGCGGCGCTCGCAGGTCGCCCTCCCGCTTCATCGACCATGCTTCGCCTTCCAGCACGAACAGCGCTTCGCACAGTACGACGAGCAGTAGCAAGCGCTCCTCTGCGCACCATTTTCAGCTCTGCACCATCACCACCACCAAAAGCGCCCTCTTCCTCCTCCAGCACCACCAACACCATCTCGCCCGATGAGATTGCTCATTTCTCCAAGCTGGCAGCGCACTGGTGGGATCCCACAGGAGAGTTTGCACTGCTGCATCGCATGAATCCAGCACGAATTCAGTTCATGAGGGAAACGCTGCTGAGGGAGAGGGAGTTGGAAGGCGCAAGGTGGCTCGAGAGCAAGGATGTACTGGATGTCGGGTGCGGAGGCGGGATCTTTGCTGAGGTATGTACAATCCGACAGCTAGGTCGACGCAAGCTGATCTCGACTACAGGCCATCTCACGGCTCGGCGCGAGGACTCTCGCCATCGACGCTTCGCCGGTGAACATCACCGTCGCTCAAACGCACGCTTCTCTGGACCCCGCCTTCACCGTGACTTCCTCGCCCGTCCCACCACGCTCGACCGCCGCCCCTTCCGCCTCCTCAAGCGTTGGCAAGAACGCCCTCGAGTACCGCCATTGCGCCGCCGAGGACCTCGTCTCGGAGGGCAAGCAGTTCGACATCGTGTGCGCCATGGAGGTTATTGAGCATGTAGAAGACCCGCGAGGCTTCCTCGACTGCCTCTGCGAGCTTACCAAGGTATTTCGGCTCTCGGACTCCTCGACTGTCCTCTTCGGCTGACCCTCGGCGTCTCCCTTGCAGCCCGGCGCACCTCTTCTCCTCTCCACCATCTCCCGCACCCCTCTCGCCTCCTTTCTCACCCTCACCATGGCCGAGGACGTCCTCCGCCTCGTCACGCCGGGCACTCACACCTACAGCAAGTTCATCAAGCCCGAGGAGCTGCAGGCGTACTTCGAGGAGAAGGGCTGGACGCACATGGAGCGTCGCGGGTGTATTTACGACCCTATCAAGGGTGGATGGCGGTTGCTGGGCATGGGCGAGTGGGGAGGAATGGGCGAGCTGGTCAACTACTTCTTTTCGGCTCGCAAGCCGCTAGCTTAATCGCTGTCATACAAATGCGGACAGTCTATCAACGTTACAACATGGTTACGGCGAGAGAAAGAGCGAGCTAAGCAGAAGATCTAGAGAGTAGCCTTGGGAGGAGAGGATGGCGCAGGTTCGACCTCTGCCTCGGCGCCGTCGAGCTTGACCCGACTGACCTCCTCAGTCAAGCTATCGACGCTCTTATCCTGCTCCACCTTCTCCGCCACCGCCTCAATGACCTCCTTTTGCTTCTTCTCCGGCTCGACGTGCTCAGGCTTCTTCTCGCCCTCGGCGGGGGAAGCTGCCTCGCTTTTCTCCGCCTTGCTCTCGTCCTCCTTCCGCCTCTCCTCATCCAGCAGCTTGTTCTGTCTCTCCATCAACTCCTCCAACTCCTTCTCCCAGCCCAACTCCTTGCACAGCTTCCTCACCCCCTCATCCGTGCTCCCCAAGAACCTGACGTCGCGAATGCCTTCCTTCCGCTTCGTCACGCCCTCGAAATCGAAGCCTTCTGCCTCGGAAGCGGCAGAGAAAAAACGAGTTCTCGGCTGTTCGACCTCACCGACGGATTCGAGGTTGAGGAGGAGGCGGGGGCAGGTGTCGGGGACTCGGTGCACGAGGGAGGCGAAAGGCTGGACGGAGAGGGAGGTGCCGAGGACGATGAGGAGGTCGCAGGTGGAGAAATCCTGTTGGGCAGCAACCAGAGGGTCAGCTTTCGAGAGCAGCAGTGGAGGCAATGTGAGCGACCCACCGAGATGCGATCAAAGAACTGCTTCGGCAGCCCCTCGCCGAAGAAGACAATCTTGGGCTTGACCTGTGAAGCGTTGAGAGATGAGTTAGCTCTTATACGCAAGAAGACAGTAGGCTACAACGCACGAGAGCTCCGTCGTTGCCCTGGCAGTACGCCTCGGTGCAGTAGACGACCTCGCCGCGCTCGATCTGAGGCTTGATGGACTCCTTGGTGTACACCTTCTTGCACTCCAAGCATTCGGCTTCGGCGAATGAGCCTGTATGGGCGGTCGAGTCGTCAGTTCGGTCCTTCAGCATCGGCGCGAAAGCGAGGGAGCGCACCGTGAGCCTCAATAATGAAATCCTGGTCCAGCCCAGCTATCCGCTCGAGGGTATCAATGTTCTGAGTGAACCTTTGCGGTTAGGAAAGTCAGCGGAGCCACGAAGGACCAGTCTGAGAGGCCTTACACCGACTGGAGCACCTTCTTCTCGTGAAGCAGGCGGAAGAAGTAGTGCGTCGGCGTCGGCTTGAAGTTGCCAGGGTATAGCTCCTTGGCTAGAGCGTAGAAGGCCTCTGGCTGCTCGACAAAATAGTCGATGTCGAAGATGGCCTCGGGGCTGGAGTAGAAGGAGGGACTTCGGGTCAGCTCACGAGGACTGAAAGCTCGGGCGAGAGAGCAGGCGCACTAGGGTAGCGAGTACTTCTCCAGGTTGGCATAGAGACCAGTCTCGGGCGAGCGGAAGTCGGGGCTGGAGAAGGCGAGTAGGCTTAGTATCTTTGCGGCGGTGTCGAGCCGCTCGTTCTACTCACATGCCTGCTGAGGTACTGATACCAGCTCCAGCCTGTAAATCTGTATATCAGCCTCGCCTTCCTGCACTGCCACACCGCCTCACTCACCATGACAATGACCCGCTTCGCTTTCCCAGCTTTGATCAGCCCCGCCACATTCTCCAGGCCTGGCTGCTCGCCATGCTTGACGCCAGGGAAGGTCTGCCTAGCTACTTGAGCAGCAGCAGCATTCGAGCTTGCCATCAGCGCCGTACGAGCCGAGGTGAAGAGACGAGAGAAGGCGGAGGGCGGCGTCTCACTGTCGACGGGTGGGAGAGTACAGGCGGGGTGCTGTGGGCGACGAGAGGGTATCAGGTCGGCTTCCGAAAGGTCGATGTCGAGGCTGTATGCGTCGGCCAGCGCGAGCGATGAGGTGACGGGGAAGTGCGGGAGCAAGAGCCGCGCCGAGCGAGTTCGTCGAGGAAGGGTCGCGATGAGAAGTTGCTACTCGTGTGCAGGGTTACGCTCGCATTCGGCTGAGATTCAAACTGGACTCTCTGCCTACCCACCCTCGACTATAATATGACTCGGCACCTCAATGCTTGGTCCCCGTCCTTCGGCGGAAGCTCTCCCTTCCTACAGCGACCTGCGCTGACGAACTTCGCCCGCTGGAGTGAATCGAACGAGATTCAAGTCAGGTGGTCGTTAATTGAGCGACCTGCTACCTCGCCGACGTCGCTGTCCTCCCTTTGGAAGCGTGCTCGGCGCGCCTCGATCGGCCGTACCGTCCCGCTCTCTTCGCATGCTCACAGCCTCACCCTAACGCCTTACGAGAAAAGCAAAAGCAAAACATCTCATCGGGTCTAGCAGCTACTCCTTCTCGTGTCCAGCGGTCGAGTGTCGAGCTCCGAGCTTCATCTTCTTCTGCGCGAAGCTGGGTCAGCGGAGGCGAAGGAGGAGGCCGAGGTCACCGATGCCGGCTCACCAGAAGTCCAGAGAGTCTTCGAGATGCGCAGCATAGTCGCCCTCTCCCACCACTTCCCTCCTCTTGAACTTTATCCCTCGCTCTTCGCATAAGCGCCCGAGCTCCGTCTCCTGCGCCATTGGCGTGTCTGAGAATCTCCAGCTTACGAGAATAAGCTCTGACAACGACTCGAAGGCTTGCGGTCGGGAGCGCATCACTTCGACCAGGGTCGCCAAGCTCGGCTCCTCAAATTCTTCGAACGGCGAGCGAAGACGGAAGGTGTAAATTCGGGTGGGGACCGAGGGGAGCACCTCATCGAAGGGCACGTTATTGCCTAGCACCAGGTGCTCCAGTGCGGTGAAGGCCGGCCATACGCTTTGGGGGAGGGTGAGAGGGCGGACGGAGTCCACCACGGCGAAGAAGAATCGCTTGATCTTGTAGGCATGCCGGCGTAGGCTTCCGCCGAGCTGGTCTAGCTGATCCTGACCCGCCGTGTCGTCCCTGTCGCTTATCGAGAGGGCGAGATCTGTGAGGAGAGGGAGCTCGGCGCACTGGAGGAAGGCGCTCAGATCGGCCCCGTTCGTCGGGCACGAGAGGGAGAGACGGCGTATAAGAGCGAAAGAGATGGGAGTTGCTGGATTGATATTGGTCATGCGGAAGAGGTCAAGGGCCAGCACCTGCAGGTCTACGACGGAAGAGGGATTAGCGAGCAGCGCTCAGAACTGACGGCAGCTCGGTGCTTACCTGTAGCGGGCGTCTTGAGCGCCTGGAGATCAATGTCGATCTCGATCGCTTCTGATGTATGGTATAGAGTTGTGAGGCCGCTGCTGCCGCTGACCAGGGCTGAAATCGGTAGTGACTCGGGGCTGTGCCGCGCCAGCCACAGGGAGCGATTGACCCCCCGTGCTTCCGTATGCGTAGCTCCTGCCGACTGGAAGCGCTTCATATGGTCGATAGACGAGAACCCTGCATGCTTGACGAGCTCCCTCTGCGCCAACGCCGCCCAGAGCTTGTTGACGTGACAGCAGGTGAGGAGGATGTCGTAGCGCTCTCGGAACGTCTTGAACGAAAGCCGAGGTAGTGCGAGCTGGATGATACGCTGCAAGATCTCGATGGGGAGCGAGGGGAGCTGCTTGGGAACTTCGACAGGCTGAGCGGGAGGAGGGGCTTGGAGTTCGACTGAGTTGTCCATCCTGGTAGAGCTTCGAGGGAGGGTGTTGGAGGTTGCTGAGGGGTATTGGTTGTAGTAGAGCTTCCTGTTGTCCAGCTGTACGAGAGCCGATGCGAGAACGAGGTGAGCGGAGGACAAAGAGAGGCGAGCCAGCGGCGAGAGGCGAAATAGCGGCCGCTGGCTCCCAAGGTCAGGAAACACTTCGAGGTGCAGAAGATTACCCTGCAGCGAGCTGAGGGCAGCCGCTGAGCTCAGGGTATCGGCCAGAACTGCTGCATCGTCATAGGCGAGGCTCAAGCTGCTCTCGAGCTTCCCGTTCGGCGGTCGGCTCTTCGCCGAGCTCTCTTCAATGAGCTGGCGCTCTCCTCGAGCTTCACATAGCGAGGCGAGTGCTTGCACAGCGCTGTGTGATACCATCTCTTTCACCTTGGACCGCGCCCTGCTCTGTACGAGTTTCCCATCAAGCTCCGCTGCTCCGCCGCCGAAGGACAGCGCCGAGTTCGCCTCGCTCTTCACCTGAGCGCACGACGACGCCGAGGGAGCACTGGGAGCAGGTAGTCTAGTGCAGAGACCTATTCGCTCCACTGTAATGATCCCACTCGCGGCTCAAGGCTAGAAGTCAGGGGGAAAGGAATTCTTTTTGCACCTGACAGCTCCGCCAGCTCGAAGAGAGGCTACCCAAGATACACGAAAGGAAGGGGGAGGGGATGTAGAGAAGGAATGTCGACGGTTTGGTTTAGGCCAGAGCAACAGCCAGAAAGGCGCCCTCTTGCGAGGATTGATGCTACCAACCGGAGGAATAAACCGACTGGTTTGCCTGCACCTTGAACCCCTTCCGCCTGCATCAAGCCCCATTGGTCTCTCAAACGATCCATCACTCCCGTAAAGGAGGAGAAAGGCGAGCTACCGAGGCAAGAGAGTCGAAAGGGAAGTGCTGGCCCACCTGGGATCTTGACGGCAGTGACGAGGGACGAGACAGGTCCACGCGATGGAGTTGTACTGTGATAGACAACCCGAGATGTTCCCTGGATGGAGTCATGAAAGGTGTAGCTCCTTGAAGGAGAGCCAGAGCCTCAGCGTCGTGGTAGAAAGAAGAGAAGCGAAGGGCTTCAATTTCGCCCTTTTCTAGTCCGGCGAGAAAGGTGAGTAAATGCTGTCTTGGACTCTCGACTTGCACCTCTTTCTCTTGCATTTCTCTCGCTTCTTACCTCGTTTGACTCGCAGCATGTCAGGCTGGGATGCACCCCCTCAGCTGCCACCCTTGGAAGATACAGGCGACGTCTGGGCTTCCACCGCGCCTGCCGCTTCGACCTCTGCTGGCTCGGACCCTCAAGCAGTACTGCAAGCTGTAGCGCACCCTTTACCGCCTTCCATGCTGGCAGATCTCGACCCTTTCGCACCCCCTCCAACGTCTTCATCGTCCACCGCTACAGGGAGCAACTATCAGCCAACTTACACCACCCTCGGCCATACCGTCGCTCGCGGCTCGCTGCTAGAGCTCTTACCACCAGATTCGGACGGCGAGCCATCTCCTACTACCTCGACCTTCACCCATCTCCCTACAGCCTTCCAGCTCGACGGCGAGGCAGCGGCGGGAGCGCAATCACAGGCGCCTACTCCACCAGAACACGACACTCCTCGCCCGCCCGCCAAGCCGGCAACAGGCGCAGGGATCGGATCACCACCAGCAGCAGCAGCATCAGCCCCTCCCTCCCCTTCCAACTTCTTCACCGGCGTCTTTCGCTCCATGTCCAGCTCGTCAAGCTCGACGCCCACGCCTTCCTCTCCCGCTCCTTCCACTCCCTCCAAACCTACCATCAGCACTCAAACCGCCTTACAACGCTCCGCCTCCTCCGACGGCGGCGCCGCTGCTCGACTGCGAGAAGAGCTCAACGAGAAGGCGGGCCCGGCATCAAGTGGGGCAGGCGACGGTCCAGCTCCCTCCACCTCGCATCTACCGAAACCTCTCGCTACCATCGCTTCCGTGTTTCGCTCGCCTTTGACGAGTAGGACCTCCAGTCCCGCCGGAACGCCGATGGGGACTTCGCCGAGCCAGTCGCGAGGAGCGGGAGGGGAGCCGAGTCGGATTGGAGCTTCGGGAGCGAGTGGGAGGGAGAAGGAGAGTGGGAGTAGTAGGATGGAGAAGGGAGGTGCGAGTGGGGGTAGTAGGGAGGGCAAGGAGAGGCAGAAGCAGGAGGAGGAGGCTCAGTTTGATTTCAATCGCTTCTTGGAGCAGATGAGGAGCAGGAGTGCCGATCCTATCGCCAAGTATCTCAGGTCGTGAGTTTTTCTGCCCCTCTCTCTAGCGGTGGTAGATACCCGGGGTGGCCAGAACCGAGCGCTAACTTGCCCTCGCTTCGGCTCTCCCCTCTTTCCTCTACAGCTTCCTCAAAGAGTTCTCCCGTCGCCCTCCCATCTCCACAGCAGACCAAATCCGCGTCATCAACGATTTCCTCGACTTTATCGCCACCAAGATGCGGTCGGTTGACCCTTGGCGAGCCTATTGGCGAGAGTATGGGGACGAGAGGGCAGAGGAAGAGTTTGAAATGAGTATGGAGGCGATGGAGAAGTTGGTGATGAACAGGGTGTGGCATCTGTGAGCTCCTCCTCTGTTGCTCGACGCCGTCGTTGAAGTGGACAAGGCTCGCGAGGTTTCGCTCGCTGACCCTTTCCCTGCCTCCTCCCCCCTTCCTCCCCCCTGGCCTCTCTCTACATCAACTCCGTCCCCTCACCCGATCTCTTCGACTTCTCCCACTTCTTCCTCCCGATCCACAGCACCTTCACCCCCGCTCTCGACCTCTCGACCCTCCCGAACGAAACGTCCCCCACCGGCGACGTCGAGCGGGACGCCATCCTCGCTCAACGAATCAAGCTCTTCGCATGGATCAAACCTTCTCATCTGGACCTTCCCATTCCTGATCCCGAGGACGACGAGGAGGATAGTGCCGCGCCGAGTAGAGCGGGCACGCCGAAGTTGCCGGGGGATCTGTTGGGCGGAGGAGAAGATGAGGGCGAGGCTGAGAAGGAGGGGGAGAAGGGGGAGGGAGAGGGAGAGAAGAAGGAGACTCCCGAAGAGGCGAGGGCGAAACAGAGGCAAGTGCAGGGGTTTTTGGATTTCGCGAGAAGGGAGTTGGGCAAGATGAACCAGTATAAGGCGCCGAGGGATAAGTTGATTTGCGTGCTCAATTGCTGCAAGGTCATCTTTGGTGAGTCTGAGCTTCGTTCTTTCTCAGCTTCGTCGCTTCAGCCTTCGCCGAGCAGCGCTGACCCTCATCTTTCCCGCTCGCCGCTCCCTCCACACGAACCTCGACCTTTCAACTCTTTGACTCCTCGTCCTCTCATTTCTCTACTCCCACCACCTCCACGCTACCTGCTCGGCCCAACTCAGGCCTCATTCGGCATCTCTCGACCAAGGAGGAAGGCGCCGACACGTTCATCCCCTTCCTCATCTACGTCGTGCTCAAGAGCAACCCCGAGCATCTCGTTTCGAACCTCCAGTAAGCTACAGCGTGCTGCTGGAACTGTGTCGAGGCTGTCGAGCTGACAGTCTCCTCCCCTCCTCCTTCGCATTCGTCGAACAGGTACATTCAGCGCTTCCGGAACCCAGACAAGCTCTCGGGAGAAGGAGGGTATTATCTCTCGAGTCTGGTGCGTATGACTGCATCATCCCCGCCCTCGTTCTGTAGCTGACTCGACTCCCTCGCTCGAACAGAATGGAGCCATCTCCTTCATCGAGACGGTCGACGCCTCCTCCCTCTCCAACATCACCCAAGAAGAGTTCGAGACCAACGTCGCCAACGCCATCCGCAACCTCCCTCAGCCAGACGATTCCCCTCGCCTGGCCCGACCTCCTCAATTCCCCTCCCCTTCCTCCTCGCCGAACCCAAGTCGCTCGCCAAATCGCTCTCCCAATCCCAACAGTCGTTCGCCTGATCTTGGCCGAGGCGGGGACACGACCCCTCGACCTCGTCCACCGCCTCTCTCCACCAACACCCACTCCCCCTCTGCCCCTCCAGCCGACCTCCCCCTCACCTCCCCCGAAGGAACGGACGTCGACTCCCCCTCCCTCCTGCAGCAACCAGGTCTCTCTTTTCCTTCCACCGCGCGAGGGCTCCTCCTCCGCTCGACTGATTCAGTCGAACGGATTGTGAGCAAGCCTCTGGGAGCGATCGGGAGGATCTTTGAGCAGCTGGATCAGGCTGTGAGCGATACGGGGATGGCGGGGCCGGGGTTGAGCCCCCGAGGTGGCGTACAGCAGGCGTTGCCGCCGGTTCCAGGAGGAGGAGGAGGAGGAGGTCAGCAGGGCCAGCAGCAGTTGGCGAAGCGAAGGTCGGGGTCGCTGGAGGGGATGTACGCTGGTGAGGGCACGACGGCGGAGGAGGTTAGTAGGGAGATTGATCGGCAGACGGAGGAGAGGAGGATGGCTAGCATTGGGGTGAGTCCAGTCGTGCTTCTCCCATCTCGGCGCTGTCTGCTCGCAACTCCGTTCGCATCTCGGCGCTGACACGGTCCCTCGCCTCCACAGACACTCAAGAACGTGTTCCCCAACCTGGAGGATGAGGTCCTCGAGATGGTAAGCCTTCCGCCTACGCTGCGCACTCGCTCTCGCTCGGCCGACGACGCTGACCCTCGGCTCTCGCTTCACAGGTCCTCCTCTCGAACTCGGGCGACATGGCAAAGACGATAGACGCGCTCTTGGAAATGTCGTAATACATACTTGTGCAGCTTAGTCAGCAGCAGGAATGGCAGATGAGCTTAGGGCGGGCTCGGCGAAGAGCAGAGCGGCGAACAGAGAGCTCGAGAGCAGCCCGAGCTCTTGTAGATGCTGTGCAGCGTTCTTAAAAGAAGAGTGTGAGCTCATCGGCTGCCGCTCAGCTCGCTGCAGGGTAATCTTCTGCACCTCGAACTGTTTCCTGACCCTGGGCGACAGCGGCCGTTATTTCGCCTCTCGCCGCTCCCTCAGCTCTCTGTTTCCTTCTCTTCACTTTGTTCTCGCTTCGACTCTCGTACAGCTGGGCAGTACGAAGCTCTACTACGACTAGCACCCTCCAACCCCCTACGACACCTCTCTCGAAGCTCTACCAGGATGGACAACTCAGTCGAACTCCAAGCCCCTCCTCCCGCTCAGCTCGTCGAAGTCCCCCCCCAGCAGCTCCCTTCGCTCCCCACCGAAATCCTGCAGCGTATCATCCTGCTCGCACTACCTCGACTCTCCTTCAAGACGTTCCGAGAGCGCTACGACATCCTCCTCAACTGCTGTCGCGTCAACAAGCTCTGGGCGTCGCTGGCGCAACGAGATCTACTGGGTCGAGTACTCGTGGTGAACAGCGCGCAGTACGAAGCTTTCGCAGCCTGCCGTCGCCTGGTCAGCCCCGACGCGGTCGTGACGAAGGAGCTTCGCCTCAACAACGACGAGCCTCATGGGTCGACCTACAGGGAAGACATCACGCCTATTATCGAGGAGTTTGGACGTATGCTTCCTAGCTTGAGGTCCCTCTGGCTGCACATGTACACGCCGGGCCCCTTCCTAGATCTTCAGGCGCTCTCGGAGGTCGGTCAAGGTACGTCGAGCTCTCCACTGCTGCCGCTCTCCGCTCGCTGACCGCCTTCCCTGTACTCCGGCAGATCTCTTCGAGCTGGTTCTTGGCAGCTGCCGACTCAAAGTGAAGCCGGGAGCTTCGCCGGCGACTATCCCTTTTCACGCTCTTCGCAGCCTTGCACTATCCTATACGGATGAGACGAGTCCGCTCGCCCCGGCTTTCGCAGCGTTGGATCTGCCCTGCCTAGAGGCTCTCTCCGTCGTCACCATTTGGGCAGTGTCGGAAGACGAGCTGGCTGAGCTCGGAGAAAGCATCCGCCGGCACGGAAGCCGGCTGAAGTCGCTCAGGCTCTGGGGAGCTCACGATACGGATTGCCTCACCTTCAAAACGTCGCTATGGAGGGAGCTCACCTCCTTGCAGACTCTGTCTCTTGACCACCGCGCCAACATCGCCGAGATCTTGCCTCACCTCCCCCATCTCGCCTCGCTTCAGATCCACCCGAGCCCGAGACTTAACGGGCCCGTCTCCCTCACAGCACTACTCGAAGCTATGAAGTCGACTACGCCTTCGCTCCAATCACTCTTCCTTCCCCCCGCCACCCTCACCTCGACTCCATCGGAGCGGGAGCAGATCGTCGAGCGCTGTCGAGCATTGGGCACGACGATCATTGACACGCCAGGCTACGCGAGCGGCGAGGGAAATGTATGGATGCAAATTTTGGAGCGCTCGCTGGACATTTGGTGAGCTCTGCCGAGTCTTGCGCGTTCGAGCCGTCGCTGACCCCGAGTCTTCGATAGACAGCTGATTGCCGTCGAGCCAAGTGAACGAGCAGCGACGCTGATGATGCGATGAAATGCTCGCTTTCCTGCCTCGCCCTACTTTCAGGGCGATCTGGAGAGCATGCGAGGGAGAGCAAGCGAGTCGAACGACAGCGCTGAGCGCCGGGGGCCCTTCGCAGAGAGCTCTGCCCTCTTTCGCGCTGCTTCGGTACAGCCGTATGTAAGCAAAGCTTCTCGAGGATATCGGGTCACCCTCAAGCCTTTCGCTAAGCACCTCGACAAGAGAAGCGGTCGTTAGCGAGCGGACGTCGAGCGCCGAGAGTCAGACGTTCGGCGAACACGGCGGGGGATTGAAGGGAGACGAGGGATCTACCAGCGATGAAAAAGGCGCATGATCTCGCCTCATTCCTCGAACACAGGTTGAAGCTGAGGACGGCGAGCATCTGAGCAGAGCGAAGCGGGCGAATCGGCCAGTCCGCCCAACTGCTCTCCGAGCTCGGCGTCTGGTCTCAGGTCTTCCTCTCGCGTCTCGCTTCCACGTAGGGTAGTACTAAATATGCTTTACTACTTACTTCAAAATCAACATCTACTTCCTCATCCTCTCGAGTCGCTCACTCCAGCCTCATTGTATGGAGGCTCGCCGTGAAGCGAATCCCCAGCCTCACCACCTCCACCTCGAACCCCCCCTCTCTCTTCCGGAATATGTCCGAATAAACATCCTTGTCTCCGATCCAAATGATGTGAAAGATGCGAAGCGCGGGGCGGGAGCGAACCAAGGCGCCGAGGGCGGCGAACAGGGTCCGGGCGGATGCGGCGGTGGCACGAGGACTCATGACGGGGTGGAGAGTAAGGTGTTATACGGAAAGGGGGATGGGTGGGAGGGGTGCCGAGGGGGTGAGTGGAGTGATGCGAAGAGTCCTGATGAAGCTCGGCTCGGGCGGAATGAAGGTGATGGGAGGAAGGCGGGGATTGGTCAACTGGCTGCGGGGGTAGTCGACCAGATGCTCGAAATTTCTGAGGTTTGTGAATCTTGAAAGATCCAGCTCGACATTTGCCGTTATGATCAAGGAAAGATTGGTGAGGGTGCTCGACGAGGTCGTAGCGATGGCGCGGAGGATGGAAGGTGAAGCGTCCGAGATGCAGAGCGTCTTGAGCGAAAGGGGCAAAGGGGCTGTATCCCATTCGGCGTGCTCGGCGTGAAGCTGGCTTAGTCTGAGATGGTCGAGACGTGGGACGAGCGCCAGTAGTTCGGCGAGGGTGGTGGCGGAGATGGGGTTATGCTGAGAAGTCCGCTGCACTACCACCTCCAAGCTCCTCAGCATCTCTGGCCGCCCTTGTAGGCTGTCGATGAGGCCTCGTACGGCCCAGCCTGGACCCAAGTGAAAGACGACCTCAACGCCCGGCCGAACGAGCTGCCAGACCGTCTCGAGGAGGCGCTTGATGACCCTCTTCAGCGTTCGGAACCCGACCACCCTCTTGAGAGCTGCGTAGTCGGGGCGGTGATTGTCGTCCACGCCGAAGATGAAGACCACCGTCTGCACTCGGGCAGCTAGCGAAGGGGACGCCGAGAGCGTTTCGAAGACGTTGCCGCGTGAAATGTGAAGGAGGTGCGTGGACCCATCCATGTCGGCGCTGAGAAGTACCTGAGGGAATGGGAGCGGACCTTCCCAATTACGAGCGCGCCTGCTTATATGAAAGAGAAGGGGTATGTGGCGGTAGAGCATATCTCGGGCTGGTTCGAGGAATGCTCTAGACACCAGACAGAGTCTGCGGAGCTGGAATATTTGCTCGGCGGTCCCTGGCCTGCCGAGGAGGGAGAAGATTTGGAGGAGGATTTCGGGCGGGAGCTCGGGCATGGCGGGAGGAGAGGTTTGGGAGGTGCTGTGAGGGCGGAGAGAGGTCAGCGGTGATTCGAGGTAAACGACGAAGTACTTACTCACCTTGAGCTAATGCAGTAGACGTTGGAAGCAGCGAGTACGAGGTCGGGAGCTGAGAGCGAGAGCCGAGACGGTCTGCGAAGTGCGAAAGGCAGGTCAGCGGGCTGCTCTGCTCCAACGAAGATCTCTGTAGCTCGTTCTGCTCTACTGTATGCTGTCATCTCTCCCTTAGGCTCGCGACAACCTTGCGTCTTCGTCTCGTGCACTGGCCTCCTCGTTGAGTCGTTCTCCCTCGGCCATCAGCTCCCTCCGCCCAGCGCCTCTCCCAGTCTACTGCAGCACCCCCGAGCTTTCTCGTACACTCCAGGATATCCCGTACTCACCCTACAGCAGTGACAACTTCACGAAAGCAGCTCCGACGTCCTCAGTCGGTCCAAGAGCGCGCGTTCGAGCGGGCGGTGAGCGAGCGAGCCACGAGGGGTGGCGAGGGAGCTTTGGTGTAGGTGTAGGTGCTCCGAGGGTGACCTTCCAGTCGTCCCTTGCTCAGCAGCTTGATCCTATCCTGCGAAAGCGAGTCGAAGCGAGAACGAGTCAAGGAGCAGTGAGCGGGAGGAGGGCAAGCTTGGGCAAAGGGCGGACAAGGGGAAAGGAAATGGTCGGGTTAGGGGGTGTAGGTGAAGAGTTGTAGCGTTGTAAAGGTAGAGTGGTAGCGCTGACGTTACTTCTCGACGCTGGCTCGAGTGCTCGGACCTCTTCAGCAGCAAGGAAAACCTCCGCCGAGCCAGCTTCGCCGAGGGTCGTGGACCGTGACGGCTCGTCTCAGGCTCCTCTTAGTACAGAACGCAGCCGAGGGGCAGAAGAGTACACTGCTGATTGTACTATAATCCTCTGAGACGCTCAACGGCCTCTCAGATCGAGCCTGCGCCCGCCTCGGGGCTTTAACAGGTCTCGGCGATGGCAGCTCGAGCGAATTGGAGCATCGTAGCGGCTCGCTGTCGATTTCAAGATCCGCCAGATACCTTCCGGAGAAGTTTGATCTTCCTCCAGCGCCTCAAGTCACTCCACAACATGAGGGATGAGCTCACGACTCCGGAGCTCGACTTCGCAACTTGAAGGACCTGCCGAGCGCCGAGGGGAGAGGTCAGAAGCGTTGCAGATGGCTGTTGCTTGTCAGAGTGGAGCTGATATCGTCTGACGAGTATCTGAAGCTCCCTGCAGCCGATCAAAGTGCACCTCAAACTGTTTCCTGACCTGTTTGGCCAGTTTGGCCAGTTTGGCCAGTTTGGCACTCGCCGCCGCTCGCCTCTCTTTCTCCTCCGCTTCACGTCGTTCTCGCTTCGACACTCGTACAGCTGGACAAAAGAAAGCTCTACTACAACTAACACCGCTCAGCAACCTACAGCACCCCCCCTCGAAGCTCTACCAGGATGGACAACTCAGTCGAAGCTCGCTCCCCTCCTCCCGCTCAGCTCGTCGAAACTCCCCGCCAGCTCCCCTCGCTTCCCACCGAGATCCTGCAGCGCATCATCCAACTGGCGCTCCCTCGACTCTCCTTCAAGACGTTCCGAGAGCGCTACGACGTCCTCCTCAACTGCTGTCGCGTCAACAAACTCTGGGCGGCGCTGGCCCAGAGGGAGCTGTACAGTCACGTCTGGCTCAGCCACGAGGTCGCAGGACAGACCTTCCTTGCCGGCAGCACCTCAGCTCTCGTACAGGGAACCAAGTCGCTGCGTCTCATGGAAGCGGAGGACCATTCGCTCCTGCCCGGCCTCGCGACTCGTCAGCTGCAGAAGATCACCAGGGCGCTGCCCACGCTCAAGGAGCTGCGCCTTGCGTTCAAGCCTGGCTCGCCGTCGTACATCCTTGATGTGGATCTCGGCCTGCTATCGAGGCGCTGTCGAGGYACGCCGAGCCGAGCTTTAGCTTCRGAGCAAAGAGCTGACAACCCGATTGCTTAACAGRTYTYGAAACGCTCAGCCTGAATTTCTGCGCGATCTCCCCCGTCCCAGCCACGTCGCCTTTGCAGCTGGCGTCGCTGCGCCGTCTCGCCCTGGCCTTCCTGTTCGGCGAGTGGGCCCTCACTCCCCTCCTCGCGACAGCTCAGCTTCCTCACCTGGAATCACTCGTGCTCATACACGGAGAGGCCCTCAATGAGCGCGATGCCAACAAGCTCGCAGCCGGCCTCCTACGCCATGCGCCTCGCCTCAGATCGTTCACTCTCTCTCGAAGCCGGGAACGACATGGGCCACTACCAGCTGCCGAACAGCTTCTGGTCCGCGCTCCGATCTTTGGAGACTCTTGTACTCGACCACGACTACTACCTGTCGACTGTTCTGCCTCTCATCCCGGCGCCACTTCGTCGCCTTCGCATACGCCCTCCCCTTCAGCACAGGCCGGCGCTCACTTTCCAACCCTTGGAGGACGCGCTGGAAGCCTCGCCGCCTTGCCTCCAGTCACTGAAACAGATCGTGCTGCCCCCCGCCGATTTGTCACCTCGAACACCCTACTACAWTCGGACCTTGATCCAGATCGACGAAGGGCGAGCGAGGGTCATGGGCGTCTGTACGAGGCTCGGGGTGGAAGTTGTGACTGTACCTCGCTTCGCTTAYGGGGACGGCTGTGCACACTTGGAAGACGCTCTGGAGATCGAGTAAGTCGCGTCCTCGTCTTCTCGGCGCTTGCCTCACTGACCCTTATCGCATTCGCAGATGAAGCCGTCGAGTCGGGCTCGCCGGACAAGGTGCCCGAGGTACCCGCTGTAGTCGATGAAACGCTTTGCTCTCCCTTTCTCATCCGACATCAAGCCGGCCGAGTCAGTGAGCAAGTGAAGGAAGAGCCAGCGAGCCGAAATGTAGAGCGCCGAGCACCAAGCGAGTCGCTGCGAGTCATTCCCTCTCGTCCGCTTGGCTTGGGCGATGCAGCGAGTCGACGACAGGGTGTTTGAGCACACTGAGCATGTCCTCGAGGCAGTGAAGTGAGGATCTCAGCGACTGGTAGGTCGTTCATTAAGCGGCTGGCCGAGCGCCGAGCGAGGATGAGTGGGGGTCGCTTCTCGAGCGCCACGTCCGCACTCTTTGCTGTGCACCAGCTTCCAGGTCTTCCTCCCTTCACCTCAGATCCTTTAGCCTGTGGATGGTCTGGAGAGCAGAGACGAAGGGCGTTGAGAAGGCTGAAGGAGGAGCGTCGAGAACGCCGAGCAGACGTGAGGGCTTCGCTCGGGAAGCTGCAGTAGGTAAGGGGAGTTTGTAGCTGGAGTGCAGGCCAGCTGTATTCCCCTGCACTCGACCTCGAGGCGCCGTGAAAGTGTTTCCCTGACTTCCAGTCTCCAAAACGGGGCGAATTTGCGAGCCGTTTTGCAGGCCGTTTCACTGGGGCGTTGACGAGCTTGTGGACTTGCTGATGCTCGTCCATGCTCGGGCAGTAGCGCGCGAACGTTTCGAGTGCGACTGACGAGCGTGGACCTCGACCGGAACCGAGTCGAGGGCCGAGAAGCATGCGTCGAACCCCTCCAGCGCCGAGGCTCGTCTTCCTTCTCTTCTACGTCTCATTTTCTCCCCTCTCGTCTTCCGCCAAGCTATGCTCCATCTTCAACCATACCGTTACAACAATCTCTGCTCCCCGTCTTCCTCCCTCCCCTCCCCATCCCATCCCATCCCATCCCATCGCCGAACCCCCTTCCCCTCCCCTTCTAATCCTCGTCCTCCCCCTCCATCTTGCCCATCAGCACTCCCCTCTCAAACAAACTTGCACACCTCCACACGGCGCCGGCACCCTTCTCCCAGGCCTGCAACCCTCCACTGGCCCATTCCACAAGAACCCCCTCTCTAGTCCATTCGGTCCATACCCCGATGGATCCTTCCCCTCCTCCCTTTCGATCGGGCTCCCCGAGGCGGATGATGAGGGTGGAGCCGGTGGTGCTGGGTTGTAAGGGGAAGTGGGAGGGCGAGGGCGAGGAGGAGGAGGAGGAGGAGGAGGAACAAGGGAGACGGAGAAGGAGAGGGTAGGAGGGGAATGCCGAGTAGGAGGGATTGAGAGCGGAGGGTCGTTTAGTAGTAGGGTCCTCGAGTTTTGATTGATGGTTGTACACGTCAATCTGGGCTAATCGGAGCTTTGTCAGGTCGAGCTGGTCCAGAGTAGAGCCGGTTTTGGGCTTGTAGGCTGTGGTGGTGGGGTAGAAGACGAGCGAGAGTCCAAGAGGGTGATAGTTGAAGTAGATTGAGTCGGTGTAAGTTTTAATTTGGGGTGAAGGAGTGGCTGAGAGGGAAGCAGAGAGGGAGAGGGAGTGGAGTCGTTTGGAGAGGAGGGTGGAAGAGGGGGAGAGGCCTAGTAATGGGTGTAGGTCGACTCCTTCTCCTTCTATGTTCTGTACCTCTTCAGTCGAGGCTGCTATAGTAGACGACATGACGGACAGAGTACAACCCGTGGATTCGAACGCCTTCGCGGCTTGGCTCTTACCTCGTTTCTTCACTCTGTACAAGATGGACTGGCTGAAAGCAGCAGCTGCCCGCTCTCAATCTCAACCCGCCAAATCTCGCTCCTCCCGCCGTACTCAGCAACAGGCTACACCAGAACCCACTCCCTCCCGCTCAAATGACGACCTCCCCTCTACCGCCAACTCTCCTCGCGCCGCCCGTCTCGCCTCACTCCAGTCCCTCTCTAATCAGCTACAGCAACTCAAACACTCCTTTCAGCCTCCCTCAACACTCACCTTCCTCCCCTCCGCTACACCCTCCAACCCAAAGTTGGACTTTACCACTTCAAACGGCCCCGTCCTCGCTTACGATGAGGCCTTGTTAAAGTTGATGATTCAATTGGATGGGGTCGAGAGTGAGGGGGATCTAAAGGTTAGGGAGGAGAGGAAGAGGGTCGTCAATGCTGTCGATAGGGAGTTGGCTGGGCTTGACCAGCTCAAGCGAGAGGCGTTTGAGAACGGAGGGGTAGTGCAATGGAAGGGAGAGGAGGAGGGACAGGGAGAGGAGGAGGGACAGGGAGAGAAGGAGCAGAAGCTGAGGGAACAAAAGGAGAAGGTCGATAGGATGATGCAGAGCGCTGGTGAGTCTCTTGGCGAGAGCTCGGTGTTCGGCGCTCGGCGCTTGCTGTTTCTGATTCTCTCTCTCTCTCGCCCACTCCCTACAGGCGCCACTCCAGCAGAACTGAACCGTTCTTCCCAGAACTCGAATGGCAAGCGCGTGGATCCACAATGTTCGTTGCATCTCCCTTCCCTCCCCGGCCGAGCAATCGAGCTGACCCTCCTTCGTCCCATAGTCCCCTCCTCGCCCCCATCCCGCACCCACCAGCCCGACCGGAACCCCAAAATCCCCCGCCAGCAACAGGCCCCTACTCCCAGCTCAAGTTCACGAGGTCAGTCCGCTCCGCCCTTCTTCCGTCTCTCTTCCCCTTCCCCTAGCTAGCTCATCGCTGACCCCCTTTCTCTGCTCGGAACGAACGATGTGATGCAACCAGCTCCCCCTCCCCGTCCCTCCGAACCCGAGCCTCATCAACCGCGGTACGCCCCTCCCTCCTACCCGCACCCTGCGGACCAACGAGGTCCCCCTCCAGTCGCCGCGCCTTTGCGCCGAGGACCTGCGCCAGATGGCCAGAGGAGGAACGATAGTGGAGCGTACATGACGGGGTTGCCGAGTCGGTTTGGCTGAGGTTGAGGCCGGAGATGAGGAGGAGATGAGGAGGGAGGCGAAGGTTGGAGGGCACGGAGAGGAAAGGGAGAGGGAGGTGTAGATAGACCAGGAAGAACCACTTTACAGCAGCAGCAGCAGCAGTAGCAGCGCAATGCTAGCTCTTGTGCATAGACCCACCTCGAGCACCGAATCGCTCGGCGCCAAACTTCTTGCCGAGAGCAACCTTTCTGCGCTTTCTTCTCGTCGAGGAAGAGTGTACCGAACCGAGTGGGAGGATAAGTAGACAGAAGGATCTGCTGTACCGCAGTAGCCTTTTGAGTGCAGATTGCTACGCTTCTGCGAAAGCGAAAGAGGGATGTGGGGGGTGCTGTAGCCGAGGTGGATCGAGTCGGCGCAAAAGGTGCAGAGCTTGCTGCTGATGCCGAGCAGCAGTCCCAAGCCAAGCAGCGAGAATTGGCACACAAGTCCCAAGTGCCGAGGTGCTTCGCAAGCGCAGTCGAGTCGACGAGTTGCGCCTTTCGCAACCCTTCTCTTCTTGATCTCTACCCCTCCACCTCGTTCTCCCTACAACGCGATGAGGTTCCAACACTTGACCCCTCTACTCTTCATCGGAGCAGCCCTGTCTGCTCCTGCTCCCGCCCCTCCTCTCATCATCCAAGGCTCCCAGCAGCTCAACCTCCCTGCCCTCGTCGAGGCCGAGCTCCCTCATCTCTCGTCGGAGCAATTCCTCGAGATCGAGCGCTTCAAGGGCAAAGCGGAGGAGGCAGTGCATTCCCTCGTCGATAGCCTCGAGAACGCCGTTGCTGGCATTGAGCAGGATGTAGCTCAGCTGGCGCAAGACGTCAACGAAGCTGCTGCGAGTGGGGCCGCCGCCGCCGCTGCCGATGCGAAGGGACTGGGACTACTGCCTCCTCATCACCCTCCCTCGGTCGTCGATTTTTCGGAATACACCATCCTCGAGATCTTGAACGCTACTTTGCACCACCACCACCACCACAAGGACCAGGCCGATGCCGAGACGACTCTCCCCAAGTGGAAGCTCCCCTGGACGCCCAAGGATCCTCACCGTGGAGGAGGAGAGCACGAGCACGAGCACGATCCCAAGTACCTCCCTCTTCATCGTTTGGCGTGGTTCGTCAACCAGAGCGAGGCGGCGCAGAAAGGGTTGAGCAGGGGTGAGTTCGATGCGGAGGTACAGTCCTGCGCCCGAGCTGAGCTGAGCTGACTCGCCCGATTCGAACAGACGGCATCACCCTCCTTGCTCCCGACGATTTCGCTCTTCGCCCTTCTCATCACGGGAAGCACGGTCGTCCTCACCACCATCATCTCGCCCCCGAGGAGGAGGAGGAGGAGGAATCGACCAACCCCGACTCGGAGCTCGCTGCGATGGCCAAGGAGGAACAGGTGCATCAGCCGATTGCGCATCCGTTCCATTTGATCGCTCAGAGTGGAAGGAGGCGTAGGAAGATGCAGGCGATGAAGGAAGAGGGCGGTAAGGACAAGGACAAGGACGAGGAAAGGAAGAAGCTCTTCGCCAAGATCATCGCTCATGTCCTCGAGTGTACGTTCTGTCCCCTTCCTCCCTCCTCTCGGGACTCGAGCTGACCATCTTCACCATGTGCGACGCGGCAAAAACAGACCACACCCTCCCCGAGCTCCGCACCGAACGGAGCCTCGTCGATTCCTCCACCGTCGCCTCGTCCCACGATGGCCAGAGGATCAAAGTCGAGCCGACGCTCAACTTGTTCCCTCATCCGTACCCGTCGCTCAAGTTTAACGGATACGCCCGCAAGCGGGGACCTACGATCCTCGCTAAGAACGGTGAGTCGCGATCGCCTGCTCCTTCGTCGCCGAAGCCGAGAAGTTGAAGCTGACGAGCGTTCGACTGAGAAACAGGCATCATCCACCTCGTCTCTGCTCCCCTCCTGCCCCCTCTCACCCCCCTGAACCAACTCTTCCTCTTCCCCTCGGTCTTCTCGACCCTGACCTCGGGCCTGCAGAAGGTCGACCTCGCTGCCAGGCTGCTCCCTAACCCTTCCGCCGACGCCGACGTCGAGGGAGCTGATCTGAGCGAGGTGTTGCCGGAGGATGTGGGGGCGATGGTGCAGAGCGTGTTGGAGGAGTTGATGAAGGAGCATGAGGTGGGGAGCTATACCGTCTTTGCTCCCGGGAACTGGGCGTTCAACAAGCTCGGGTACGTTTGCTCTCTCTCTCTCTCTCTCTCTCTCTCTCGTCTTCGACTCTGGCTGACCCTCGGCGCCCGCCCCAAACAGTCCCAAGGTCCTCGCCTTCCTCCACTCGCCCTTCTCCCTCTCGCGCCATGCTCTCAAATACGTCCTCGCCTACCACATTGTGCCCGACATTGAGTTCTTCTCCGACTTTATCTACAACAGCACCAAGAGCGAGGCGTTCGTCGTCAAGAGGGAGATGGGAGTGGAGGTGCCCATCGAGTGGATCGCCAACGCCGAGCATGGTCCCCTCGCCCACCCTCCTCGCCCCGCCTCCCCCCACCCCAAGCCCGAACTCGAGCAAATCAGAGCCAACCTAACGCACTACCGTCTCCCCACCCTCCTCTCCACCTCGGGCGAGAACAAGAATGCTACCCTCCGTGTCGTCGTTATTGAGCATAGGGGGTGGGGTGGGAAGGGGCCGTTGCAGAGGGATGTGGTCGTACTGCCTCATGCGCCGAGCGGCTGCCACCACCGCGAGGCGAAGGAGGAGGGAGAGGGAGGCGACGAGCATGGTCATGGGCATCCCCAGCCGAAGCCGGTTAAGGTGTTGAAGACGGATTTGCCTGCGCGTCATGGTGCTATTCAGGTGAGCTTCTCTTCTCTCTTTTTCCTCCATCTACAGACCTGCCGTCTCTCTCCCCGCCGGAGTCGAATGCCCGCTGACCCTCTCCTCGGCGCTCGCTCGCAGTGGATCGAATCCCTCCTCCTCCCTCCCTTCCCTCACCACAACGACGAGGATGACTTCGCCTCTTCGTCCGACAACAAGCACAGCAGCAAGCGCATGCGCAAGGCCTTGGCCGAGCTCTTCGCTTGATCGTTCGGGCTTCCCTCTTCCGCCGAGCACGAGCACGAGAGGTTCGGCGATGCTTCCCTTTTCGACTGTTATAGCCTCTCCCCCTTCTTCATCTTGTCCTTACTTGTCTCTTGATACTCTCATATAGCCACCGTGTCACATAGCCTGCCCAATCAGTGCCCAAACTCATCGACCCGAGGACTGCAAGTGAGCGCCGAACGAGCGAGAGCGCGAGCGAAAGAAGGGAGAGGAGTTGTTCTGCTTTGGAGCGAGCGGGAGAGCAGGGGATGGAACATTGTACTCTTCTGCTGAGCTCTGCTTCTCAGCAGGTGTCCGAGAGCCGAAACAGAAGAGTCCAGCCGTTGAGCAATGATGCGCTCCTCGCCTCCGTCGCTCTTTCTCCCTCCTGCCGCATCGTCTCGTCCGCAGCACAGTCGAGAAGCAACAGAATGCCCGTCTACACGAACACCCGTCACTCGCTAGCAGACAAGATCCGACGCGCAGGACCCTTACGACTGGGGTTGATCCGTGCGCTCAGCTCTCCCTCTCTCTTCCCTCGTTCTCTGGCTGATCCTTCCCGCCGCCGGTCAACACAGACTTCAGCGTCTGGCATCGCGTGCAAGCGCCCACCGCCGCCTTCGCTCTCTGGGCCTTCCTCGTTTGGACGCTCGACCGCTATGGCAAGATGCCGATGGTTAGCAGTGGGGCGTCGTCCATGGTCGGCATTTTGAGCATGGTGACGGGGTTGATGGTCTCGTTTAGGTCAGGGTCAAGCTATGATAGGTGAGTGTTGCCAGAGGTCTCGAGGAGCGGGCGAGAATGTCGGCGAGGAGGAGATTGAGCCGCTACAAGGGAAGCAAGCAGGCGAGCTGATGTCTGATGACGATACAGGTGGTATGAAGGTCGTCGTACTTGGGCTTCCCTCACTTCCACCTCCCGTAGCTTCCTTCGTCTTCTCGTACGTCGCATCAAGCTCGGCTCGGCGCTCCCTCGCTGACCAACTACCTATCGATCAGGCCTTCGCCTCCCCTCCCAACCCCTCTCTCAAGCCCCTCCAAGCCCGCGCCTTGAATGACCTCGCCCAAACCGTCGTCGCCTTTTCCTGGGCGACCATGTATCGGCTCCGAGACCAACCGGGCGTGGACCACCCCGAGCTCAAGGCGCTACTCCCTCCTTCTCTCCTCAGCGCCTACTCGGATATCCCTACTCTTCCTCTCGGCCGACGCTCCTCGATGGATGGAAAGGGAGAAGTACAGCATTCGAGTGCTTCAGAGTCGACGAGGGCCCTGGCAGCTTTGAACACCGAGCCTCTGCCCTCCACTCCGGCTGCTCCTTCCCTCGCCTCAGCGACCTACCAACCTCAGCACCGATTTGCGACCCTCCCTCCCTCGGCGACCAATCTCCCTCTCTCGCTCATTCGAGTGATGCAGGCCCTGCTGAACGAGTTCCACACTCGCAAGCTCGCTTCGGTGGGAGATCCGGATGCCGATACGCCCGTGCTGGATGATGCGACTTTCTCGACGTGCATTGGGAGCTTGAGTCAGTTCACGGAGCAGTTGACTGCCTTGGAGAGGATTAGGGATAGTGAGTCCGAGGTTGGAGGCGCTGGGCTGGGTAGCATGCTGACTCGCATTTCGTGACAGCTCCCATCCCTCTGATTCTCAATATGTGAGCAGCTCGCACTCCTCCCGGTCCAGTTCTCGAGAACACCGACCTGACCCGCCTCTTCCCTCCCGTAGCCACCTCCAAGCCCTCCTCTTCGTCTACGTCGGCGCCGTACCCCTCCAACTCGTACGCACTCTCGGCATCTGGTGCGTCCCAGCCACCGCCATCGCCTGCGCCGTCTTCTACGGCGTCGACCGCGCCGCCGAGGAGCTGTCGGATCCTTTCGGCACCGAACGTGAGTCCTGCTCTCTCCTCCTTTATCCAGAGTGATTGCTGATCAGAGTTCTACTCGGATTGAACAGCCAACGACCTCCCCATCGCCAAGTTCTGCCAACAAATCGAAGCCGAATGGCAAGAGATGCTCGGCTCGGGACATGCCTCCCTGGCCGGTAACGACTGGCAGCCTCAGTCGTTGAAGAAGGAAGAGTGATGTGATTTGTACATATTTTGGGCTCGAATATCATCAGTCTTCTGTGCACTCCTCGCTAGGCGGGTGATGAGCTTCGCGAGGATCCCCAGCTCCCGTTTGCCGAGCTGCGAAGGCCGTTGGAGCGGGCGAGGGCGATCACTTTGGGCAGTCAACAGAACGGTGCAGTGCTGGGCTACTGCTCGCGATGAGATGTAGCTGAGTAGAGGAGAGGCTTGCATGAACGAGCCATTCTTTCAGAGGTGACAAAGACCGAAAGAAAGGGAGGGAGCAGCTCGACCGAGACATTCAATCAGCGCGACGCGAAGCGCATGTTTGATGACGATGAGCAAGGGGATGAGGAGAGAAGAGTGTACATGAGAGTAGAAAAGGCGAACCGCAATTGTTCAGCAACATGTGCTCCAAGGAAGAAGCAAGAGAGGGGGGCCGTCGTGTCGGGGCTTGGGCCGAGCCAGTGGATTCGCATCTCAGCCGCAGAGGCCCTTTCTTCCCACCTCATCTTGCTCGCTTCGACTCGACTACACGATGGCAGCACCTACACGCTCCCAACCTCGACTCAAGTCCCTCTCCCTTTCCTCCTCCTCCTCCCCTTTCCTTCCCCCTTCCCCCCCTTCTCCCTCGCTCAACGGCAACGGCCGCAAAGCGCTGAACAAGTCGAGCAGCATCGCCGACTTGCGCCAAAGCTTCACCACCATGTCTAAGCCTAAATTCCTCAAGCGCTTCACCAGCAAGGACAAGGACTTGTTCGGGTGCGCTGGAGAAGAGGGAGCATCTGGCGGCGCGTTCGCCAGGAGGGGCTCGAGCGATTTGGACCTGGACGAAATGGAGGAGGAGCAGGACAGTGAGATGCACGAGGTGAGTTTTGTATCGCATTACACGCGCTCTGGTGCTCTCTGGAGCTGAGAGAAGCGGTGCAGGTCGAATAGAACTGCCGGAGCTGACCGTTGCTCGCTCCTCTCGCCGTTGACGCACGAGTAGGGACTTCCACCTTATGCCAACGCGCCCCCGCGCCCACCTCAAGTAGGACTCGACGAATCATGCTGGACCAAGGAGCACATTCGCGAGGTCGAGCGCCGAAAGGAGGAGCTCGCCGCCGAGGAAGCGTTAGCGGCCTTCTTCGCGCGTCAGTCCATTTCAGCAACATCGCCTCAACCCAACCAATCCACCTTCACCACCATCTCGGAAAGCTCTTCGGCGCCCTCACTCTCGCGCTCGGATAGCATGAGGTCCTTCACCACCAGCTCAAGCCGGCCGACGACCATGGACTCGCTCAACTCGTGTCCCAGCTACCACTCGAACGCGCCGCCAAGCCCCATCTCTGAGCGTGATAGGACAGTCCGTAGACCCAAGGCCGCCCCTGCACCGAATGCTAGCATCGCGCTGGCGGACGCCGTCGCCGAACCTCGGCGCTACGAGTACATCTAGGTTCGTCTGGCCCTCCCTCTTACGGCGCACTGAGCTTCAGGGCTGACCCAGATTGATGTGCAGGCGATCTCGATGCATTGCTCGACCCTCTCCGCGCACCCACCTCTCTCTCGAACCGCCTCGCCCGAGCCTTACAGCACCGACCCCCTTCGCACGCTCCTTCCCGCATATCCTTCTTCATCCCTCACGTCCTATGCGCATTCAGCATCGCATCTTCTTTATTATTTCCCCATCCTCCTCACCACTCGGGCGTTGTGGCCAACGCGCGAGCTCGGCTATCACCTTTGCGCCTCACCTTCGCTTCGCACCTCTTTCCTTTTGCGCACCCCTTCGCATACCCTAGTCACTCGTTTTATGCTCGTCACGCCCAGCAGTTCCACTCTTTCTTCCCCTGTTGCTCTTATTTGCCATTCCCTATCCCCCGTGTACATGCAATTCTCTCCCCTTCGGTGCTCTTCAACTTCGGCGATGAGAGATGGTCTCGAGACGCGAGCGAATGAAGCCGAAGAGCGAAACGGAGAGACTCAAGTCAACTATAATGTACGATGACGGGTCGGACCATCGAACGAGACAGGTCTTGAGGCTCCCTTTCTTCTCCCAAGCCAAGGAGGAGGGCGCTCGCAGCTCGCTGTCCTTCCACTCACCTCGCGCACCTCGTCCAGTGGCATGGAGGCTACTCGAGAACGGCCAAGAGAGGGCTCACTCTTCGACAACGCCTACACACCTACAGCAGCCTTCGACCCCTCCGCCGTCCCTCAAGCCTACGCCTTTCCTGCGACCGCGACAGCTCAGCGAGCCGACTGGGAGCAGTTCGAGTCGGACGACTTGATTAGCTTGGGCGAGGAGCAGCTCTTCTCGGGCAGCAGGACAAGGAGTACAGCGCAGGCGCAAGATCATGTACAGCAGCAGAATGGGCAGCGCGAGGAGCAGGCGCACCAGCCGTCGACGCCCATCGTCTCCGAGGTACGTTCAGCCTGGCCAGGAAGCTCCAAAAAGGATCTGTAGCTGATCAAATGCCTATCCTACACGCGTAGGAGCTGCTAGGATCGCTAAGTGCAGCCAAGCATGCGTTCCTCTTTGCGCTCTCCGGCCTCCTCCAGCAACATTTCGACGACTCGCCCGCCGAGGCTGCAGAGGCCGAAGCAGGGCCTTCCAACGGTACATGGGACAACATGAATCCATTCGCTACTCCCGTGCTTGCGCAATCCTCTTCGTCACTCTTCACCCCAGCCCTCGACGCCTCCGCAACAGACGACACGGTCCTCGCCTCCCTCGTCGACAATCTCCGCCTTCACACCGAAAGGCCGGCGGATCTTACGAGTCCGATGGTCTCCCTCGACCACGCCTCGCCTCTCCTCGGCAGCGCGCCCTCCGGCAAGCAGCTCCTCATGGACGAGCTTCAAGCTCGCGTCGAGTCCCTCGCCGTCGAGCTCTCACCGACCAACGCCCATCTCGCACGGTCACTAGGAGCTCTCCTCACCTGCATCGAACGCCTTGTGAGCATCTCCCGCCCGCCAACGGACGTCACCCTCCGCTCGGGCTTCACCGTCACCCCTCCCGAGCTCGTTTCGGAGCAGGGATCGCCCAACGTCTACATCACCCTCGAACGGGAGGCTCGCGCACTACAGGAGAACCGAAAGGAGCAGTCGGATAGGGAGCAGGCGGAGGCGGTGGTCGGCGCGGCGAGGGAGGTAGAACAGGCAGAGCGAGATCTGCTGTGGGGGAGGGTTGACGATTTGTCGGAGAGGGTGCGGGTGCTGTGCAGGCAGAGGGCGGAAGCACTTGCGCAAGAGGAAGGGGAGGATGTGGAGGAGGAGCAGACTGTCGGACGGCGGCGCGAGGGATCGATCTACGCCGAGTCGGTCCTTAGCGCAAGCGACCTCCCTCGCTACTCGCATGACGGCGCACCACCACCTAATGGCGCTCATCACCCTCCCGCCTACTTCAACGACTGCACTCTCGACCAGAAGGACCTCGACGAGAAGGGGCCTCCCTCTCCCTCGGCCCAATCCCTCCTCGCTCCCTCAATCAACAGTGCTTCCTCTCCTCTCCTCGGCCGGCAGGTCCGCAACTCCATCGGCTCGGTCACTCATCCACCTCGCACTCGTCGTACCTCGGGCGTTCACAACGAAAAGATGCAGCGCGAGCTCGACTCGGTCTCCGAGGCCATCGAGCGGCTGTACGTCGTCTCTCCGCAACTCGCCAACCAGCGGGTCGAGCCAGACCGTCGCCAACTGCGCGAGAGGCAACTCGCCAAGCTCGGCAACGCCATTGAGCGACTTTCGAAGGGACGGCTCAACGACCAGCGAGCGGCGCCGAGCCCCATCGTCGAGGAGGATGAGGGCCAGAAGGAGGAGCGGATACGGAAGATCAAGGATCAAGCGCTCGACAAGCTTATCGACCAGATCGACCGAGCCGCCTCGAGGACCTTGACGGATCAGAGGGTCGACTTGAAGTGAGCGGTCGCCGCCGTCGCTGATCCTGTTCGGCGCGCTGACTCGTCTACTCCTACAGCGGTGCCAAGCG
This sequence comes from Leucosporidium creatinivorum, assembly GCA_001600635.1. Taxonomy (NCBI): domain Eukaryota; kingdom Fungi; phylum Basidiomycota; class Microbotryomycetes; order Leucosporidiales; family Leucosporidiaceae; genus Leucosporidium; species Leucosporidium creatinivorum. Next base: position 225,850 of record BCKL01000008.1, on the reverse strand, counting down.
CAAGGAGTTCCTCAATGCTGCTACTCAGAAGACCTCCGTTAGTCTGCATATCGGCGTTTGCGAGTCGCGAGTTTCGCTAATCGTGCGCTACTTCGCTCAGTTCTCGCCTCTCTCCGACCCTCGTGAAGCCGAACGGCGCGAGTTCATCCTCGAGCACACCGGCAAAGGCCGACTCGACTCCCAGGACGCCGTCCTCCCCAAGGCTCCTCACCTCAACGAAGCCTTCCCCGGCCCCCCTCTCCTCGAGGACGACTCTGTTTCCATCTCCGAGTTCTTCGCCGAGGAGTCGGACGACTCCACGCGACCTAGGAGCAACTCGCTGCCGGGTCGACCCGCCGTCAAGAAGAAGTTCTCCAACCTCCGGCTGGGGCTCTTCGCCAAGGGGTCGTCGCCGATGGGCAGCAGGAGGGGATCGTATGACTCGAGGTCGATGCTCGAGAAGGAGAAGGGAGAGAAGTCGCCCTCGATATCGAGGCGAGGATCCTACGACTCGAGGTTTGCAGAAGGCCTGGCGGGTCTAGGATTGGGCGTGTTCGGTAGCGGCATGTCAAGGTCGGCCTCCAACAGCATCGACAGTGAGTCCCATCATCTCTCATTTCCGTTTCCACGCGCTGACTCGAGCCAATTGCAGTCCTCTCCGCACCGGCCGTCGACTTCGTCGCCGAGGAATCTCGCAACCTCGGCACTCTCGTCGTCTCCTTCTGGCCTCGCAGCTCCATCCCCGGCAAGGACGAGTGGGAGGTCCTCAGCGTTGAATCGGAAGCCATCGTCGTCGCTCCCATCACTGGTGGTCCCGCTTCTCGCCTCTCCCTCCCGTGCCGAGTGATCCCTCAGCAAGTCACTGTCACCGCTCACGGCGACTTCCACGAGGTCAAGCTCATCACCCTCGATCCCTCGCCTACTCGCTCTCGCCACGACCTCGAGGTGCACGCCCCCGTCTCCACCGCCGAGCTTCGCGCTGCCCTTCCCACCTCCTTCGCCTGTGCCACCTGCCACACCACCCTCGTCGACTCGTCGGCGGTCATCAAATACAACGCTCTCCCCAGCGAGCATTGGGCGGAGCTTCTCGATGCGTGGATGTGTCATCAAGACCAGACGCTGTCGGACGACCTCATCGCTAAGGGCAAGGGCATCAAACCGAGGGAAGGAGAAGGCCTCGTCGGGAGCGCCTACGTCGTCTTTGAGCGAGGGATCACTCGCAACTGGTTGACGCCCGAGAAGAGCGAGGTGAGTCTTATGTTCGACTCCGCTGCTGCCCTCTCCTCTCCTTCCCTCCCATTCCCACTCCCCGGACCTACAAGAAGGTCTTCCTCCTGTCCCCGACACGCCAGCTGCTGCCTCCACCTCGCTGGAAGCCTTCGGGAGCCGCGAGAAGGGTGGTTCGCTGGCAGGGAAACCTCTCAAGGATGGCAGACCGATACAAGGGTCCAAAAGTGATCGCGCGAGCTTCGGCTCAGTCGACCGACCCTCTATAACAACCTTCCGACTCAAGTCCCCAGTTTCGAAGGCTACACTTGATGGCACACTCCCTCTCCGCACCTTGCGCAACTCGACAGGACCGCTCGCTGACACTTTGCCCCGTCCGCGCGGCGCAGGCAACTCGCGCTCCCACCGACGACCTCCTGCACCCCGCGCATTGCGTCTCTTGCTCTACGCTCATCGGTCACCACGTCACTTCCCTCGCCACTTCCTCGTCGTCGTGCTTCCGTCTCCTCAAGTACGCCTCCTACCCCGCTGGCTCAGCCGCTTCGTCGCCGGCCGCCGATGCAGCTTCGCCAGCTTCGACCTCGTCGTCCGACAATGACAGGAGGAGGGAGATCCCCAAGTACAGCCTCGCGACGCATTTGACGGCGGAGATGCTCGAGATTGGACAGGCGCACGCTTGCCATCGCATCGTCGTCGAGGATGCCGAGCAGGAGAAGGCGAGGTTGCTGGTGAGTCGAGTCAAGTCTATGAGCGCTAAGCTCATTGAGCTGATCCTTCTACTGCCACAGCTCTGGCTCTTTAACCCCTCCGTGCGGATCGCCTTCTCCACCTCGTCCGGCGCGACCGACGTCCTCGACCTCGCCAAGTCAAAGGCCATCGCCAACTTTTCGAACGGCCCCCGGCTGCTCAACCGTACCATGAACGTCGTCAAGATCTTCTACACCCTCGTTGACGACGAGCAAGCTCCTGCTGTGTACGTTCGCTGCTCCTCGCCTCGCGTGTGCGCCGAAGCTGACCCTGTCCTCGTTGCCCTCTCGCAGGCAGGAGTTCATCAACTCGTCACATTCGACTTCGGAGAGGATTACATACCCCCTCGACGTTGTCAGCCGTGTCAAGGATCTTCTCAAGGCGAGCAGGGAGGTTTACCCGCTCGGCAAGCGGACTTGGGGCGAGATGGACGTCGGCTTCCTCGAGAGGATCTGAGGAACATATATGCTTAGGGTTATATCGGTTTTCGTGTTGTGTAGTAGTTCTCTCGTTTGCTCTCTTTCTTTCGTTCAACGCATCCGCCGAGCTCGAGAGCGCCGAGATGAGGAGAGCAGCTGAATCAGAGGCAGTGGGAAGAGGAACAGGATTGCATATCGAGGTGCAGGAAGAGCGGGAGAGAGGCTCGTGCTGCTCACCTTGTTTCCACGCGAGAAGACCTATCAGCAGGAACGAAGCCGGGGCCGAGTTGCAAACAACTGGGGCGCGAAGACCGAGGGAGGAAGGGAGGAGAGTTCGGTGAGATTGAGGGCGAAGAAGGGGGAGACTTGTGGGTGAGATACATGTCATCAGAGTGAGACTGTACAGATGCGGGACGCCAAAGTGGCAGCGAACAGCGTGGGCGATCGCCGACACTAGCATGCACGCTGAAGGCCTGGCCGAACTCCGCTCCCTTCTTTCGCTCTTTCCCACCACTCGTCGCTCATTTCGCCACCTCGCCTGCCAGCAGTACCAGGACCTACAGCCTCCACGGCACCCCTTCACCCTTTCCTCTTTCACCTCTGTACCTCTCCCTCTTCTCCCGCGCGCCGCTTCAGGCTCTCGAGCCTCCGCGCTCTCTTTCGAGTCCCTTCTCGCCATGCTTTGCCCTTCGTCCTCCACCGGCTCACCACCACCTCCAACAAGACCAGCCCGACCACGTCGGCTAGCTCGCCTGGCCCGCCTTTGTGGCATCGCTCTCGTCGCTCTGAATGCCCTCCCGCGCGCAGAGGCCTCGCATTGGGCTGCAGCTGGCAACGACGACCTGCCCCAGGGGGTAGAGTGGGCCATGGGAGACGAGTTGGCGGCTATGACTAGTAGCTGGGCGGACGGGGAGGGCGGCAGGAGGAGCAAGCGAGCGGCTGCTACCCCTTCGGAGGACGATCAGACAACAACAAGATCGACCTCAACATCGAGGAGAGCAGCTGCTACCGCCCGAACGATGGCAGTGCAGGAAACGGAAACTAGTGCTGTACGGATGGCAGCCAACGCGGCGAGCATCTCGGCCATCGAGGGTGGAGCATCGACGACCGAGGAGACTTCGGCAGGGGCGGGGGCAGCGGTAGGTGCTTGCTTCCATTCGTTTCGAGTGCATGGCGAGTTTTGAAGGAACTATGAGACTAACTCGTTTCGTTTCAAAACGCAGGTTGCGACCACAACCATCACCAAGACGGCTTCCGCCACCTCGGCGTTGGCAACCGCGACGGCTGTGCCCAAGGGCTATCAGCTGCCCGAGGCCTTCGACTCGACCATTGGGTACGTCAAGAGACCCTCTTATACAGCTGCATGCCGCTGACCTCTTTGTCTCCTCCCCATCCTCCTCGGCGCTTCCCTCTTCTCCCTGCCCTCGCCCGCTTACATTGCCCTCGCCTTCCCTTCCCTCGCTCTTTACTCTCTCGTTTCGGATCTCACTCGACATACGAACCCGACAGCACCAACTTCACCGGCACAGCCTGCCCTTCCTTCTTCGCCACCTTTCTCGCCGATCCCGATTTCATCGCCTGCGCTCCCTTCTCCCTCCTCATCTCGACCTCCTCCGCCTTCTTCACCGCCGAGCGCTCCCCCTACTCCCTTCTCCCCCACGTCCTTGACGCCTCGTGCTCGGCTTCTAACGCCACCTGCTCCAACCTCATGTCCCAGCTCGCAAGCCAGATCCGCCTCTCCAACACCTGCGGACCGGATCTCAGCAAGGGCAACCCTCTCGTCACCGAGGCGTTGATGGGCTTTCAAAACTACAACCTCTACCGAGAAGTAGGATGTCAAAAGAGCAACGCGACGGGACAGGTGAGTTAAGAGGTCGACTTGCTCGGAGTTGGGGCGGCGCGAGTCGATCTCATTCGTTTACCGTTCGGAGGCTGACCTTCTCTTCTCCTCTCCTCAGTACTGCTTCGCGCACGCCAGCGCTCAATCTGAGCCCGACGAGCTGTACTTCTACTACCTTCCCGAGGGCACCTCTCTCCCTTCCGGCACCACCTCCGACTGCAACGACTGCACAAAAGGGCTCCTCCAGATTTACTCCACCTACGCGACCAACTCTACCCTTGCCATCTCTAAAACTTACGCCGCCGGCCGTTCTCTCGCCAACCAAGCGTGCGGACCGACCTTTGCTCCCCTCGTCGCTTCGACAACCACCTCGGATGCGCATCGGAAGCTCGGCGTCTCTCTTTTGATGTCGCTCGGCGGGCTGGCCGTAGGCATATCGGCGGTAATCTCGGGCTTGTGAGAGGGATCTTGGGCTTGGGAGGGGCTCGGCTGAGCACACAGACACTTGGGTTGATAGGGCGCTGCATTCTGTACTTTGGTGATTTGTCTGGCGGGACTGTGGACTACGGACTACTTGCATAGCAACATACACGGTCGTTTCGTTATCTTCCTGGTCGGCATGCGAGGCAGAGCGCAGCGAGAGGAGAGCTCGGCGTTGATTCGATGCTGGCGCCTGCTGGTCGACTCGCTCGCGCAGGCTGCAGGCCGACCGACATTATCCTGATGGACCATAGAGAGCTCGTTGAGCGTACGTGAGCAGGCGAGAGGCGAAAAGTCGCTTGTCAAGCGAGCGCACTGGCCTGCGAATCGCCCCAATTTGCAAAACCGAAAGTCAGGAAGCACTTCCAAGGCACCTTGGAAGCCCATCGTGTAGGAGTGCAGCTAGCTTGTACTCGAGCTACCGATCGGTCTGATCAGCTGCAGCTTCCCGACGGACCCCTCACGTCTGCTCGGCGCTCGGCGCGGCGCTTCTTCCTCCCCCGCTTCGACCAGGCCTTCCTCTTCGCTCCGAGCTGCTGCATAGGCTCAAAACATCTGAGGGTAAAGAACGGGGCAAAGAGAGCAGGAAGCCAAAAGCTGCGGCACAGACTGACGAGCGAGCGGACGAGAGGGGCAAGTGACCGTCAATTCCCACTGGCAATTGCTGGTAATTCCCACCGAGGGTCAGGAAACACTTCGAGCAAGCGGGAGAAAGTGAGAGCGAAGTGTACATTGAACGCTCGCTCGTGGAAGCTGCTGCATCCGCGACTATACAGCTCAAGAAGCGCTTCCGCCTTCCTCACCCTTGCTTAGCGCTCGACTCGACCAGGCGTGATGAACGACCTCTTACCGTTCGCTGACACTCCTCTCACCTCTCGAGGACACTCTCATGGCGCTTGAACACCCTGTCGTCGACTCGCTGCGTCCCCCAAGCCAAGCGGACGAGAGGGAATGACTCGCAGCGACTCGCTTGGTGCTCGGCGCTCTACATTTCGGCTCGCTGGCTCTTCCTTCACTTGCTCATTGACTCGGCCGGCCTGATGTCGAATGAGAAAAGGAAAGCAAAGCGTTTCATCGACTACAGCAGGTACCTCGTGCACCTTGCCAGCGAGCCCGACTCGACGGCTTCATCTGCGAATGCGATAAGGGTCARTGAGGCAAGCGCCGAGAAGACGAGGACGCGACTTACTCGATCTCCAGAGCGTCTTCCAAGTGTGCACAGCCGTCCCCATAAGCGAAGCGAGGTACAGTCACAACTTCCACCCCGAGCCTCGTACAGACGCCCATGACCCTCGCTCGCCCTTCGTCGATCTGGATCAAGGTCCGAWTGTAGTAGGGTGTTCGAGGTGACAAATCGGCGGGGGGCAGCACGATCTGTTTCAGTGACTGGAGGCAAGGCGGCGAGGCTTCCAGCGCGTCCTCCAAGGGTTGGAAAGTGAGCGCCGGCCTGTGCTGAAGGGGAGGGCGTATGCGAAGGCGACGAAGTGGCGCCGGGATGAGAGGCAGAACAGTCGACAGGTAGTAGTCGTGGTCGAGTACAAGAGTCTCCAAAGATCGGAGCGCGGACCAGAAGCTGTTCGGCAGCTGGTAGTGGCCCATGTCGTTCCCGGCTTCGAAAGAGAGAGTGAACGATCTGAGGCGAGGCGCATGGCGTAGGAGGCCGGCTGCGAGCTTGTTGGCATCGCGCTCATTGAGGGCCTCTCCGTGTATGAGCACGAGTGATTCCAGGTGAGGAAGCTGAGCTGTCGCGAGGAGGGGAGTGAGGGCCCACTCGCCGAACAGGAAGGCCAGGGCGAGACGGCGCAGCGACGCCAGCTGCAAAGGCGACGTGGCTGGGACGGGGGAGATCGCGCAGAAATTCAGGCTGAGCGTTTCRARAYCTGTTAAGCAATCGGGTTGTCAGCTCTTTGCTCYGAAGCTAAAGCTCGGCTCGGCGTRCCTCGACAGCGCCTCGATAGCAGGCCGAGATCCACATCAAGGATGTACGACGGCGAGCCAGGCTTGAACGCAAGGCGCAGCTCCTTGAGCGTGGGCAGCGCCCTGGTGATCTTCTGCAGCTGACGAGTCGCGAGGCCGGGCAGGAGCGAATGGTGCTCCGCTTCCATGAGACGCTGCGACTTGGTTCCCTGTACGAGAGCTGAGGTGCTGCCGGCAAGGAAGGTCTGTCCTGCGACCTCATGGCTGAGCCAGACGTGTCTGTAAAGCTCCGCCTGCGCCAACGCCGCCCAGAGCTTGTTGACGCGGCAGCAGTTGAGTGGGATGTCGTAACGCTCTCGAAACGTCTTGTAGGAGAGTCGAGGAAGGGCGAGTGGGATGATACGCTGCAAGATCTCGGTGGGGAGCGAGGGGAGCTGGCGGGGAGCTTCATCGGGCTGAGCGGGAGGAGGGGCATGAGCTTCGAGCGGGTCGTCCATCCTGATAGAGCTTCCAGGCGAGGTGCTGCAGGTTGTTGAGGGGTGCTAGTCGTAGTAGAGCTTCGTCCTGGCCAGCTGTACGAGAGTCGAAGCGAGAACGAGGTGAAGCGCAGGAGAAAGAGAGGCGAGACGAAATGCGCGAAACGAGACACGACAGAAACCGACTGCAAGGTCAGGAAACAGTTCGAGGCGCAGAATATTAGCCTGCAGCTAGCTGACCGGCAGCCGATGGGCTCAGGTTATCGGCCAGAATTTGCTGTACCGTAATAGACAAGGCTCAAGCTGCTCTCGAGCTCCCTGGTCGGCGCTCGTGCTCTTCGCCGAGCCCGCCTCGAATCCCAGCAGATCAACAGTCTTCCATCTAACGCTATATCTGTGGCACAACAAGTCTATCTACAGCTTTCTACTCTGCGTCTACCTGCCAGCCTCGTCCCGCCTGCGCAAACTTGGCGCAATCTCTAAGACCTGCTCATCCTCCTCCATCTCCTCCTCGCCCTGCACCTCCAACGCCCTCTCCGGAGCGCCTCCGGTCCGCTGCAGCCTCAGCCATGCAGCCGCTGCCTCGCCTTCGAGAGCCCTGCTTCGAGCCTCCCGCCGTTGCACTTCACCTCGAGCAGCGTCCGCCCAGCCTGCGCCGAGACGAGTTGAGGGAGCTGGGTCGAGCGTGACTGGTGCTTGCGAAGAGGCGGATTGACGAGGAGGGGAAGTAGGTGTAGGGGAGGATCGCCGACGAGCGGGAGGAGGTGAGTTGAAAGCGGGAGGGAGGGTGTGCGAGTGGAAGACGGCGGACGACGCCGAGATGTCTGCGCCGGGACGAGGAGCAGAGGGAGGGGTGAAGATCTGCTCCTCGGCGCGAGTGAAGGAACGAGGGCCGTCGGCGGGATGGTAGCGGTTGATGCCGACGTCCAGTCGAGAAGTTCGGCGAACGGGGAGGGGGGAAGCGAGAGCTTGGGCTTCTCGGGCGCGGAGGACCATGGCGGCGAGCTCTACTGCCAGTGCGGCCGAATCCCCTGGGAGCTCCTCCTCGACTTCTTCCTCCTCTTCTACCAGGTCGTCTCCTCCTCGAGGCCACCAGCTCTCGTCCTCCGGCTGTCGCTCCTCCTCCTCATGATCAACCCTCGTCGAACATGCACCAACGACCTCTCCCTCTACATCCAGCACCTTGACCGTAATCACTCCCCTCTCCCTGCTCTCCTCGAACGACGATGCCTGCCTCAGCAGCGACTCGGGCAGCTCGAGAACGACGCGTCTAGCGAGCGGAGTGAGAGTTGAGGCCAGTCCGCTGATGATGACTCGTTGGCCGACTGGGGAGCGAGGGTCGAGGAAATGTTCGTCGATGTAGTGGTGCGCGAGGGGAGGGGAGCTCTGTTGAGATGCGGCAGAAGGATAAGCTAGGAGTGCGGGGACAGCGGCGAAAGCACGTAAGGGATCAGAACTCACCTGCTCCTGCTGCTGCTCCTCATGTAAGTAGTACTTGGATGTAGGTGTATATAGTTCTGGCTCTCCTCCTTGGAACCAGCTGCCCTGCGCCGACGAATCCAGCATCGGCGACTCGACTTTGGCCATCCGCTCGAGCGTCTTCAGCGAGAAGACAGGGCGACCCATGATGTCTAGTAGGATACAGAAAAGGTGGATATAGCTGCCTGGAAAGTCGGCAGCGGTTTTTGAACGGATGGAAACGAGCGAGGGGGGAGGAGATGAAACGAGCGAGTGGCGAGAGCGAGAGAGTTGATGAGTGAGTGAGGCGGGTCAAGGTTTGAGAGCTGTGTTAAAATTCAGACAAAGTGTTGCAAGAGGTGGTATTGGTATTTGCACTGATTCCAGCTGCTACGAGAGGCTCGCCAAGCTACTTGAAACGGGGCAGAGCCTCCGCCACCATCGCCGAGCAGGTTTCGGACTTGCTGCAGCTCAACATCGCGCTGTAGAGGCCTGTCGACGGCACCATGTCGCTAGAACGACTTCGTATATTGCCTACTGACGCTCATAGACTGCTACAACACAGCGCTATCTCGCTATCTCCTCCTACTCGGCGTCTCCCCTTGCAAAGACCCGCTCGGGCACCATCACCTCGCCACGCACGATCTCCCTCGCCGTCCTCATCATCAACACACTAACAGGTCTCAGACTTCCACCTCCCTCCTTCTCACCTTTTGCACTACTCCGCTCAAACCGCACGCTTGAGCTCGCTACCCCCGCCGAGTTGCCCACTCGAACCTGCACCACGCCCTCCTCCTCTTTCTCCTCCACTGCACCAGCTTCACCATGCATCAGCCGCCATACGACCGACCCCTTGGTCCCTGCACCAATGTTCAAAGCGCCCAACGTCGTGCCCGGGATCGTAGCATGCCAGTCGCCCGACGACACCGTTCGAGCGACAAAGTCGGCCTCGCCCTTCTCGACACGAGTGCCAGATGAGGTAACATACCCCTCTGAAGGCATGGCGCCGACGAGACAGATCTTGGGACTCGTGAGGGTGATGGGGAGTGAGAGCGCCGAGGCGATGGATTGGCGGAGGCGCTCGAGGTGGGCTGATAGGGTCGGGTGGGAGGCAAGTTCGAAGGCTGGAGAGGTGAGAAGAGTAGTGGGGATTCCGAGTGGCGAGAGAGCGGAGATGGGGATGACCACGTTGGGCAGGCCGGAAGAGAGGAGGGAGTAGGGGATCTGGTTGCAGAGAAGGGCGTCAGCTGGAGTAGAGAACGATGAGGGGAGCAGAAGAGGAAGAACCGTACCTCTTGACCTTCGTATGAAATCGTTGACATCGGCTCAAACAACTTCACATCCTCGGGCATGGGCATCTCGACCTCAATGCCGACCTCCTCGCCCGGCACTCCAGCGATCTTGACTCCTTCTCCTTCTGGCGGTTGCCACACCTGGAGCGTTACAGGATCGATGGGCACCCTCGCACGCATGACGGCGCCGTTGGAGGCCGAGAGGATGGAAAGAGGAAAGAGGAGAGGCTGTCCTGGTTCGGGCCGAGGGTGGGAGCGAGCACGGGTGAAGAGGGTCGTGTAGGGGAGGATGGGGAGGGCAACAGCTTGGAGAGCTACTGCTGAGAGCATGTTGCCGCAAGTGGAGGACCTAAAGACGAACGCCGAGCTTGAAGTTAGCGAGCGGACGAAGCTGAGGAAGCGCCAAGGGCTCACCAGTCGAGTACATCGTCTCGCACACCTACTTGAGCGAATCGGTAGACAATGTCCCACTCCCCTAGACCTGCTTTTGTACCCTCATCTGCCCATTCGACTCCCGGCAGCTTGCCCCACACCGCTTGAGCTTCCTGGCCTTCTCCAACAGCCCCTACGATCATGGCTTTGCTCAAAGAGCTCACCCCTATACATGGTAGGTCAGTACAGCTGGCTCAGTGACTGTACGCCCCTACAGCGTCGACGGCTGCTCGCAAACGGCTCACCTCCGCCCAGGCCCGAGATCTGCCTGCCATCGGGATCAGGCGAGCCGAGTGCTGTACGAATGATGTCGGCGCGGACGGAATAAGGGTAAGGAGCCATCGTCTCTGCTCGTAGGATCAATCCTCTTGAAGTCCCTCCGCGCCAGAACGAGGCGGCGATGCCTCGAGACATGGCGAGCGCTGTACACGAGCCTACTCCTCTGCAGGGAGCTCAAGCTGAAGAGAAATGGCGGTAATCGAGTCGAGCCGACTGATGGGTAGGTGGTCAAACCCATTCGAAGGATCGCCTTCGCGCGTCCTTGGATCCTTGTCGGCCTTGCCTCCGCCCGCTTCGCTCGTTCCGTCTTTCGTCCTCTCGGCGCCCACCTTCGTACAGCTCAAGCTCAAGCTCTGTACAGCTTCGTACAAGATGACTACGAGCAGCTCGGCCTTCAAGTTCGCCAACTTGTGCGGCACCGTCTACCGCCAGGGGAACGTCCTTTTCTCCCCCGACGGCAACTCGGTCATCTCGCCTGTAGGGAACCGTGTCTCCGTGTTTGATCTCGTCAAGTGAGTCTGCTCGAGCTGCTAGGGTACATAGGGAAGAGAAGACGACCGAGGAACAAGCAGCTTTGCGTTCTCAGCAAAAGAAGCTGAACGAGCCTGGAGAGGGTAGCAGAGCTTGATGGGAACTACGAGAGGAAAGGCAGAATATCTGAGACGCTACAAGAGCTTATAGAAGAGCCATGAGCTGACACTGCCCTTTCACCCACCTCCAGCAACAAGTCTCGCACTCTCTCTTTCGAAAACCGCAAGAACATTGCTCGTGTAGCCCTCAGCCCCGATGCCAACACCCTCATCAGTATCGACGAAGGTGTGTTTTTTCTACCCGAGCTCGCGCTGATCTGAGCTGACCTCGTTGCTATTCTGCTGCTCGCAGATGGTCGAGCCGTTCTCGTCAACTTCAAGCGTTCGACTGTGCTGCACCACTTCAACTTCAAGGCTCCCGTGAGGGATGTCAAGTTCTCGCCCGACGGAAAGTGAGTCGACCGAAGGCTGCTTGTGAAGCTACGGGCGAGGGCTGACCCTTCGCACTACCTCAGGTTCATCGCCGCGACCCACGGCTCGCAGATCCAGGTGTGGCAGACGCCTTCGCATCTCGCTCGCGAGTTTGCACCTTTCAACCTCCACCGCACCTATACCGGGCACTATGACGACGTCCTGTCGATCCAGTGGAGCGCCGATTCGAGGTGAGCCTCTGCGCCGAGCTCGCACGAAGGCAGCTGTTAACGATTCGATGACATGCAGGTTCTTCCTCACTACTTCCAAGGACATGACTGGCCGTCTTTACACCCTCTACCCTGTCGAAGGTTACCGACCAAAGACCTTTGCCGGCCACCGCGATGCTGTCGTCGCTTCCTACTTCTCCGCCGACCACAAGACGGTGCGTGGTGCCGCTCCTAAGGTCAGAAGCAGTGGCTGACTCTCTGTGTGTGTACAGATCTACACCGTCTCGCGCGATGGAGCCGTCTTCATTTGGGGCGCCAAGGAGGAGGACGAGGATTCGGACGAGGACGACGATGCTCCCCTCCGCCTCACCGCCAACGCCCAAGCCTCCACTTCCTCCTCCACCGCACCGGACAACACCATCCCCAACACTCGCTGGGGCCTCAAGAAGCGCAACTATTTCCTCCAGCCCGGCACCAAGGTCGTCTCCTCCACCTTCCACTCTGCCTCCAACCTGCTCATCGTCGGCTTCTCGAACGGAGTCTTCGGTCTCTGGGAGATGCCCTCCTTTACCAACGTCCACACCCTCTCCGTTTCACAAGAGAAGATCACCTCGGTCGCCATCAACCCCACTGGCGAGTGGCTCGCGTTCGGCGCTTCCAAGCTCGGTCAGCTCCTCGTATGGGAGTGGCAGTCGGAGAGCTACGTGCTCAAGCAGCAGGGTCACTACTTCGACATGAACACGCTCGCCTACTCGGCCGATGGACAGCAGGTCGCCACTGGAGGAGACGACGGCAAGGTGAAGGTCTGGAACGCCGCGAGTGGCTTCTGCTACATCACCTTCTCCGAGCACTCGTCCTCCATCTCGGCCGTTGAGTTCGCCAAGCAGGGACAAGTCATCTTCTCCGCCTCGCTCGACGGCACCGTCCGCGCCTTCGACCTCGTGCGCTACCGCAACTTCCGCACCTTCACCACTCCCTCCCCCGTCCAATTCAACTCGCTCGCCGTCGATCCCAGTGGAGAGATCGTTTGTGCAGGAGGAACGGGAGATGGCTTCGAGATTTACATGTGGTCGACCCAGACCGGCAAGCTCATCGACGTCCTCGCCGGCCACGAAGGACCCGTCTCGGCGCTCGCCTTCTCGCCCCTGGGAGACCGCCTCGTCTCGGCTTCGTGGGACAAGACGGTCCGCGTATGGGACGTGTACGGTCGCAGCAACGCCGTGGAACCCTTCCGTCTCCACGCCGACGCTCTCGCCCTCGCCTTCCGCCCCGATGGACTCGAGGTCGCCGTCTCGACGCTCGATGGACAGATTATCTTCTGGGACATCCGCGCCGCGGTGCAGAGGACATTGATTGAGGGAAGGAAGGATATTAGTGGAGGAAGGAAGGCCGAGGATCGCGTTACCGCCGCCAACAACTCGTCGGGCAAGTCGTTCAACTCGATCGCCTACACCGCCGATGGAGCCGCCCTGCTCGCTGGAGGCAACTCCAAGCACGTTTGCCTCTACGACGCGCGGGACGGCGTCCTCCTCCGTCGGTTCGAGATCTCGCAGAACCTCTCGCTCGACGGCACCCAAGAGTTCCTCGACTCGCGGAATCTCACCGAGGCGGGACCGAGGGAGCTGCTGGACGAGCGAGGCGACCTTTCGGATCACGAGGATCGAGTGGACCGAACGCTGCCAGGCGCGAGGGCGGGCGATATGAGCAAGAGGAAGTATCGCCCCGAGGCGAGGACCAAGTGCGTGCGCTTCTCGCCTACGGGACGATCATGGGCCGCCGCTTCGACCGAGGGACTTCTCATCTACTCGCTGGACGACACGATCGCCTTCGACCCCTTCGACCTCGACCTCGACATCACCCCCGCCTCCATCGCCGAAACCCTCGCGCTCAAGCAATACCTCAAAGCTCTCGTCATGTCCTTCCGCCTCTCCGAACTCCCCCTCATCCAAACCGTCTACGAATCCATCCCCATCGCCGACATCAAGCTGCTCGTCACCCAACTCCCTCTCAACTACGCCGAGCACCTCCTCGCCTTCCTCGCCAAGCAGATGGACGGCCGCTCCCCGCACGCCGAGTTCCACCTCGTCTGGCTCGCGGCCATCTTCCAGGCGCATGGTCGGTCGCTGAGAGAGAAGAGTGGAGATCATGCGGCCACTTTTCGGGGGCTGCAGAAGGGGTTGGTCGACTTCCAGACCAACATTGTTGCGCTGTGCGACGACAACACCTTCAGCTTGTCGTTCCTGCTGGACGAGCAGAGGAAGATTGAAGAGGAGCAGGCTGCAGGAGAGCAGGCGGAGGAGGCTTCGTTCGGAGCGGCGTTGGGAGCAGAGCCGACACGGATGGTCATCGAGGTATGAGCTGGTGAGCATAGTGTTGGAGCAGCATTGTAGTAGTCTTGTTAGATTGTATCGCTGTATTAGCTTCGTTCGCCTAGACGTTCTCACGTGAATCGGGAGGGCTACAGCGAGCTTCCGAATCGGAATAGGCTCGGCTCGCTCTCGCTCTCAGCGGCCTCTCTCCGTCTCGTGCTCTCGGTCAGCGCTGGGGAAAGGACGTGAACGTGTTACATTACTTTCAAAGAGAAAGAAGCGAGAAGAGAGGAGAGATGGGGGTGGGGGTGGAAAGAGGCGAGCCGTTGAGAGCGAGAGAGGGAGAAGCATCGGGTGTAGAAGGGGTGGGGGGAGGAGAGTGAAGACAGAATGGGGAGGGAGGTAGTGTTTACTATAGTGTACCGAGATCTGAACAGGAGGAAGCGAGAGAGCGCCGCTCTTTACTGTCCCTTGCCCTTGCCGCCCTTGGACTTGCGAGGGGGAGTGACCGGTCGTCCTTGACCACTTCCACCGTATCCGAGCGCCGTCTTGCGCTTCTCCGCCGGCTTCAGGATCTGTTGGAGAGAGTAGACGAGGGAGGCAGGAGAGTCAGCTTCGGAGCTCGTAGACCTCGGCGAGGACGGATGGGCGCAGAAGACTCACCTGGAACGAGCACAGAAGAGTCTCGTCTACGGACATCATCGCTCCAGCGTTGTCGAACTCTCCGCAGTAGTTGCTGCAGGTGTGGAGTAGGCGCACGCGGACGAGGAGGGCGAGAGAAAGAGATTGGGCGCGGGAGGCGAGTAGACGATGAAGAGGGACAGCGGGAGCGAGGGATAGTGGGGTGGCAAGTTAACGATTGTTGTGATGGTGTGTCGTAGGGGGAGTTGATCGGGAGAGAGGGAGGGAGGGAGAAGAAGGGAAGGTCAGCTTCGGCGCCGAGAATCTCGGTACGACGCTCGCGGGCCTGTCGCTGTCTAGAGGAGAGCATCAAACGTACGGGGCCGAGAAGAGGGTAACCAGCTGCCGCTTGGCAAAGAACTCGTAGCCGTCCTCGACGACCTGGTGGGCGCGGCAGATGAGGTCCATGTCGTGCTTTTGAAGGAAGCGGGAGACGACATCGGGTCCAAAGGTGAAGGACACTCCACGATCGTTCTCGGACCAGCCGGTGATGTCCTTGTCTGGGTCTGACCAGAGGAGGTCGCAGAGGAGTCCTGCGAGGGGCGAAGGAGAGATTAGCAAACAAGCTCGACGAAGCTCGCTACTGGAGCCGCAGAGCCAAGGCTATCACACGTACCAGTGTCGGGAACGTCGGTCGGTCGCATCACTCGCCTGATCTGCTCCATCGACTGGAGGTCGGGACTCAGTCCTCCGTGCATGGTGAAGATCTTCTCGTCGATGATGGCGGCGATTGGGAGGCAGTTAAAGCAGTCGGTGAAGGTCTTCCACAGCTTGATGTTGTACCTCCGCTTGCCTGTGGTGCGAGGAGAACGAGTCGTCAGCGATGAGCTCGTTGGACGCGTTGGTCGAGCTCCCGCCAAGCACTCCGAGCTGTCCACTCGCTGCTCGCTGCTCCTCCAACATCACCGACGTGGACTGAATCGCCCTGGCCATCCCGACTCCCGCAACAACTCCAGAGAGCGGAGCAAGACGCACACTCATCGTAGAAGCCGTAAATCCTGTTGATGGACGCGCACTCGTGGTTGCCACGGAGGATGAAGAAGTTCTCGGGGTACTTGATCTTGTAGGCGAGGAGGAGGCAGATGGTCTCGAGCGACTGCTTGCCCCGATCGACGTAATCGCCGAGGAAGAGGTAGTTGGCTTCGGGGGGGAATCCTCCGTACTCGAACAGGCGGAGCAGGTCGTAGTACTGGCCGTGAATGTCACCTGTAGTGGAAGAGAGATGACATGAGCTCAGATTGCGACCAGAAGCGGGAGGGAGCTCCAACGAACCGCAGATCTTGATGGGCGCCTCGAGCTCGAGGAGGATGGGCTGGTTGATGAAGATCTCGCGAGCCTTGGTGCAGAGGAACTTGATCTCGTACTCTTGCAGCTGAACCTGCTTCCCTGGGCGGTTGCCGCGAACTGTGGAGGGAGGAACCTCATCAGCAATTGCTCACAACACGCGACCAGAGTGTCATCCTCTCGAGCCCCGAGCGTGCGGCTGCCGACGCCAACGCGCCTTCTGCAATGAACCAGACTGATCCGGTACACCGCCTGCAGTGACAGAGGCTACCGCCGCCTGCGAGCTGGCCCGTTTCCTCCCTCCCCGTCGCGTGTCGAGCGAGGTGGGCGTCCTCAGTGCCCCTGCACCCGCCGGAGAGCGCTCCCTCGCGCCTGCGGTAGTCCTGGTGCTCGAGGACAATTCTGCCACTTCCAGCACATCGCCGCCGAGCGCCCAGTCCAGCGTAGGCGCCGCCGCGCGCGAGATAACAGCCCCCAACCACACTCCTTGCCAGCGCTGGCCGAGTGACGGATGCGAGCGTAACCGAGGCTGTAGCTAACCTTCGAGAAGCCTGTCGATGACCGAGTCGAGGTCGATCTCTTGTCCTTCTGCCATTGCGAGCGAGTAGGGCGGAAACGGGAGAGGGTGAAGTGGGAGAAGCGGTGAGGGGAGGGCGACAGGTGCGCGAGTTTGGTGACGCGCGACTGGAGAAGGTCGAGAGGTGAAGGGACTGCGATTGAGTACAGATCTAGGTCAGCTACGACTGCTCTGTACCGCTGGCCGAGCGGCAGAGACCCTCCGAAGCGCGCTCAAAGAGGGCGACGTTTGTTTGAGGTGCAAAACTCGTTGCTCAAGCGCCGTGGAAAGAGTGGATTCGTGGTGGATGGGTTGCTGTAGGGTACTGCTGATGAACAGATCGACTCACTGTAACCTGTTGTAGCCTAGAAGGGACTGGCGCGGGCGACGAGAGTCGAGCGGCGGGAGGAGGACGAAACCGACGAGGGCGAAAGGGGAGCACTGAGCGCGTTGGCCGAGTGCTGTAGAAGACTAGGTAGGCGAGTAGGAGCGCTGGAGTCTAGTCCTGCTCGATGTAGGCGAGTAGAAGACGACGAGGTGAGGGAGGAGGAGCAAACCCGGGCGCTGCGCCAAACGATTCGCCTTCAAGCGATTCCGACTACTTGGAATAGAAATCAAGTTGTAGCTGGAATTCACCTCTTGTTCTCCTGCACTTTGGCTCGCTCTGCTCTTCCTCGCCTGCTTGACCTCCGACAATTTGAGCTTGTCTTCTCTGCTGGCTCTGAAGGCCTCTGCTCTCCTGCCTCGCCGAGAGAGCTCGTCGCTCAACTTGAGGCTGTCGGCTGCTCGGCTCACTCGTCGAGGTAGTATCATCTCTCGTAAGGCTCGTAACACTGTCTTGGAGCCCTTGCCAGGCGTTAAAGGTCACCTGCTTCTCTCTCGGCATGCAGGAGGGGAGCGAGAGGGTAAGTCGTATGAGGCTTCTCTGAGCTCGCTTGACTACATAGCTGACCTCTTCGCTCGCAGATCAGGCTTCGATACACCAGGGCGGTCGCTCCAGTCTCCCTTTGGGCATTATGCAAGCGCACGCCGGGCCTACGACAGACTTCGACGAGCACCCTCGACCCCTCTAGTCTGCCTCCACTGCGTCGCTGAATCTCGGTTCAAGGAGCTCGAGAGACAACTGGAGCTTCTACTACAGCGGCTGAGCTGCTCAACGGGGTCGGTCCTCCCAGTCTCGCGCTCAGCCAGCTCGGCGAGCTCGGCGCCGACTGTTGAGGCTGTCCTTCCCCAGATTCTCGGGGCTTCCTACGGCTACCCTGGCGGCGGTGCAGAGGTTGAGCATGTTTGGCTGTTTCTGGCCGGACTTACAGTCGATGAGCTCCCGCTCTCGTACCATAATTGTTCGAGCTCGGCGTACGTAGCTCGGTCGCTCCGGCTCGGCGCTCACGGAGTGCCATGTTGGAGGTCTGTCGCTAGCTTGCGGTAGGCTCACGCTACGATCAAGTCTCTGGAGCTCCGCCGACTACTTTTCCTCGGCCGAGCGGCTGCAGAACAAGCGACAAGTGGATTGACTCCTCGCCGAGCTGTCGCTTCTCCGGCATGATCACTCCGCGGAGGGTGCACGACCTTCGTACACTTCTGAACACCTCTTGACTTCGTACTCAATCCTTGCACGCATGTCGCAGAACGACAGGCCTCCTAGCCGCCATCGCTCTGGCTCTCACCGACGCTCTGGCTCTCAGACGAGACGGTCGAGTTCGGCGAGGGGCAGTGATGATCGCCAAAGGGCTCGCGAGGAAGCTCATCGAGCCCTCACGGGAGAGACACATGAGAAGGCTCACTATCCTCCCACCTGGGGCGGCGACCATTCGCACGCTGAAAGTGAGTAGTTGCTGGCTCATAAGAAGAACTCGGCGCTGATTTCTGAACACAGGCTCGTCGGCGCAACAGGTCCAGAGGTCGCCGTCACACCACCAGCGAGGTATATGATTTTCGCTCCACGCACCGCCGTCTTTGCTTACTCAGATTATCGACGAGCAGCATGGCGCGAAGTCCCGGACCCGCTCGATACGAGCTCGGTGGCCCACAGGGACACTCAATTGCCTCGTAAGTCCTGCTCAGCGACGCCAGAGCCGAACCCCACTCATCTCTGATCACACAGCCTACGACGGCAATGGTGCACCATCTATCCCTTCGTACCATAGTAGGGCTTCCTCTGAGGCTCGCGCTCGAGCGCTGGAGGAAGAGATGGGTAAGTCATCGCCGAGCTCGGATTCTCGGCGTTGAGGCTGCGCTTGTCCTTGCTGACAGGTACTGCAAAACAGATGAGCATGATGCAGCGCAAGAGCGTCTCGACGAAGCGCGGCGTAGACGCGAGGATCATCTGGCAAACCAGGACGTTCCGATCCCCCTTCGCCCTCTTCGCCGTGAGTGGAGCGCCCTCTTGCCCCTTTGGATCCCCTTCTCACCACTCTCGTCTACAGCTCCTACGGACAATCCCCATGATCCTACTTCTCGGGACGAAGTCGGCCATGGACATCAGCAAGTCCTTATGCCTCCTGCTCCTCGTAAGTCGCTGCACCTGACTCATCGCTATGGACTTGAGAGGCTGACTCTAGTGTCTTAGCTCACGCGCCTGGATCAAACGACTCGAGTAACTCGAACACGTCCGAGACTCCGAGTGCTCGGAGCCGCCGTCGCCGACTTTTTGATGCTGGCCGAAGCATTCGCTCGCAGACGTCGCGCATCTTTCGACCAAGTGGCGGTCGCAACGAGTAGTAGGGAGTTTCGATTCTGCTGGGTATCTGCAAGAGCTCTTGAGCGTTCTTGTAGACCAGAAGCGAGCGCAGCCGACGTCAGAACTCAACGCCGAGCAATTGCAGATGGCTCTATCTCGCTCTCGCCGCTACTCCAGCATTGGAGGATGAAGCTTTGAAAGAGGCGAACGCTCTGCTACAGCTCAACGACACCTCTGTGCACCTCGTCAAGCAGCTGGGCCACTTCTCGGCGTTGTGAACCATCTCGGACTACACTCGGCTGGCGGGGGAGGCTGAGTCGAGCGGGTGATAGAGAAGGGAGAGTTGTGCTTTGCAGCAGAACGACACTTGTGCAGCTTTCCTTGATCTGCTATCGACCTACAACTTTCTGGCATTGCCTCCCTGCATCTCATCGGCCCCAGTGGGCCAGAAGCGGGGAGATGTGGGGGTTCTGGCCCCTGCCACATACAAGAGATCAAGTCCCGTACAGCTTGGCGGACGGCGCGGTGCAGGTCGCGGGCTTTGCTCCTCCCCATTCTTCTTCTTCGTCCCAGTCTGCTCTCGAAATACACCAGCTCTTCAATTCTCGACGCTCGGTCAATGTCAGCCCACTCTGGTCAGCAAGAGCCAGCTCGCTCCTCTTCCTCGAAGCACTTCGGCGCAGAGGGAAGGGTCCACGACCACCTCCTTCTCGCCTCCCTCCAGCCCTTGTACCGAAGCTGCTCCTCCACAGACTTGGCCCCTCATCATGCCCCAACACTGTCAACAGGGGGCCCGCATTGAACGTTCATCCTGCTGCTGCGCAAGGCAGGCTGCCCGCTCTGAATGATTCGCTGGTGAACTGCCGGCCGCCCGACCGCCGTGGGCTCATCGTAAAGCTCTTCAGGTCTCTCTTACACCTTCTAACTTCAACACTTGGTCCCTCGACCTCCAATCCAACCCGACCTCCCATCCTAGTCAACGCGCGAGAGCTTTTTGGGTCGACTCCCTTCCCCTTTCCCCTTCTTTCGCCGTTTCCCTTCCTCGACTCGCCCGCCCGCGGCGAAGCACCCAACCGTCAAGATGGGACTGAAGATCGTGGAGACCAAGCCTACACCGCCGGAGATTGTGAGTGCACGCTACAGCGCCCTTGCGAAGCCTTTGCGACTTCCCCTTCGAGCGCTCGCTGATTCGCCTCGATACGCCAATCTTTGCCCTTCCAGTACAATGTCAAGATCTATGTAAGTTTGTTCTCCGCGATTGTGCTGCTGGAGCTGACCATTCATCCCAACAGGTCACTGCCATCATCGTTCGTTTCCCTTCGCTTCTTCGGCTTCAGTCGAGAGCAATTGCTCACCCGTCTTCGCGGTAGATTGCCGCTGGAGCCATGCTCTTCGGTTACTGCGCTTCCTTCATCGGATCGACATTGACCCTACCAGCGTTCAAGAACGACTTTGGGATGGGAGAGATGTCGGCGACCGAGATCTCGAGCATCTCGGCCAACATCATCTCGGTGTTCCAAGCGGGAGCCTTCTTCGGCGCGCTGGCAGGCTACCCCTCCATGGAGACGGTCGGTCGCAAGTGGACCTTACTCGGCACCACCGTACTCTTCCTCGTCGGCGCCGTCCTCCAGGTTGCCGCCAACCAACTTTCGATGATCTACGCTGGCCGAGTCCTCGCTGGGCTCTCAGTCGGAGTGATCACAGCAGTATGCCCCGTCTACTTGGCCGAGTTGAGCCCTCCTTCCATCCGCGGACGTCTCATCGGCTTCTACGAGTGAGTTGCTCCTTCGCTCTTCCGTGCTCGGCGCTTGCGAAATCTCTCGCCTCGTTGACGAAACGGCCCGCTGACGCGATA
The DNA here is from genome assembly GCA_001600635.1 of Leucosporidium creatinivorum. Lineage (NCBI taxonomy): Eukaryota > Fungi > Basidiomycota > Microbotryomycetes > Leucosporidiales > Leucosporidiaceae > Leucosporidium > Leucosporidium creatinivorum. Next base: position 204,768 of record BCKL01000008.1, on the reverse strand, counting down.
CGCTACTGCAGAGTCGGCTACCAGATTCTCGCCGTTATTGGCTTCTGGCTCATGTACGTCGTTTTCGAGCTCGGCGCTCCTCTCGCGGCCCGAGGCTGACCCATCTCGCCTCTCCTCCAGCTACGGCATCAAGAAGCACATGGACCCCGCTAGCAGTGCTACCTGGCGTATCCCGTTCGCGATCCAGTTCATCCCCGGGGGTATCCTTCTCGCTGGATGCGTGAGTTTCCTCTTCCGTCGCCGCCGCCGAGCTTGGCTGACCCCGGCGCTCTGGCACAGTTCTTCCTCGCCGAGTCCCCTCGCTACCTCATCAAGGCCGGTCACCCGGAGAAGGCCGCTGCCAACCTCTGCTGGCTACGCAACCTCGAGCCTACTCACCCGTACATCGAGGAAGAGCTAGCGGCCACCGTCATCGAGATCAACCGAGAGCGCGAGATCACCTTCGGGCTCAAGGGCGGCAAGGTCGCTCGCTACTTCCGCGGACTCTGGAACGAGGCTAGTGCCAAGGTGAGTCTGCTGTGTCTCGTGCGGCAGGAGAAGGAGGGGGATTTATTGTTTCGAGGCGGAGTCGCCGAGACGTTTCCCGTTCACGGCGGAGCTCAAGACAGCGGCTACCAAGAGCAATGATATTGCCAGATAATAGCAGAGAGAGGACCGAGCACGTCGCTGACCTACCTCTTCTCGCAGGGCATACGGAATCGATTGGTTATCGGCGCCTTCGTCATGATGTGGCAAAACATGTCGGGTATCAACGCTATAAACTGTGAGCTGTCATCTCAAGGGTTATAACCCATACACACCACTATGGCCCTGTTCGAGGGCTTTGCAAGGGCGGTAGTCTCGAACGTCGGCGCCGAGCATTGGCTGACTTTCTCTCCGCCTTCTCCGAAGACTACTCGCCGACCCTCTTCGCTTCGATCGGAGTCGAGGACACCCTCCTCTACACTGGTATCTACGGTGTCCTCAAAGCTGTTGCCTCCATGGTCTTCTTCTTTCTCTTTGTCGACTCGTGGGGGCGTCGCAAGCCGCTCATCTACGGAGGAATCGCCTCGGGGCTATGCCTCCTCTACGTCGCCGTCTACATCAAGATCGGACACCCTGATACTGCCGAGGTCGTCACTGCATCGACCCAAGCTGGAGGAAAGGCGGCCATCGCCGGCATTATGCTCTTCTCCATCTTCTACTGCTTTGGATGGAACGGACTCGCATGGGTTATCTGCGGAGAGATCTACCCTACTCGCAGTGAGTCTCTTGTTCTCTCACGATTGACGGCGCTTGACAGCGTCTCGCGAGAAGCGGCCCCTCTCTCCCCGGGCTTCGTGCTGACCGCTGCACTCTCTCTCTCTCCACAGTTCGCGGAGCCTGTGCTGCATGGACAGCGATGTGGCAATGGCTATTTCAGTTCGTGATAGCTCGGTTCACACCAGACATGGCGCGTGAAATGGGATGGGGTGAGTTCTGGCGCCGCCGAGAAGCCCTCCAGCGCTCGCCGAGCGGTTGTCCCTTCAATACCCTCCAGCGCGTCGCTGACTCCCCCTCCTCACTCCCACAGGTATGTTCCTCATGTTCGCAATCTTCAACTTTGCTTCAGTCATCTTCGTCATCATCTGGCTGCCCGAGACTGTAAGTCGACCTTGCGCCGAGCCGAGCGCGCTGGCTGACCCACTCCTCCCCGTCTTCAGAAAGGACGCACGCTTGAGTCCATGGACGAGCTCTTTGGCTTCAACGTTGATGACGGACCCAAGCCAACCAAGATGGAGCAGTCGTTAGTCGAGGACGTCTCGCATGTCAACGTCGAAAAGGAGAAGAAGGCTCAGGTTGTTTAGACGGAACTAGAATGGCCCTGTAGACCTGCCTATATCATAGATCGTAGAATGTAAAACGCCCGCCGAGGGCTTTAGAGATTTCAGTGCAGTTTTGTCAAGAGAGCGGCTGATGGTCCCGCAGTCCTCATCTCGGCGATGATGGAAGCGAGTCATGTGAAGCCTCGACGGCACCGCTCGGGTGGAAGTACCGCACACCGACAACCCACTACACTGGAGCTGGGCCTAGAGTTCTCAGGAGGCGCTCAGAGACCTGGGTGAGCGGTCGGGCTCGGCCCACCCCCTCGACGTCGGCGCTGGGGTGAGCTGAACGGGGCAGAGCTACAGAACAGGATAGCAGATAAGTCTTGTGGGCTTATCAGCGGCGTAACACTAGCTATACAGGTCAAGCTGTACTCATTCCGCCTGCTCTGGCGCTCCCTTGTCGGCTTCAAAGTCCGAGCGCCGAGCCGAACCTCTCTCTTCCTCCTTCCATTCTCTCGTTTCTCTCGCCTCCGCCCGCCCGCCAGGATGCTGCCATGGTTCAAGAGCTCACAGAGATCAAAGACTATCAGCAGCTGCTCGACCCCAGAGGTTCTAAAGGGATTCGACGTTGTTTGAAGTGCAGCTCGGCGTCGGCCGCTCGACCGCCGTGGGCTCAACATGAAGCTCTTCAGGTCTTTCTCGCACCTACCACCCCAACCACTTTAGTCCTCAACCGCCAAATTTACCCGGCCTCCCATCCTAGTCAGCGCGCGACAGCTTCTTGGCCCGAGTGCGAAGTTCGAGCTCTTCCTCCTTCGCTCATCTCGTCATAGCTCGGCCTTCACTAGCAGTCGTCAGCGATATCTCCAAAGTACTCAGATCAACAGGCATCGCCTCTGTACACCTCCCACGCCATGCCAGCCGCAGCTTTCAAAACGCTCGACGAGAGTCTTTCGGCGGATCTGCAGTCCAAGGCCAAGGTGAGCTAGTGTGCAGCACCCCAGGGTATACTTGAGCCCACTCGTAATACTCCACAGCTCAGCTCGGACTCTAGCGCGCCTGTTGAGCAGCTCGACGCAGGAGACTCGAGGTGAGCTTTATTTCGGACTCGCCTGCTGTCCTGTGAGGGCAGGGGAGCTGCTCGACTACTATTGGTAGTGTGGGATATGCTGCAGTGCTCCCACGAAGCTGTCGTCTGCGCCAGAAGCTCCGAGAGCAACAGGCTGACCTCGCTCCCCTTGCTCCAGCTCGCCGAAGAAGCGTACTACACCTCTCAAGCTACTGGACCTACCAGACAGCATCCTTTCCATCATCGCCACCCACCTCGACCAAGCCACCCTCCTTCGCTTTGCCCTCTCCTCACGTCACCTCTGCCCGATCGCTCGCCGAAGTACCCTGTTCAGCTACGATGGCACTTCCAACCGCACCGGTCGATTCCTCTCGCTACTGGAGGAGAACTCTGAGCTGGGACCCAACGTGCGCCTTTCGACATACGAGCCTATCGACCGAGACCGTCCCGCCGACTTTCAGCGCAAAACGGCCTTCCACCTCTTCAAGTCGGTGGCAGCGCTTTGCCCGAACCTGGAGGAGCTGGCAGTACATCATCTCCCAGCGGTGGACGACGCCGCGACTCAAGGAACGCTCTTCATGGCCCTCTCCAAGCTCACGAAGCTGCGAGTGCTGGAGCTCGGCAGCATGGACGCATCCTCCTACCCAGCCGACGCGCCTGGACGCCCCTCATGGAACCCACCCCTTCCCGCCGACATGCTCCTCTGGTCCATCGCACCGCTTACCGAGCTCCGCTCCCTCACCGCCGTCGTTGGAGGGAGTAAGGCGGCCTCGCTCCTCGCCAAGCAGCGCGCCCTCCCCGCCTCCCCAGCTCTTAGGGAAGTACAGCTCGTGCTCAAGGATCCGGTTCAGAATGCCGACTGCATCGCCCTCGCCGCTCGCACCTTCCCCCACGCCCACCGTATCACCCTCACAGTCGACTCGAACAAGGCGCTCACTGGCGCAGCGCTCACGGAGGCGTTCAGCTTCCTCTCCCCTTCTCTTCGCCATCTCGTCCTCACCGAGTCTGGACCCGAGCGTCGAGGAGCATACCTAGACCCCATCCTCTCCTCCTCTCGCTGCGCCTCTCTCCTCACCCTCGCCATCAACGCGACCTCGGTCTCGCCCTCTACTCTCACCTCCCTTCCCACCACCCTCATTGCTCTCATCCTCGATCTCTCGACTTCTCCGCAAGGCCGCGACAGTCCTACTTCTACCGTCTCCACCACCCTCCTCGACCTTCTCACGAACCAGGAGGACTTCCTGTCGGGCTTGAAGAGCCTGATTTTGCTGGGAGTGCAGAAGGAGAAGGAGCTATGGACGAGGATGGCGTTTAAGATGGCTTGCGCGAAGAGGGGCATCGAGCCATTGATAGCGCCTCTAGCATAGACGGAGAATGTGAGTTGAGCTTCGCCGAGCTCGGCCAAGAAGCGCCAGGACTTTGGCTGACCCTCCTTTCATCGTGTAGGGGCGGCAATGGACCATGAGTTGAAAGACAACAGCTCACCGCAAGCTCATGCGTCAAGGTGCAGATCTCGGTGCAGCTGGAAAGCCGCTGGAGAGGGAACCGAAGGGGCGGACTCGGCGTAGGTGCAGGTCGGCGCAGGAAGGGACTATAGACGATCGACACAATCTCCATAAATGGTCTATACTGCGCTACAGATCGACATAACCGAGAAATGCTATGTCGGGCCAATTCGCTCCGTGCGGCTTGCGCTCCGTCCTCTTTCGTCGCATCATGGTCGTCGCCCTCCGCCGAGCTGCAGGTCGTCTCGGTACGCGCCAATCGACTCCTCCTTGCACCTGCGGTCCTTCACGCGTCAGCCGGAGCAGTTCAACGCTCAGCAGTCGACTGTATTCTTCCTCGAGCTCAAGCTCGCTCCTCGCTCGCCCACCTCGGATACACCTCTCGACGCGCCGACTCGCTACAGCAGCCAATGCAGCCAATGCAAAACCACCACCGGAAACCGGTCCTACAGCAGCTTACGACCATCAAGTCGAGGAGGGAATCATCGTGAACGACGACCATCAGCGGACCATCATTGCGCTGCTGCAAGGCATGTACGACAAGCTCGACGCTTACACACCACCAGAAATCGGTCCTCTGCCCCCTCCTCGGAAACCCTCACTCCTCAGTCGCATCTCGCGCTCGCGCTTCTTCGCGACCATGGAGGACGAGCTGCATCAGGCCAACCGCGCCGAGATCCCTCTCCCACCCGCTCCCAGGGACCTACCGAAAGGACTGTACCTCTACGGCTCGGTTGGCTGCGGCAAGAGCTTCCTCATGGACCTCTTCTACGCCAACATGCCGAGCAAGTACGACCACTCGAAGCGGAGGGTCCATTTTCACGCCTTTATGATGGACGTGCATAGGAGGGGGCATAAAATCAAGATGGAGACGGGAGAGGCGCAGGATTGGATCGTGCTGGTGGCTAGGGACCTCGCCAAGGAGTCGCGGGTACTCTGCTTCGACGAGTTTCAGGTTACGGGTGAGTTGCGCCGAGCGAGGAGCTCCAGAGTGCAGAGGCTGATCTGTCGCTCACAGATATTGCCGATGCGATGATCCTCCGACGGTTGATGGAGGCTCTGCATGCGTATGGCGTCGTCTCAATAACGACTTCTAAGTGAGCCTTCCCCCTTCCTCGCTCGGCCCTCGCCTCGGTGCTGACGGATGACCTTGGCTTCGCAGCCGCGCACCGGACGACCTCTACAAGAACGGCATTCAGCGCGAGCAGTTCATTCCCTGCATCGAGCTCATCAAGGATTCCTTCGTCGTCAAATGCCTCGACTCGGAGATCGGTAAGATCGCATTTCCTAGCTGTGCAGCTCGCCGTCCCCGGCTGACTCAATTCCATCCGTACCAACAGACTACCGCAAGCGACCTCGCGCCCTCAGCAAGGTCTACTACGACCCGATCAACGATCAAAACCGGGGCGAAATCTCCAAGCTGTTCGACTCGCTCGCTGGCTCCGAGGAAGTCGTCGAGCATCGCCCTCTCTCCGTTTGGGGCCGCAAGATCAACGTCCCTCTATCCACCCCTAGCATTGCCCAATTCAAGTTCATCGAGCTTTGTGGCAAGCCTCTGAGCGCGGCCGACTACCTCGAGATCACCAAGAACTTCGATACCATCTTCCTCGTCGACGTGCCTCAGTTGGGCTTGGACACGAAGGATCAGGCGAGGAGGTTCATCCTCTTCATCGACGCCGCCTACGAGGCCAAGGTACGCCGCTCCTCACCTGCTTTCGCCTCGGCGTCGAGCTCACTCTTCTCTCCCACTGACCACAGACCAAGCTATTCATTCTCTCGGACCCTCCTATCACCGCCGTCTTCTCGGACGAACCCAAGAACAATGGCGAGATCTCGGCTCACCAGCGAGCTGTGATGGATGACTTGGGACTCTCGGCGGACATCGTCGGAGCGAGCTCCATCTTTACGGGAGATGAGGAGGTGTTCGCGTTCGCTAGGGCTTTGGTGAGTGTTCTGTCTCTGTTGTGGGAGAGCTGAAGTAGACTGTGGAGAGAGAGCCGAGCACTGACCTCTGCGCCGATAACTCCTCCTCCCCTTCTCTTCCTCTCTGCCCATTTCACTCACTGCAGAGTCGACTGAACGAGATGAGCGGAGTACAGTGGTCTCAGTCGAGTAAGATGGTCAAAGACGTTGAGCATTAGAGCTACTCGTAGTGGTAGAGCAGCCCGCCTTCACCGCCGAGCTGTCACTTTGCAGCGGAGCAGGGGCGCCTGATCTGAGCTTAGCAGTGTCATACAGCACTTTTACTATATCTCGGGGACCGCCTCGCAGACAATTCGCGAAATAAGCCCTCCTCTCCTCATCGCTTTTCGACGCGCTCCTCCCGCTGGCAAGCTTGATCTCCCGCCACTCGCTCCCGCCTCGTCTCACTTCTCCCCGTCAGCACACGATGAGTTGTAAGTTGGTGCAGCGTATCAACTTGCTCTCTGCATGCCAATGCTGACCCACTCTCCCTGCTCCTTAACAGACAACGGCGTTGGATTGAGCACGCCTCGAGGCTCGGGAACCAACGGCCACATTCAAGCCAACCGCTCCCACCTCCGTACAAGGCATCAGTTCGACAAGCCCGCCGACTTCAAGGACCAATTCGCTTCGCGCGCACCAGACGCCGGCATCCTCGACCACGAGCGTCGTCGTCGAGTCGAAGTCAAGTGTCTCGAGCTCCAAGTCTCACTCGAGGACGACGGAGTGAGCGAGGAGGCTATCGAGGAGCAGGTGCAAGCCTTGAGGGAGAAGCTACTCGCCGAGTCGGCCAACAAGCAAGGACAGGACCGCGAGGGCAGGATCGCTATGCATTCGACGCATGAGATCGGACAGGCCAAGGAGCTCGCCAACGAACGCCTGAGGATGGCCATGGGCATCTCCAAGGACCACGTCGAGGGATTGGCTTTCGACAAGGAAGCGCAGGCCGAGCTCAAGATCAAGCGGCAGGAGGAGCGGGTCAAGGAGCAAGAGCAGCGGGCCAAGATTGAGGCAGGGCTCAAGTCGGACAGGGAGAGGGCCATCAAGGCGAGAGAGGCGGAGAAGAAGAAGCACGATGAGGAGATGGACCGACTCAGGCGCAGGCAACAGGACGAGCTCGAGCAAGGGCGCAGAGACCACGCCGACCGCATGAGGAGGGAGGATGAGCAGAGGAAGGCCGACAGGGAGAGCAGGGATAAGGAGGATCTCAGGAAGATGGACGACGAGTTGGATGCTCGTCGTCGAGGAGCACCTCCCACCACCACCGCCGCCGCCGAAGTCGACGACCGCCGCGCTGGCTCTAAGGACGACGACCGCTACGGCTCGCGCACCATCACTTCCAAACGTTCCCGCTCGCCCGAGCCCTACCGTCGCTCTGGAGGAGGAAGGGAGGACTCGCCTCCCCGCCGCGGATCCAGCCGACGCGACTACTCGCCCGACCCTCGCTCCTCTTACCGCGGCCGCGACTCCCCTCCTCTCCCCTACGACTCTTCCTCCCGCCGTCGTTCAGCCTCCCCTCCTCCTCGCCGCCGCTCCCCTTCCCCCGTCTCCCGTGGAGGCCGCCGTGGCCGTTCGCCGACCCGCTCCATCTCGCGCTCGCCTTCCAGGTCGAGGTCGAGGAGCCGCTCGTATGCTCGCAGGGATGATTCGAGGTCGAGGTCGAGGTCGAGGAGTAGGAGCAGGAGCTACAGCCGTAGCAGGAGTCCTCCCAGGACGAGGGCGCGTAGGGATAGCCCGGCGAGGTCGTCGAGGGGCCGAGATGTCAAGCAGGAGTGAAGGGGTATCGCTTGAATAGCTTTGATAGTACTTCTGAGCTTGATTTGTACTATAGCTCCGTGTGATACGGCTCGCAGCTCGTGAACGAGAGAGAGACATTTCTCGGCGCCGAGAGCCAGCTACGGGAATCGAGTCGATGAGCAGTAGATGTGCAGAGCAAGCAAGCGTACCTGTCCTGGCTGCATATTGCTATGCAAAGAGATTGTGCTGCGAAAGAGGGGCTGCGACAAATGGACGAGCTGAGCTCAGGCCCCTACAGCTCAGCTCTCGCTCTTTCCACATCCTCAGCTCGCTACTCTCCCCTCCGCCAACCGTCTCCTACCCTTTCAGCACACGCTCAATACAACTGCTCTACAGCCCACGTATTGCCCTCTATCCTCCTTCCTCATGACGACGCCCCACGCCGGCCTCACGCACCTCGACGGTCAATCTCGCTTTGAGGACTCCAACATCGCACTCCTCGGCTCCGAGATTGATCACAAGCTTCATCAGCAGTCTGTGCAAGGCGAGCCCGCTTGGGATGCGCCTGGCTTGGGCAAGCAAGCGGGGATTTGGGCGTTCCGAGTGGAGGACTTCAAGTTGAAGCTCGTGGGACAGGGCGAGTTGGGTACAGGAGACTTCAGGGAGGGAGATTCTTATATCGTGCTCAAGGTGCGCTGCTTGGAGCCGGGCAGGACTTCAGAGCTGACTCTCTCTCATTCGCAGTCCGTCGCGCCCGTGAAGCCCGACCACCTCATCCACGACATCTACTTCTGGCTTGGAGCCAAGACGAGCCAAGACGAAGCCGGCACGGCAGCGTACAAGTCGGTAGAGCTCGACGAACGTGAGTTGGCCTGCTCGGCGTTAGCTTCGCCTGCGCTCCTTCAACTGTCCTCGTGATGCTGACCCTCTCCCCCCTATCATCAGTCCTCGGCGGCGCACCCACCCAGCACCGCGAGACGCAAGGCCACGAAACGACGTCCTTCCTCTCCCTCTTTCGCCCTCACTTCCTCGTCCTCGCCGGCGGCCACGCCTCGGGCTTCCACCACGTCTCTCCGTCGACTTCCGACTCTCTCAAGCTCGATCGTCCCCGTCTCTTCCAAATCGCCATTCCCGAGGGTGGCGAGGTGCAGGGACATGCGAGGAAGCAGGTCAGGGTGTTGGAGGTCGAGGCGAAGGTGGAGAGCGTGAAGCGAGGAGACGTCTTCATCCTCGACTTGGGGAACAAGCTGCTGCAGTGGAATGGGAGGGAGAGTCATCCGATGGAGAAGGCCAAGGCGGCGGAGGTTGCTAGAGCTTGGGAGGAGGGCCGAGGTGAGTTCATTTGACGCCGAGGCCGAGACGTTCGACAGTTCTCGACACTGCTTTGCGAGATAGAGAAGATCACTGACTCATCGGATACAGGTGGAAAAGCCGAGCTCGAGGTGCTGGATGATGGAAGCAGGGATACCGCTTTCTTCCTCGCGCTCGGCGTTGATCAGTCGCAACCCCCTTACGAGTGAGCTTAATTTCGAGCACTTGCCATTGATGCCGCTGACTTTTCATGCTCCCAAAGCCTCTCCCACCACACTGCCTCCACTCGTCTCGTCCCCATCGCCTCCCGCCCAACCTCGGTCCACTCCCTCCTCGGCGACGCTCCCGCCACTTCCCCTCTCACTCGCTCTCTCCTCACCCCCATCTCGCTTCTTTTAATCGCCACTCCCTCGCCTGCCCCTCTTTACGTCTGGGTCGGCTCCGAGGTCCCCGCAGAGCAGAGGAGGAGCGCGATCGTGTTGGCGCAGAGGAGGGTCGCTTTGCTCGCAGGGGATGTCGTGCCGTTTGCTACTAGGGGGCTGGTGAGGGTTGTGCAGGGCTTCGAGGGCGAGGAGTTTGCCAGGTTTGTTGAGGGCTGAGCTTGGAGCTATGATGGAGAGGAGAGGAGCTGGTCTCCGAGCCGTCCTCGCCCTCCCTCGCCCTTGAGACTCTCGTGCCGTTTCTCTGATAATGAATATGATGTGCCATCAGTATGTCGAATTCTCGTGTCGAGCGAAGAGAGGACCGCGAGACTGGGCAGAGCGAAACCGCCTGCGAAACGCTCGCACAACCATCCCGGATTGCGAATTGAGAAGTCAGGAAACACTTCTGACACGCCTCAAGATCGGTTGCAGAAGTTGCAGCTACACTGTACTCGAGCTACAGGCTGCTCGGTTCAGCTACATTCCCCTTCACAACAGTCCAACAGCTCGGCGTTCCACGGTCCTCTCTTCAGCTTGTCCGTGCTGCTCTCTCATACCCATGGTCACAGACTCGGCCTGAAGTCGATCGGGAAACAAAAGCAAGCGTTTCATCGACTGCAGCAGCTACCCTTCCTCGTCTCCAGCGGTCGAGGTTCGAGCTCCGAGCTTCGTTGCCGTCTGCGCGAGGGAAGAAGCAGGTTAGCAGAGGCGAAGAAGGAGGCTAAGCTTAGGTTTGCTGACTCACCAGAAGTCCAAAGAGTCTTCGAGATGCGCGGCGTAGTCCTTGGGCGCGAGCAGCCACCTTCTGGTGATCTTGATCCCGCGCTCCCCACACAGCTCGATCAGCTCCACCTCCACCTCACTCCCTGCATCCGATGCTTTGTATGAGGGCAAGATGAGCTCATCGAGTGCTTCGAGCGAGCGAGTACGGGAGCGCAACGCCTGGAGGAGCCCGTCCAGTTTCGGCTTGTCGCGTTGATCGAACGGCGAGCGGAGGCGGAAGGTCGTGAGTCGGGTAGGAAGCGAGAAGATGGTATCGACCGGCGCTTCCTTGTCTAGCACGAGATGGTCCAGCGCAGTGAAAGCTGGCCAGACCCCTGGTGGCAGGAATAGCGTTCGGCGATTCGAATATCGCGGAGAGTCCTCCACGGCGAAGGAGAATCGCTTGACCTTGGCGCCATGGCCGCAGACGCTCTCCCCCAACAGGTCCAGCTGTTCCTGCGTAACGTCTCCGTCTATGCCGTTGACTGCGAGAGCGAGGTTCTTGAGGAGGGGGAGCTCGGCGCATTGGAGGAAGGTGCTAAGCTCGCCGGCATGGCTTGGGCAGGACAGCGCGAGATGGCGAATGCACGCGAAGGAGAGGTTGAGCGAGCGGTCTCCGGTGATGCGAAAGAAGTCGATGGCGAGCACTTGCAGCTCTGTCCCGAGAGAGAGGTCAGCGATGGACGAGCGTGAAGGCCGAGCGGAACTTGGGGTTCACCTGGAGCGGCCGAGGCGAGCGCCAGCATGTCCAAGTTGATATGGCTCAGCTTTGACGTGTGGCAGAGTGCCGTGAGGCCATTGTTGACTGTCAGCATCTCTGCGACCGAGAGCGAGTCGTCGCTGTCCCAAGCTAACCACATCGACCGGTTGACCGCGTGCTGCACCACTTGCGCGGACTTATAGCGCTGCATATGGCTTATAGACGAGAATCCGGCGTGCTTGACGAGCTCGCTCTGCGCCAACGCCGCCCAGAGCTTGTTGACGCGGCAGAGGGTGAGGAGGAGGGCGTGGCGTTGCTTGAAGGTGTTGTGCAGGAGAGGAGGAAGGGCAAGCTGGATGATACGCTGCAGGATCTCGGTGGGGAGCGAGGGGAGCTGCTGGGGAGCTTCGACAAGCTGAGCGGGAGGAGGGGACTGAGCTTCGAGCAAGTTGTCCATCCTGATAGAGCTTCGAGCTGAGGTGCTGGAGGTTGTTGAGGGGTGCTAGTCGTAGTAGAGCTTCCTTTTGTTCAGCTGTACGAGTGTCGAAGCGAGAACGAGGTGAAGTCGAGGAGAAAGAGAGGTGAAAGAGCCGAGAGACGCAGCTGTCGCCCGCTGTCTCCCAGGGCCAGGAAACAGTTCGAGGGGCACTTTGATCGGCTGCAGAGAGCATCGGCACTGTCGAGAGCCCGGCCCGCTCGCTATGATGAGCTGTAGGAAGCTACAAGGACCTTTGAGCTCACCTCGGCGCTCCGAGTCCTGGGTTTTGCCGAACATGGCTTCTTCGCTCTCTCGCTCCCCAAGGGGTCGAGTAGAGGTCAACGTACACCAATCGTATTCTATATGCATGCAGCTGGTCTACACTACTCAGCTTCCGTCCAACCGTATTCTAGATGCACTACTCGGCCTTCGTTTCCTTCTTGCCCACCACACCGATTCCCCTCAGGCCGACTACGGCAACGACCGTGCTCACTCCCACACAAGCTACACAGAGCCATGCTCCAATCCTGTATCCTTGCAGCAGGACGTCGGGAGAATCGATGGTCTGCGCTTTGAGCGAGGCGTCGAAGGGGTGAGAGCCGAGGTAGCCTGTTGAGACGACATTGGCGATGGATGAAATGACCGCCAGGGAGATGGAGGTGGCCAGGCGAGTCGTAACGTTGAAGAGGGCGCCGGCGGTAGCCTGCTCCGACCGAGACACCGAGCGACTGATCTGCACCGTAGCGACGCTGAAGATGAGGTCGGTCGCCGGCGCCGTGAGCATCTGAGGAATAATAACACTGGTTAGCTCGCTGATTTCCCTGTTGAGTTTGATACCGCTTACCATTGGGAAGATGAAAGCCCAGTAGGAGGCTTTGACGTTGACGGTGGCGAGGAGGATGGGCGAGATGAAGGAGAGGAGCATCGAGGCGACAATGAATGCCTTCGCATTGACGTGAGCGAGGGTGAAACCAGGGACGAAGTTGAGCACGAATCCGGAGACGATCTGCGGGAGAGATCTGTCAGCTCTCAGAGTACTATATGCTCAGCAAGAGTGACCTGTACTACAGGCGCCAGCACAAGCCTTCACTCTCGCCCAGTCGTCGGCTTCGAGAGAAATGGCGCTTGCACCGAGCGCCGAGCGAGAGAAGCGGGGCTTGCGCCGAGCGCCGAGCATGTCGTTCCAAACGAGATGTGACTGACCATCGGGAGGAAGTAAAGGGCAGTCTTGAGAGGAGTGACGTCCATAACAAGCTGCAGAAGCAGGTTGATGAAGTATGTCGAAGTGTTGAAAGAAGCCCAGGCGAAGAAGACGACGCTGTTTCGAAATTCGGAGGAGGCGGTCAGCCTTGCTTTCGGCGAGGAGCTCGGCGCGACGAACACAAGGATCTCGCCTGCGACAGGAGAGGAAGGGTCAGCAACTCACCGCGACGCTCAGCAGTCGCTACTCACCAAGATGAGGAGCCTTCCAGATCGAAGGCGTGAGCAGAGGGGGAGGAGGCGGGGACTTGGATCGGCCGTCCTTCGGCGCCGAATAGAAGGCAGCCAATCGCTTAGCCAGCACCGACTCCCAGTAAAAAAAGGCGCAGAGTAGGAACATCGCGATGGGCACGAGAGGAGGTAGCCACGGCGTCTTCCATCCCTTGGGTTCCGACGAGGCGTCGCTGAGCGCGAAGGTGAGGAGGACGAGACCCGAGATGGAGAGGATCGCTCCAATGTAGTCAATCTTTTTGTTGTCGGCAAGGTCGAGGAAGAGGGTGTGTGTCGACTCGGCGTCGGCATCCTCAGGCGGAGCCGTGATCTCGGTGAGGGGGATGGCGGCGGGATCGACGGGGAATGTAGAGGGAATGGTGAAGTATCCGAGGAGGAGGAGGAGGGCGGAGAGGGCTGCTTGGATGTAGAAGGACGCTATAGGCAGGCAAAAGAGGGTCAGCGAGGGAGCAGCGGCCTCGGCGGCGAGATGGACGCTGGCCAGACAGCTAGCAGCGACCCAGCCCGCGAGGAATAAGATGGCTAAGCAGTAAGCTACTCACCTCGCCAGCCCGTCTTGGTCGTGGTGAAGACAGCTCCGATGACCAGGCCCGCGATGTAACCAAGCGGTTGGCCAGCACCGAGGCTTGCGAACGCCTTGTTCTTGGTGGGACCCGCAGAGAAGCTGCGAGAAGATTAATAGAGTAGAGATGTAGTCGATACACGATGAGGTGGAACGGGGCGGGGAAGGAGACGGAGAGGGTCAGCTTGCTCGGCGCTGAGATTCGCGAATCACTCACTACGAGCCCAGGATTCCCACGCCGGCGGGCTGATTGGCAGCAGCGCCTAGTCCCAGAAAAGCGCAGAGGGCCGAGAATCCCTTGTTGTTGGGAGCGAGCGCTACGGCGAGCGAGAAGAGAGCGAACCAGGCAGTTCCGCCGAGGAAGACTTTCCGATGGCCGGCGATGTCGGCTACCCTCCCGAAAGGTAGCAGAAATGCTCCTAGCATCAAGGCATTGAGCGAGACGGGCCACGTAAGCCCTGCTGCCCTGTACCCCAAATTCGCGCCGATGGATGGAAGAGAGCTCGTCAACGCGCCAGTGAAGAAGGACTGGGAGAGCAGGAGATTAGTAACATGCTATTATGGTTGACCTAGAGCTCGCTCACGTTCAAGAAGGAAGTCCCTACGACCGTCGCGATGATAGCGACGCTCTGGAGTGATTTCGACCCCCGCTCAGCTGGTTCGCTCATCTTGTGGGTCGGTGCAAGGTAGTAGTCCTTCTGTAGCTTTTAGCTTGAAGAAGACCCTTGGTGCTGGTCGAAGGCGCAAGAGACGAGGCAAGACGTGGCAGGAGGGAGAGGGGAGCACGCGCTTGGCGGAACTGTCGGCGCCGGCTCGAAAGGGCTTGCGACGCAGAGAGCCGACGAGATGAGAAGGCGGCAAAGTGAGTAGCTAAGAGTCAAGCAGTTTTCTCTGACGTGTACGATCTCGACAACAGACTGCTTCGGCGCAAGCTCGGCGCTGGTTAGGAAGCACTTGCCCAGCGAGTCCTGTACATCTTTGGGTAAACCCTTCGCTCTCTAACGGTCGGTCGCAGTATCGACTGCTACATAACACATGCTAAGCAGCCTTGATTGATCCTGCAGTGCCAGCTAGGCCGGCTCCTCTATCTCCACCGACCGATACCTCCTCACGGCGTCCTCGACCTTGTTGAGGATCATGCCCCTCACCCATCCATCTTTTGGGAACTCCTTCTCCCACTGATTGTGCAGATGCACCGCCCATACGCTGCCGACCTTCTTCCTCAACTCGGCGGCCCTCCCTTTGCCCCATTCCCCGTCGTTCGTGGCGAAGGGATCCGGTAGTCGATTGTCGAGTCGACAGGTCTGCCCGTCGGTGAAGCAGTAGGGAAGGATCTTGAAGGGAGCGATGCCGTTCTCGACTAGCCGACGCCAGACCTTGTGGTAGAGGCGAGATCCCCAATCCGTCGTTCCCTTCTTCGGTGGTGGATCGTTGGCCATGGCGTAGAGCATCTCGCAGAGGTAGGGCGAGTTTTCGTGGAAGTGCATCATGGCACCGTTGAGGGGAGCGTAGACCTTGTCTGTAGAGTCAGCGAGGGCGGTCAGCGAGCGCCGAGATCGACGACCGAGACCTCATACTAACCGTAGCAATCCCATTGCGTCACCCACTCGGACTCTCCCAGTACCCTCATGTCTCTCCCTGTCATGATGGTATCCATGTCCACCCAAATCCCTCCCTTCGCCCACAAGACGAGGACCCGAACGAGGTCGCCGTCTAGCCACGCCTTCGCATCGGCCATGTCCAGCAGCTGATGCCCCTCCATCGGTGTACCTCTCGCCAGGTTTCTTTTGTCCACCGACCGAACGGTGAAGCGCTGTCCGTACCGCTTCAGCAGCGGCGAGAGTTTCGGATGTGCCTCGAGTTGAGCGGTGGAGGGCGAATTGGTCCAGAGGATCACCGAGGTCGACTTGCGGTCTTGTGTAGCGAGTAGCGAGTCGAAGAGAGCGATTTGACGAGGGCCGAGGGGGAGGAGGTCGGAGCGCCAGTAGGTGTGGAACACGGTGTGCTTGGGCAGGACCATTTCGGGCAGGGGAGAGCGAGGGATGGTCGAGGCAAAGTTATAGCAGTCGTTCCCAAGGGTCATACCGAGACCAGCGTGCAGCTCGACGAAGGAAGGCGCTTGCGCGAGGTCGGCGGGGTAGGAGGAGCGAGCGATGGCGCTGGGAGCGAAGCATGTCGAGGAAAGCGGTGGGGTGGGGAGGATAGTGTCCCTGATCCAGCCTCGCGAGAAGACTTGGATCTCGATGTGCAGCTCGTAGCGACGCCAAAGGACGAAGAGCTAGGGCAGCAAACAAGACGTCAGTTGTAGCCCGTTAAAGTCAGCTTCAAGGGTAGAGTGAGCTCACCGTGGCTGAGACGAGTCCTATTAGTAGTACGAAAGCTCTCCGCTTGCCCGTCAGCGACCTGACTGCCCTCCTCTTCGTGAGCTTGTCGTCCTCGAGCCCATCGTAGCCCAGCAGCTCGTTCCCTCGACTTCGTGCACGACCAGAAACGCCTGGTATCCGTAAGCCGCTTAGCATCCGCTTGCGTGGCGACGAAGAAGCGAGGCGAGCAGACCGACGAGGAAGCAGGAGGGAGAGCCAGTTTCGGGCTTCGCGGGCGACTTTCGAGATCTCGTGAGGCTTCGGCCGGGCTCAATAATCGCGGATAAAAGCTCTATACACATCGTCTATACTTCTACGCCTTGTCTGCGAGCACAGCAAAGTCTCCGAGGCTCTTGACGACGTAGGTCGGCACGGCGACGGGGTTCTCGACCTCGTAGTCGGCCTTCTGGTTGATACCTGCAGATACGCAAGTCAGAAAAGCTGATAAAGTATGTTGAGTACGTCCAGAGCTTACCCGTGAGCACCAGCAGTGTGTCAATGCCGCCGTTCACGCCGAAGAGGATGTCGGTGTTGAGTCGGTCGCCGATCATGAGCGTACGGGACTTGTCTAGGTTGTAGCTGATGGGTGAGAAGTAGATCAGTGATGTTCTCCTGCTGTAGAAGGAAGCGAGGACTCACGTCTCGATGATGCTGTCGAGCATGGCCTTCTCGGGCTTGCCGACGGTGATGGGCTCCTTGCCAGCGCAGTACATCAGCGCGGCGGTGGTCGCTCCTCCACCTGCGAGAGAGTAGGATCAGTACTTACTCTGCTCAGCGAGCACGGAAGCACCTTACCAGGGTAGACGCTGCCGTGAGTAGGAAAGGTCGAGTCGAGGTTGGTCGCGAGGAAGAGGCAGGGCTCTCCTGGCCGCACCTCGTTCTCGCGCAGGTAGCGGAAGCCTCGGGCGATCTTCTTGTAGTTGATGTGCATGTCGAGGCCGCAGAGCACAGCGCCGACCTCTGGATCGGCGGTGATTGAGGAGAAGTCCATCAGGTCGATAAAGACGTTGTCCTCGGGCGCCTGCCAGGGTGCAGCAAAGGTGAGCATAGCAATCATAGGTTGGGCAGAGTGTCGAGCTCACCGTTCCTCCGCTGTACTTGATGCCCACGCTCTCCAGCTCCTCCTCGACTCCCTTCTCGCCAATGACATAGACCTTCTTGTCGGCGGGGAAGTTGAGGACGTTCTTCAAGTAAGCAGCAGAGGCATACGCTGATGAAAAGATCTCGTCCTGTGGTCCAGATGTAGCCTGTCAGCCCTGCCTCGCCCCGAACGAGGATCACCGAACGAGGATCACCGAACGCACAACTTCGCACTGGATCCCCATCTTGTCGAACTTGGCCTTGTTGTTGGCACGAGACTTGGTGGCATTGTTGGTGACAAAGAAGATGCGTTTGCCGAGGTTGCGCAGGTGCTGTAGGACCCTGTCGACGTCGGGAATCAAGTGGTCTCCCTCCCAAATCACCCCGTCACAGTCAAACAGAAAGTTGTCTGCTGAGTCGAGCAGCTGCTGATACTCTTGTATCTGTGTGAGTTCTTGGACCATGGCAGCGATCCTGGCGGGCGGGCGGAGGCGAGAGAAACGAGAGAATGGAAGGAGGAAGAGAGAGGTTCGGCTCGGCTCTCGGACTCTGATGCTGACAGGGGAGTGGCCAGAGCCGGCGGCATGATTACAGCTTCACCTGCATAGCTAGTGCTACGCCGCCGCTTGAGAGGCAACTTATCAAGATGAGGTGCCTTCCAGATGGCAGGTGCGGATCTGGAGCGGCCATCCTTCGGCGCCGAGTAGAAAGCAGCGAGCGCTTGCTCCAGCTTCGCCGACTCTAGCTCTCTGTGGACGACCGGGCTAAAGAGTCGAAGTCCAGCGGGTTGCATTCGAGGTAGAAAGTATATGAGAAGGAGTCTAGAGATCTAAGAGACCGCCGAGTTGAACGACGGGTCGCGTTTGTGGCGATGTGTAAGGGAGTCAAAAGATATAGGGGTAGCTGTATAAGATCTAACCAAGTCTAAGCGGCACCACGGAACTGGCGAAGCGCCTCCTCCTTCTCCTTGCGAAGCTTGTTAGCCTTCTTGATGCCGAAGCTCTCGGAGAAGACCTCGCGAGTCTCCTCGAGAGAGAGGCCGGCCGTCTCGGGGTAGAGGAACCAGCAGAAGGCGGCTCCGAGGGCGCAGAGACCAGCTGTGGGAGCCGAGAAGGTCAGCCAGGGTCGAAGGCGAGCGAAAGCGGCCGAGGACGAACCGTAGAAGCCGAAGGCGCTGCGAGAGGGGAAGGAAAGAGGCAGGGCAGGTCAGCTAAGGTCCCACCTCGCAAATGAAAGTAGTAAAGCTCACCCAGCGGCGGTAATGCGGTCGATGAGCGAGAGGAAGGTCGATCCGATGATGAGGTTTCCACCTGCGAGAGGGCGTGAAGTCAGCGGTTGCTCTGTTAAGAGGTCGACCGAGGGACTCACCCCAGTTGCAAGAGGTCGAGATGGCCGTGCCCATACCACGAACGTGCATCTCGAAGAGCTCTCCCTGCTGCCACTGCGGTGAGGTGGAGGAGGAGGAGTCAGCTCTCGCTCGACGCTTCGCGAACCGAAATCGACGTACAGGGATGTTTCCGATACCAGTGGCGTAGCACGCGACGTAGAGAATCATAGCAGCAAGTACGACAGGCGCAAAGGTCGAGTTGAGTCCGACTCCATTGTCGGGCAGGTTTCCTCCGGTGTCGAGGGTGAGGAAGTGGAAGGCGACCGAGGCGAGAACAAGGGCGGCGGCCATGCCAGGGATGGTCCAGCATGCGATGCGACGACGTCCGGCGCGGTCGATGATGGCGAGAGCGACGAGGGTGAAGACGAAGCTGCAGAGGGTCGGAGAGTCAGCTTCGGCATTGAGAAGCACACGCTCAAGCGAGCTCACTTGGTGATGGCAATGACGAGCCCGATGACGAGCGAGTTCTCGAATCCAACGCTCTTGAACAGGGTCGGAGCGTAGTAGATGAGAGTGTTGAAGCTGTGAGAGGAACGGGTCAGTCATGCTCGGGCGACGACTCAGACAGCGCAGACTCACCCGCAGAGCTGCTGGATGCCCTGCAGACCGCAAGCGATGACCAGTCCCCTGAAATTGGCGGGAACGAAGTGCAGCCTCTTCCAGGTGGCGACGAGACCGGTGCTGGCGCCAGCAACTTGCTTCACGCTCGACTCGATGACACGAGCCTTGAGGTTGATCTGCTCCTCCGAGGCGTATGGGTAGACCTTGCGGAGGATGACGAGAGTCTCGTCGAAGCGACCGTTGCGGAGGAGGTACCTCGGCGACTCGGGCAAGAGGTGGAGCAGGCAGATTTGGAGGATCTGCGTAGGAAACGATCAGCGGCAGCTCAAGAGCGGGGGGGACGTGTAGAGCTCACGGGAGGGGCAGCTCCAAGTCCGACCATGTAGCGCCATCCGTGGGCGACGTCTTGGAAGGCCTGTAGGAGCGGAAGGGTCAGCTCGGCTCTCGGTCGAAGTCCTTGAGCGCGAAGCGTACCAAGTTGAGCAAGTACGCGACAACCTGTCCGAAGGTGATGGCGACGACGTTGAGGGTGACGAGACGTCCACGAATGGCGGTAGGAGCGAGCTCTCCAATGTAAAGGCTGCGAGAAGCGAACAGTCAGCTCGGCTTGCGATGAGTAGCCAAGCTCCGCAGCTCACGGGACGATAAGAGCAGCAAATCCGACGGCGAATCCGAGGACGAGACGACCGACGGCCATGATCCAGTACGCGTTGGGGCCGAACGCGACGGCTTGCATAACTGGGGAGCGAGCGTGAGGTCAGCGACGGAGAAGGGAAGGGCGGCAGCGATGCGACTCACCAGCACCGATGATGAAGATCACATCAGCGAGACCGATCACAAACTTGCGTCCGAGAAGATCCGCCTGCGAGTGAGTAGAGAGAAGGTGAGTGACACGTCGGGGATGGCTCGGAGGGCGACTCGACCTACGAGGAGGCCGGATCCCATGCCGCCGAAGAGGGCGCCGAGGGTGGTTGCAGAAGTGAGGATCTGCAGGAAGAACATGTCAGCTATGTGTTTCCACAGCCTGCTCCGTTGAAAGCACGCACCTCCTTCTGGAAGTTGCGGAGGGGAACCTTGCCGAGGTCGGCAGCGACGTCGCGGTGGACGAGAGCGCCTCCGATGACTCCGGTCTGCAGGCATAAATACAGATCAGCTTGATAGCTTCACGATTTGCAATCTGCACCAATCACATCGAATCCGAAGAGCAAGCCACCGGTAGCAGCGGCCGCGACCAGTCCCCAAACGAAGAGAGTGGTCCTATCCTCGCCCTCGGCGCGAACGATCGACTCGTCCACTTCGCCCGAGGCGTTGAACTTGATGGAAGGAGCGCGACTGGCATCCTGAGGGTGCTGGACGGCCTTGTGAGTGTCCTCGACGGACACGGTCGAGGTGGAAGCTGGGCGGGGAGCCATAGCGGTAGAGAGTTGTAATGGGTGAGAGTGGTGTGTGAGAGAAGGGGGATTAAGCGCAATAGATGCTTTCACCCGGCGCCGTGATCTTGCGAGAGCTGCATGAGGGGGAAGAGCGGAGACGAGCCAAGACGGCGCGTTAGTGCAGTTCAAGCGGGTCGCTGTACCGGCTTCCAAGACTCACCCGCGGTGACCTGTACATGACGATTCGTAGAGAAAAGAGTGTGAGTATGTACTGAGATCAAGTCCGACGCGCTGGGAACAGCGTACGGTTATGCGACGAGCTGTTGGGGGCAGCGAGAAGCGCGGTCAGTTCGGATCTGTAGCAGAGCAAGAGCGCGTGGGAGACTGACCTGAGCGTGTTGCTGAACGTCTTGCAGGTGGTGCAACAGGCGGAAGCGAACCCTGTGTCGTTCGAGTTGTAGAAGAGTCGAGGGGAATGAGGAGGAAGGGAGAGAGAGAGGCCGGCGTGGGCGCGAAATGGCGAGGAGGAAGGCCGAGCCCTTTCCCATTGTTGGGTTTTGAAGGCTGTAGCAAGGTGCAGAGTGAAAGATTGGATGTTTCTGTAGCATTTCGAGCCGTCCTGTAGCCATCTCGACTGCGCCGAGACGATTAGGAGGCTTGTCGAGGCTGGAGCACATTATAAATGACGAAGAGAGGCTCGTGGGATCAGCTCTACTCTGCTTTCTACCGCCAAAGTATTCCTCTGTCAAGCTGTAGGATCCTGCTCCCTCACTCGCCCCGCCATCGCCGAGCTGGGGTGAAGCGGAGGCCCTCTGCACCTTGATAGAGCCGTGGGGACGGCGGAGTGGGAAGTGACCGACTCGAGAATGATGTGCGATGTTTCCTTGGTAGTGACTTGAGCCAGTACCATCTCCCTCGCCCCTCCCTCGAGGTCGGCGCCGCTCCAAGTCGAGCTCGAGCCTCTCCCTCGCCTTTCTTCCTCTCGCCGTGACCTGCAGCTTCGTCTCATTTCTTGTCGCCTCTCTCTCTGAATGAGCTGCACAGCAGTCTACCGGGAGTAGCTTACCGACCGGAATGTCGGAGTTCGGCGAGGAGCAAACTCGGAGGAGCAAGAGACGAAAGTCTAAATATCTGAAGGGGAGGCTGTCGAAGCAGTTTGGGATCCGATGTGACCTGAGGCGGTCAACGCGGTACAGGTCGGATGTACACTGCGCTCGAGGCGGCTCTTGCAGCATCTCTGCACCTCGGCGCAGCGGAGAGAGATCCGGCAGGCGAGAGCCGAGTGGGGCTCAACCTCGGAAGGCGATAGTCTACCAGCTGTTGCTCTCTTCCTCCTTCCTGCGCCGCCTTACCTCACAACACTCCCCCCGCTCCATCCTACACCTCTTCCCGAGCTCCCCTCGCCCTCACCTTCAAGCCCAAGCCCTTTTTTCTTTGCCATGTCTCCCGCTCCTTCGACCTCCAGAATGGTCCTCATCACGGGTGTCAGCGGCTTCGTAGGCTCGGCTACTACTCTCGAGTTCCTCAAGAAGGGCTGGCGAGGTGAGTTGGACCTTCTCTTTGCAGCTACCCTGCTGCGCCGAAGCCTCTCGGCGGCGCCGATATCTTGTCGTCGGACGCGTTGCGCATCTGGGCCACTGAGCTCACCTCTGGCTCCATACAGTGCGCGGTACCGCTCGGTCGCAAGCCAAAGCCGATGCCTGGCTCAAGAAGTGTGAGTCCCAATCGTCCAGTTCTTGCCGAGCAGTGGCGGAAAACGAGCTCCGAGCTGACCCTGCCTCGCCCTTCGCAGACCCCGAGCACGCCAAGAACATCGAGTTCGTCATCGTCAAGGAGCTTGCCGAGGACGGCGCATTCGACGAGGCCATCAAGGGAGTCGACGCTGTCGCACACACGGCTTCTCCTTTCTTCACGACTTTCAAGGTGCGCCGAGCTCCCTTTCTGGACATCGAGGGTGTTGAGCGGCAGCTCACTCGATTTATACTCCAGGACAACCTCAAAGATATGCTTGAGCCAGCGTTGAAGGGCACTACCAGCATCCTGAAGGCAGCAAAGTCCGAGCCGAGCGTCAAGAGCGTCGTGATCACGTCCTCGTGAGCAGTTCCTACGTCTCCGTCCGTAAATACTCGCTCACTCTGAACGCTCACAGCCTCGCCGCCGCTCAAGACATGTCTAAAGGCGACGACGTCGGCTTCATTCGCACCTCGGAAGTCTGGTCCCCCTTCGTCTGGGAGGAAGCTTGCGCGTTCAAAATTCCCATCTTCACCTACCTCGCGTCCAAGACCTTCGCCGAGAAGGCTGCGTGGAAGTTTGTCGAGGAGGAGAAGCCTCATTTTACCATGTCGACTGTGAGTCCTCTGCGCCCAGTCGGCCGAGCCGAGGTCGGCCTGACCCGTCTCCGCCGACAGATCGTCCCTCCCATTATCCTCGGACCCGCTCTACAGCCTGTATCGTCGCTATCGGATCTTAACCTCTCTGCTGCAGCCATATGGAGCATCGTCGACGCCGAGGAGATTCCCATGAGCGCTGTTCCCGTTCGTCCTTTCGCCGAGCTCGTTTTCTCGGCTCAAGCTGATCCCGTGTGGCTCGCAGGTCTTCATCAACGTCCTCGACGTCGCGAAAGCTCACTACGAGGCTATCGCTCGTGGTACATCGAACCGCTACCTCTTCATCGGCGGCGAGAACTCCAACTCCGAGATTGCTCGGATCCTCAAAGTCAGCAAGCCGAGCTTCCTCTCAGTGACCTCAGCTCACGCACTATACTACACAGGAAGAGTTCCCTGAGCAAGCTCATCGGATCCCTACCAAGGAGGCCACCGGCGCTACGCCCAACCCTCACTGGGGCTGGGACTCAACTCCGTTCGTTATCCTCTCGCTTTCCACTTCCTTCACCCGACCGAGGCTGACCCTCCCTTGTCTCACTTACCCGACGATAG
This sequence comes from Leucosporidium creatinivorum, assembly GCA_001600635.1. Taxonomy (NCBI): domain Eukaryota; kingdom Fungi; phylum Basidiomycota; class Microbotryomycetes; order Leucosporidiales; family Leucosporidiaceae; genus Leucosporidium; species Leucosporidium creatinivorum. The sequence continues at coordinate 181,282 of BCKL01000008.1, read as the reverse complement.
CGCCGAAAAGGAGTTGGGAATCCGATACACCTCCCTACGCGATACGGTCAAGCAGGCAGGGGAGCAGCTCTTTTCGGCGGAGAAGGCGCTCGCCGCCTGAGGCTAGCTCGCCGGCTTTGGGTCTGAAGCAGGGTGGATGGAATGGAACACGACACGGTGACTCGGCCGAAGAGGCTTAGCGTTGATGGAATACAGAAGGCGAGCTTCCCCTTCCTCGTCGAGATAGCCGGCCTTTCTGAGCGAACGAGGAGGGGGCTGGTCCGAAGTGCCTTCCCAGGGAGGAAGAGAGGGGAAGACAGGATGTAGGTGGGCATGCTTGGGACTGTTTCAATCAAGATAGAAGGGTCGCGTGGTGTTTCAGTGCTTTACGACCGACCTTGGGTGCTGCTTCGGCCGTCCTTGGTCGGCTCGTAGCCTCTCTGGCGCTAATGCCTGGCTCGGCGGAGATGCTTCGCTCGGCTTGCACCCATGCCATGGCTACCCTTGTAGTGTAGATCACTTGAAGATCAATGAATGCCGGCGGGCGGAGATGGTCGGAGGAGGGAACAAAAGCAGATGGGTCGCCGAGTCGAATCCCTCCCTTCGGCGATGACTGCCCGAGCCGTTTCTCTCGCCTGCCGAGTCGAGTAGTACACAGAGATGCCAAGCGAGGAGCGGGAGAGGAAGGATGTACGTAGCATGTTGCGCTTGCTAAATGACCAAGTCCAAGCTTGGAGCCTTGCTCCTCTGCTCGTGGCCTTGCCGCTCGCGACGCGAGGGAGCTCCGGGAGACCACTTTCGCCCGTGTTCCCGCGGTGCTAGACTGCTCGCTTCGCGCTCTCGTGTAGCTCCTCAAGCAATTTGGAGATTGATTGTGGTCCTGTGGATTGGCAAGCTGCTAATCAAGTTGATGAGCCTTCGGCGCAGCAAAGGAGCGACGGCTCGGCGCTGGGCTTGTTCGGGCGAGAGATGCAAGGAGGATAGCTTCGGTGGAGCGGGGGCGGGGAGTGAGGTTTGCTGATGTCAACTAAGCCCAGGGTGGAGTGGGTTTATGCCATGCAGAGGGAGGAGGGAGCCGGGTAAGCAGCTCGCCGAGGCCCCTCGTCGACGGTTTAGGAAGGCGGGCCTTCACCTATTCCGTGTCGAGAGGCGAGCGTAGAACCTGGCTGTTCCCTTCCGAGCCTTGAAAGTTGAAAAGAGAGGAACCGAGTTGAAAGGCCAGTCGGGCTCAGCCATCTCACATCGCCTCGAAGTGGCCCTCTCAGGCAAGGCGAACGAGCGTGAAGCGAAGCGCTCGCCATCTCCTTGTTCGCTCTCTCGCTTCTTTCGTCCGACGTCTTTGATAGCCCTCAAGGCGAAGGGGCTTCTTCCTCTTACCAATCTCCAACACCCTACAGAAGCAGCACCCTCTCTCTCCCTCCTCTCTCTCTCTCTCTAAGCGCAGCTCTCGCCTCGAACCTTGGCTTGTGTCTCTCGTCTCTCTCAGCTCTCGCTCTTCGACTAAGGCTACAGGCCAGCAGGGGGGCAGCAACATGTCCTTCTTTGTCAACCCATTCGCTTCTACTAGTGGAGCTACCCCCGTCTTCGCCACGACCCCTCTGCACCCTCTCCCCTCCAACAACTCGATCCCCTTGCCGGCCAACCTTCGTCGCTCGTCGCTCAGAGCAGCAGCAGCCGCCTCCGCCTCGTGTGACGCTGGTCATAGCAGCTCGACGGCTACTGTACCAGGGAGCATGTCGGGCAGCCAGAACCACAGTCAGGGAGGGGTTCAGTTCATCTCACCGTTCAACAAAGGCGGCGCCATCTCGCCAGGACGCGCTGCCTCCAACCACTCGAACTCGTCCTCTTCCTCCCCCGTCAGCCCGCGCAAGAACTCGGCGGGAGCGGCTCAAGGCCGTTCACGCTCTCACTCGAGAGCGCTCAGCAATGGAGACGTAGCGCCCAACTCGCCAGGCTCGCGACGAGCATCTCTCCAGGGCGGCACCTCCTCCCCTCTCCGATCTCCCGCCGCTTCGACCGCACACTCGGTTCCCTTCTTCTCCAACTTTGTCAACCCCAATCAACCAGCAGCAGGCGCTTCCAGCAACCACTTCCTCAACGTACACCAGCCCGACTTCTCCAGGCGGCGGAGCGTCGATGTCGGAGTGCTAGGACTCGGCACTCATCGCTTGAACGGCGTGAGCACGCTGAGCAAGCGGGTGCGCGAGGCTGTAGGACCAGATGCGGGAGATAAGGAGATTGGACTCGTAGGAGCAGGCGCCAAGGGAGGCAAGGACCGACTGTGAGCTGCTCTCGCTTTGCTTCGCTCTCTCATCTCGGCGCTGACTTTCTGCGCTCCCATAGACTCGGCCGGCATCTCGCTTCGCTCCTCGCCCATTCCCTCTCCCTCTGCGCGGACCCACCAAAACCGACTGGCGAGCTGGCTCCCAGCGAAGACGACTCGGACGCTCCTGCCCACCTCGCCGCCATTCCAGGCTCCCCCTCCACCTCTCCCGTCCCCTCTCGCAACACGTCCGTCTCGGCAGAGTCCATGTCTTTCAGCATGGCCGGCTCCCTCCCTTCCACTTCCCCTCCTTACGAGCCTTCCCTGGCCGCCCTCCCCTCGCTCACCAACGTCGTCCCCTCGGCTCCCGCCTTCCCCGTTCTCTCGGAGGCTAAACGCTTCAAGCTTATCAACAACCTCCAGTCCTGGACCTTCAACGCCATGAGCTACACCTCGGACGAGCTGTTGAGCTGTGTGGGCATCATCTTTGAGAGCGTGCGCAACATGGAGGGAGTTCAGTTCGACCTCGGTTCGTCGCTCTTCTCGTCTCTGCTCTCTCGGCGTTCATAATGCTGACCCTTTCGTTCTCTCTCGCAGGCCAATTCAAGATGCTCCTCCTTTCCCTTCGCTCGGCCTACCACGCTCGCAACGGCTACCACAACTTCTCGCACGCCGCCGACGTGACCCAAGCCTGCTACTCCTTCCTCGTCCGCATGGGTCTCGCCCCTCCGCTATACCTACTCTGCGAGGACGACTACGACCCCAATCTCGGCGAAGGGAGGCGCAAGTGGAGGAGAAACCGAGCGGTCGAGGAAGGAGGGATGGGCGAGCTGCTGCGGCCGATGGACGTCTTTGCCCTCATGGTCGCTGCGATTGGGCACGATGTGGGACACCCTGGACTCAGTAACGCCTACATGGTGAGTAGTCGCTTTGTTGACCTCCAGAGCTCAGCAGCTGACCCCCTCGCTTCGGAACACAGGTCAACGCTCGCACCCCCGTCGCCCAAGTCTACGAGGACAAATCCGTCCTCGAGAACTTCCACACCGTCACCCTCATCCACATGCTCCGTCGACACAACTTTGACTACCTCCTCGGCGGCGATTTCGGCCACCTCGGCGACCAAGCCACCTCGTTCCGCAAGGTGCTCGAGGCGTCCATCCTCGCGACCGATATGAGTCGACATTTCGCGTTCGTGACGCAGTTGACGGAGCTGGGGAGGAGGTTTGGCGAGAGGAGGGGATTGTCGTCCGCTACTATTGAGGCGGATCGGTTGCTGCTCTGCTCGGGATTGATGAAGTGCGCCGATATCAGCAACCCTGTGCGTTCTGCTTTGCCCGGCTGTTCGAAGGGTTTCCGCTGACTTCTCCCTCGACTGCCATAGACCCGTCCTCATCGCATCTCGCGTGCATGGTCGACCGCCCTCCTCGAGGAGTGGACCGTCCAGGCCGCCATCGAGACCGAGTTTGGCCTCCCCGTCTCGGTGATGACGCTCGATCCCGCCGACAAGAAGGGGCAGGCAAAGAGTCAGGTTGGCTTTATCGACCTCTTCGCCAAGCCGCTCTTCAACGCCATGGCTGGTGTCGTCGATGGTGAGCTTTCTTAACCCTCGCGCTCTCCCTCGCCGACCGCTGACTCCCGTTCGCTCCGCAACAGAATTCGCCGATTTCGCCGAGAAGCTCCGTGATGGACGGATAGCCTGGGAGGCCATCTCGCTGCAAACCGACGAGGCCTTCTCGCGCCCAGTCGACCAGTCCAGCTTCCGCCTCTCGCCTGCGCCTACCGGTCGGTCAGCCTCGCGCAACTCGAACGTCAACGACGAGGACGACGAGTCACGCAACACCGTCGCGCCCAACACGCCCGTCCCCTCCCACGAGCTCACCCCTCCAGCAGGCCTCTCGGCCTCGCTCGTGACGGTCAAGCCGGTCCCCGTTCCTCAACCCATCTCGGCGCCACGACCAACGGCACCACAAGCGCACTCCTACGGGTCCATCAACCGGCGGCATCACGGTCGGAACCACTCTGGCGGCTCCTCCACCTCGACCAACGCCTCCCCGCTCTCGCCTTCCTTCCCTGGCTCCGTCTCCTCTGCAGCCACGGGCACGGCCTCCTCCTTCTCCATCTCCACTCCCGCATCCCTCTCGGACGCCCTCTCAGCCTTCACTCCCCCGCGCTATGGCACAGCAGGCGGGATGATGGACCCCTTCACGGCGAGCCAGAAGAGCATCTGCGGAGGCGCTTGCCATACCGCTACGGCCATGTGCGAGGTGTGCTCCAAGAAGGAGAATGCGAGGAGGGGGAGCTTGGGCATGGCGCTGGCGGGGATTCAGAGGGACGAGCAAGAGGAGGAGCTTTATGATGATGAGCCGGAGTTGGAGGAGGACGATCCGAGCGTTTGGCCGCCGTACCCCTTCATGTGAGTTTGATTGCGCTTCTGTGTCTTCTTCAAACGTGTAGCTGACTCTCTGATGTCCCTACAGGCCCGCTCGCATCCCCATGAGCTCACCAGCGTCATGACGAATCGATCAAGGCAAGGAGGGTTCGGCGAGCAAGGTTTCGAGTCGTGGTGTTGATATAAAGGTTCTCTAGGGGTCTCTCCGTCTGGGGTGTTCGGGTCAGTTTATTTATGGGTCTTCTGTCGGGTTTCTGGTGGTGTGTTGTCCTGTGTATCGAATAGATTAGCCCTTTTCGATGTCCGCCGAGCAGAGAGATTTCGACCGAGACGTGAGCGGAGAGGGTGAGATTGAGAGGCAGTGGGCCAGCAAATGCACTGGAGTTGTATCGCTAAGGCAAGAGGCGCCAGAGCTACATAAAGTTGAGGAAGCGAATCGCCCATCTCGCCTGTGGTCGCCGAGTCGAGTCGAGCAAAGCTCTCGAGAGCCCAGCCCTCCCTCCCACCTTCACCTCGCTCGTTCGCTTCCTCACCGCCGCTGTTCTCGTCGCTGGCTAGTGGCCTACATACTCGCACAAAGGGGACGTCTGCTCTACTACATCCTCGCGTAACACCCTAACAACAGGGCCGTCACCCTCTCCCCTCCCTCCTTCGACCTCGATTGCGACTCGCTCTCGCCGTCGCTCTCGACAGCTCGTCCCGACCTTCTTCCCTTCGAATAGCACAGCCGTTCTCCCACAACTACACAAACCATGTTCGGCTCCAGCGGTGGTGGATTCGGAGGCTTTGGCCAGCAACAACAGCAGCAGCAGCCTGCCCAGCAGCAGCAGGGAGGCGGACTCTTTGGCGGTGGAGGAGGATTCGGTGGTAGCAGTGAGCTCTCATATCAGCCCACAGGCCACCAGCAACCCTTCGCATTCGCTACAGCTAGCTGACCGCGCGACCTCCTCCTGCCTTCTCAGCCTTTGGCGCACAACAGGCGACTCCCGCCTTTGGCCAAGCTCAGCCCGCTCAGCCTACAGGATTCGGTAAGCATCTCCCACTTGATTCGTGACTCGGTATGCCTCTCGAGGATCGCCGGCTGCGACTCAGACGAACTCGACTGAGCTCTAATGAGCCAGTTGCTGACTCGCTCTCATTCGTTACAACCCTCGCCCGCACTCTCTACCTCTTTCCCTTCACTCCCTTCCCATGCGGCCCTCTCGTGCGACCCCTGCCGTCCGACTAGGCGCCTTTGGAGGTGCAGCAGCGACTTCGACCCCAGCGTTTGGCGCGTCGACCTCTGCTCCCACGTTTGGCGCTCCTGCCACCGGAGGAGGACTGTTTGGTGGAGCAGCGAGTACACCTGCTCCTAGTACTGGATTCTCGTTTGGAGGTGAGATGCGCTGGCCTGCGAGACGATGCGACGACGAGCTAACGAGACGGGGTTCGACCCTGCAGGCGGAGGCACCTCGGCTTTCGGCGCACCTCAGACGAGCGCTGCTCCTGCTTCGGGGGGATTGTTTGGAGCTCCCAAGCCCACGACGACCTTTGGTGGATTCGGGCAGCCCGCGACGCCGGCGCCCGCTGCTGGAGGGGGAATGTTTGGCGGAGGTGAGTCTGCTGCTCTTTCTAGCGGCTGTGGAGCTGACAGCTGACGTCTCGAAATTACACAGGAGGAGGATTTGGACAACCCGCTGCTGCTCAGGGAACGGGAACCGCCGTCGCTCCCTACCAAGCCACGACGGTGATGGAGCCGCCGAAGGAGGAGGGCAAGCCCGATCCTCCCAACCAGACCCCTCACTCGTTCCAGAGCATCTGCTGCATGCCTCAATACGCCAACTACTCGTTCGAGGTACGTCCTATCCCTTCGCCGGCTCGGTCTGAGCTCGGCTGACCTTCCTCTCTCCATCGCGCAGGAGCTCCGCCTTCAAGACTACCAGGCCAACCGCAAGGTCCCTACCGCTGGCTCTGCACCTACTTTCGGTGGAGGATTCGGCGCCTCGACCTCTACTCCCGCCTTTGGTCAGCCCGCCGCTCCCTCTGGAGGACTCTTCGGCGCCAGCTCGACGCCGGCCTTTGGCCAGACCGCGCCTGCTGCTGGAGGCTTCGGCGCTCCCGCTCAGCAGTCTGGAGGTCTTTTCGGAGGAGGAGGAGGTACTGGCGCGTTCGGACAGCCTGCTCAGCCCGCCTCGACTGGCCTCTTCGGCGCTACGAGCCAGCCTGCCGCAGGAGGAGGACTCTTCGGCGCCGCCAAGCCCACCAACACCTTCGGCCAACCTGCTACCTCTGCAGCACCCGCGTTCGGAGGATTCGGCCAGCCGGCGGCTTCTGCTGCACCAGCGGCGGGAGGCTTCTCGTTCGGACAGCCAGCGGCGTCTGCTGCTCCCGCTTCGGGAGGTCTCTTTGGAGCCGCTTCGGCGGCACCTGCTTCGGGTGGACTCTTCGGTCAACCCGCCCAGCAGCCTGCCGGCGGACTGTTCGGCCAGCCCGCTACTTCGCAAGCCGCTCCCGCTCCTTCCTTCAGCTTTGGTGTGTCTTGCTCTCGCTCGTTGTTCGATCCCCCACTAAATCTCACTCTGACAACAGGCGCCGCTCCCGCCAAGCCTCTGTTCGGCGCTGCTCCCACTTCACAACCCGCCTTTGGAGCCGCCTCGACCGCCAACGCCGCTCCCAAGCCCGCCTTCAGTTTCGGCGCGCCTGCTGCTCCAGCCGGTGGAGGACTCTTCGGACAGCCTGCTCAGCCAGCAGCAGCTCCTGGTGAGTACTTACTACGCCGAACCCTTTTCTGCTCGAGCTGACCCTGTCCCCCTCTCGCAGCTTTCGGCCAGAGCCAGCCAGCGGCCGGCGGAGGACTGTTCGGTGGAGGAGGAGGCTTCGGCCAACCCGCTACGTCTTCGGCACCCTCCTTCGGCGCTACTGGAGGTCTCTTCGGCTCCAAGCCAGCAGCGCCCGCGACCGGAGGCCTCTTCGGCCAGTCGACCTCTGCCCCTTCCCTCTTCGGACAACCCCAGCAGCAACAACCCCAACAGCAACAGCAGCAGCAGCCCTCCCTCTTCGGCCAGAGCCTCGGCTCCTCCTTTGGCGGCAACCTCTCCACCGCCTCGCAACCCCAGCAAGCCACCGCCTACGCCGTCGCCGACGATGTCAACGCCTACGGCTCCAACCCTCTCTTCCAATCCGCCAGCCCTTCAAGTCGCCCCGCCGAGGAGAAGAAGAAGCCGCCCATCTTCACCTCGTTCCGTGGCACGCCCGTCAACCGCTCCTCGACCAAGATCACTCGGCTGCGAGGCTTTGGCGCTTCGACCACTTCGGCCAACGGCTCGATTGGCAACAACAGCCCGCTGTCCTTCGGATCGAGCGTAGGAGGCAGCTCGGGTGCACCAGCATCGCCAGGAGGACGCGGCTCGCCCCTTCGCCTCGTCAACGGCCTCGGCGACGAGGCGGCCATGAGCCCCAACGCCTTCGTCTCGAGGTCGAGCGTCAAGAAGCTCGTGATTGACCGCAAGGCCATGAGCGAGTCGCCATTCGGCAAGGGCCGCGCCTCCCCCTCGCCTGCCCCTCCCAACGACAAAGACGCGCCCAAGACGAACGGCCGCGCCAAGGTCACCTTCAACCCCGAAGCCGAGCTCCCTTCACGAGGCTCGAGTAACCTCTTTGCCTCGTCGTCAAGTCAGCGCGGTGGAGAAGACGAGCCCGAGGTGTTTGGCGGAGCCGAGAACACGCCCGTCAAGCGGAGTGGAGGCAGCGCCGCCAACCTCGGCGAGGGTCACACTTCGACCACCCCCAAGGACCCCCTCTCCTCTTCCTCCGACTGGCCTCGTCGGCCGAACAACGCTCCTCCTCCCAAGCACGGCGAGTACTACACCATCCCTTCCATCGACTCGCTCAAGAAGCTCCCCGCCCACTCCCTCCGCGCCGTCAAGGACCTCATCGTCGGTCGCGTCGGCTATGGCCAGGTCGCCTTCCAGGACCCAGTCGACCTCACCACTCTCCACTCGGTCGAGGATCTCCTCGGCGGCATCGTCGTCTTCGAGGACCGCAACTGCACCGTCTACCCCGACGACATGGACTCGAAGCCTCGGCCGGGCCAGGGCCTCAACGTCCCCGCGACCATCACGTTGGAGCGATGCTGGCCGTTGGACAAGGCGACGAGGCAGCCCATCAAGGAGGGACCGAGGTTGGACAAGCACGTCAAGCGCCTGCGCTCGCTGCCCGAGACGAGCTTCATCAGCTATGAGGAGGCCGAGGGATCGTGGGTCTTTGCGGTAGAGAACTTTGATTAGGTTACGTTACGAGGTGTGCTTAATGGTGAGGGCGGTAGCTTTGGAATCAACTCGTTACGTGATGTGTCCATGGGCAGCTTCGGCGAAGGGAGCAGCCGAGCGAGAGAAGACCTGGCATACGAGGCTACGGGTCGTGGCCGAGAGTTGCACTGCAACACAGAATGGTTCTTCTTCTGCACACCTTCGCGTATCGCAACAGATCGCAACACTTTTGTCGCCTGAGATAACCGCTCGCAAGCTCTCTTTCCCTCCGCTCTTCTCCTCCTTTCCTTTCTTGTCGCCTTTCGCATCGCACTCGCAGCTCCGCATCATTATAAAAAGCGTATCTCACGCTCCACAGCAGTCACTGCCCTACGGCACGAGTCTCGCTTGCTGTCCAAGTCACTCAACCCAGGGCCTTTCTTTCGCTCTCTCCACATGCGCCGCTTTCCTCCACCGCCCGGGAGCAAAGCAGCAGGACCTTCTACACCTCTTCGGCGCTCGACTGAGGCGCCCATGCAGTTCGAGTGGGAGCAGCCGAGGACGTACCCTGCTTCGCCATTTGCAGCCGCGTCCGCTGCAGCTGACGACGACGGCGAGCGGGCCAAGAAGCGTGAGTAGGGGCAGCAGACGTTTCATCTTGTGGCAGAGTAGCGTAGGCTGACCTCCGAAGGTCTACAGGTACCCACTACGAGGCGATGGACGTCGACACTCCACCTCGCCCTTCCTTCCCTCCCTCGGCAACAGCGACGACGAACCCCTTCCACTTCGCCGCTCCTCCTCCCGCATCAGAAGAGACTCTACCAGACGGCCACCTCGAGTTCGACTCGTCAAACTTCGATCCCAAGGACGCGTTCGGACTGAGCGGAGCTGAGGTCGACACCGAGCAGGCGGCAGGCGAAGAGAGCATGCTGGACGGCGAGAAGGAGGAGGAGGCTTTTTCTAGTGCGCTGTCCGTGATTGGAGGCGGCGATTCGCGTCGTCGCAAGGGTGGAGCAGGCGCTGGAGCAGCTTCACGGCGGGACAGAAGCCCGGAGAGGAGGAGAAGGAGTACAGGGGAAGATGAGGATCAAGATGGGGAGGGCATCATGCTTGGAGGACGTAGGATGCAAGGCTCCGAGTTCAGCTTCCAAGTCCATCACCATCACGCTGGCGAGGGAGGACCAGCGATCCCCTTGCCCGAGCGCTGGCTCAACAGCAACACACCTTACACCCTTCTCGGGTAAGTCTCGACCTGGTGTCGGTCTTATCTCTGCTCGGCCTCGACAGCTGATCCCTCCTCGAACGCAGATACCTCCAATTCGGCTCCCTTACTCTCCTCGCGGTCCTCTTCCTCTTCATCTCCTGCCTCTTCCTCTACACCCTCTACGCCGACATCCAAGCTCGGCTCGCCTCTCTCACCATCGAACTCCGAGCCGAGATCCTGCAGTGCGCCAAGGCCTACGTCGACAACCGCTGCGAGCCCGAGACCAGGGTCCCGGCGATGGAGCGCCGGTGCAGCGGCTGGGAAGAGTGCATGGGGAGGGAAGTGGTGGTGGTTGGGAAAACGCGAGTTGTCGCAGAGACGCTTGCTGAGGTAGTGAATGGGTTCGTGGATGTCATCAGCTTCAAGACGATGGTGAGTCGAGCTTCTCTCTCGGCGCTTGGCCTCGCTCTGTGGGCGATATTGAGGACCGCCAGAAGGCGCACAAGAATGCTGACCCTTGCTGTCGATAGCTTTTCGTCGTCTTGACGCTCGGTCTCTGCATCTACGGCTCTTCCGTCGCTCTCTCCCTCCTGCCCGCCCGGCCGTCGACAACTGCTCCCTTCCCTCATCATCCCCAAGCCTCTCCATCCACGGCAGCTCCACCACACTTCCAACACCTTGGCTACGGCTACCCTCCATACGGCTACACCGGCCTTCCCTCCCCTGGCTACGGCGCACCATGGACTGAGGCGCAGAACAAGGAGGCAGAGAGTCGGGGTTTGGGCGCGCCGCTCGGGAGTGGGAAGTAGAGGTCCTTGGATTGTGTCGCACGGAATGCTATGCCTTCGCAGGTCACTTCTCCTGGACTCGCGCCCCTCTCGGCGCCATCTCGCCTGAGCCAGCCACCTCCACCAGACCTCCAACCGACCTCGCCGGCTCGCCTCGCCAAGATTCCACGAGTCGTGTAACGACCTTTTGTGTTGATTCCTACTCCTGCGCGGTAGGGTGCAAGCGCTGAGGGCGAACCTGATCCGTCGAGGCCGACCTCGCTCCAGAGCATCCGAGGTTCCTAGAACCTACGCGTCTTTCTCTACTTCAGGATCGCCAGCAGGTCAAGGCGAGGGAGGGAGATGAATCGGAAATGATGAGGAACTGGCTAATCTAACGATGGCGAGGCTCATGGAGGCGGTGGGCCTTCCTCGAGCTCTGGCGTTGCTCTCTTTCTCTTCCTTCGACGTTGTCCTGCCTGCTGCCCAGCTTCTGTACCATCTCTTCCAGCGCCCATGCTTCAGCTGGTACCTCTTCCGGATGTCCCGGCAGGCGCGGGCAACCCTTTCGAGTACTGGCTGGCGGTCGTGAACGCCGTCATCTACCCTTCGCCGCTGCCGGGGCTGAAGGCGCGCATTGCGGTTCTCTTCGGACTTGTCGGATAGTGAGTTCTTCCAGACGCTTCCTCTGTGGCCGGAGGGAGGGAGGAGAAGAAAGGAGTATGAAGCTGACTTCTCGGCCGTCTTTCGCAGTGTCAGCCTCGCCGCCGTCGCCTACCTCGCTCTCACCATCATCGACTACCGACGGCGAGAGAAGTCATTCTGGGTCTATCGCCTCGTGAAGCGACCCGTGGGATCGTACATCGTCGGCAACTTGGCATTGCTCGAGCCCGTCCTGTGAGTACCGCCGAAGCTCTTTACCCCTCCCGACTCGAGCTGTAGAGAACGAGCTCGCTCGTGTAGTAACTCATACTGCTTAGTGACCTCTTTTACCTCGCTACATCTGCAGTACCTGCCTCGTAACCGCGATCCTCCTCGCGCATCTCCAAGACGAGTACGATGGCTCCTTCAATGGGGCTGGCAAGAACCAAACGGGTGCGTGGCGCATCGCCCCCTGGACCGTGCTTTTCCTGCAGTGCTGGATGGTGTCGGTGAGTCGGTGGTAGCCGCCGAAAGGATGGAGACCTGGTGCCGAGTCTTCGTCGAGCATCGCTGATTGTTTCTCAATGCTACTAGTGGGCATCGCTGCAAGCTTTCGTACTATCTGCCGATCACGGTTTGATGCGCTTCTTCACCCCCAAGATCGCCAACACCCTGTTCATTGCCGTCGGACTGGCTGCCGCTGCTTCACTCATCGTGAGTGGCTTCCCCTTCTCAGCCTTTTCGCGCGCTCACTCGCGACTCGATTCAGACCTTCGACGTCCTCGTCGCCATCCGAGATTCCAGAATGTGGCATCATTTTGTCGACCTCGTGGACGTGTTGAAGAGTTCGGCGATGAGCTGGACTGGAGGACCACCTGACTCAGCCCTCACCGAGATGGCCACCTTCGAGTGGTCCGAGTACATCGAGGATTTCAACATCGCCGTCGATGTGACCTATTGGTTGCTCATCGTCTTCGCCTGCTGTCCCTTCCTCACCCTCGGAGTCAACCTCGCCAGCTTCGCCCTTCTCTACACCGTCCGGCGCCAAATCAAGCAGAACCGAGCACATCTACTCTCGTCGGGCTACGGGCTCCCAGCGAGCATGGAAGGCGATCTCGAGCCCAGTCTGCCCCCAGTCTCAATCTCCCTCGTGCCGGCATCCTCCCTTCCCCCCGCCAACGACTTCCCTACCAACGAGTCCCCGACCAACGACTCCAGCATCAAAGAGGCCGATTATCACCTCACTATTCCTACCGCATCGACTCTTTCTCCTCGATCTGCCTCCCCAATACCTTCCCTGGCGAGCGAAAGCGGTGGACAGGATCGCCGAGCACCGTCTCGGGCCGAGCTCAGGGCCATGGCGGTCGACAAACGGGGAGGGGCGCTCGGGGAGAGAGCAAGGAGTCTCGCACAGCTTCACCGCGCCGAGAACGACCTCATCATAACGGGAGTGAGCGTGGGCATTCTCTCGTTTTCCTTCGGCGTGCTTTCAGCCTGGGTCGCCGCCAACCTTCGCAACTTTGCCGCCTGGCCGTAAGTCTCTTGTCTTTCTTCCTGTATTGTCCGTGCTCCATTGTCACATTCGGAGCAGTCAGACTGACCGAGTCGACTTCGGCGTTTCGCAGGAAATTCGCCAGCGAGGCGGCGGTCTACCTCGGCTCGTGGATCTACGCCATCGTCGCTTCACTCGCCCTCACTGCCCGTATCTACCTGGTATGGGTGAACCTCCCGCCTCGACGCTCAACGCAATCGGATGGACCTTCCCTCGCGCTCGGCGCTGCAAATTCGGCTCGAGCACCAGGCAGCAACTCTCATCGGGTGCAGGAGTCAGAATTGTACAGGGTGCAGATGAAGGAGGAGGAGCACTAGGAGGTTCGGGGTCGGCTTGTGTAGGAGAGCAGCCGCCGACACTTGGGCGCCACCTTCGGCGATAGGGAGGGAGAGGATTCGACATCCAAATACCGCAGCACATTCATTCCAGCATAGTTTTAATCATATTGAATTGTTGTAACAGTACAAAAATGCAGTCCCCGCCTCGAGCTAGGCGACAACCCCGCCTTTGAGCCGATTCGCTGCTCTCTGTCCCCCCATCACCTCGCTTCTTTGCTCAAAGCAATGCTCACGCCCCGGGACCTCAAGTTCTCGCCAACACGAGAAGGTGTACCATCATCCGACGACAACTACACGGCGCATGATCTCTGTGCAGCCCAGGATGCACTTGAGGCTGAAGCTCGAGAAACGCTCGGGGATACTGGCACTCAATGCACTCACGACTTGGGGTACATCAAGCAGTCTGTACGTCCCTGCTCGAAACGCTCAGCGACCTACAGCTGACCCTTGGCTTCAGCTTTACGCCTGCCTCACCTGTCTCAACAACTGCGCGGTGTGCGCCGCTTGCTCGGTCGCCTGCCATGGAGAGCACGAGCTGGTGGAGCTATTCAATCGGCGCCACTTCCAGTGCGAGTGTGGAACGGAGCGCATGGGTGCAGGATCCTTCTGCTCGCTCTCGCCGAGGACGGACGCGCCGATTTGTGAGGAGAATCGTGTAGGTTTCCGTGACGGGGCAGAGTGCAAGCCCAACACTAACAGATGCTACTACTGCAGCACGACAAAAACTTCCGGAACGAGTTCTGCATCTGCGGCCGCGTCTACGATCCCGCTACCGAGACGTGAGCTCTTCCTGCTCCCTCGCGCGCTGGAGCTGCGACTGATACGACTGGTCGTCCAACAGCGACTCGATGTACCAATGCATCGTCTGCGAGGACTGGCTGCACCACGAATGCCTACTCGGCTCGCATACCGATGCCAACGACTCGCCGCTCGGCTCGGACGATTTCGACCAAGTCATCTGCGACGGCTGTGCGAGGACGAATGGGCAAGTTCGGAAGATTTTGGAGCGCTACGCGGGTAGGGAGGGAACGGGAGTGATGCTCGTCGGCGGTGAGGGCGGGAGGGAGGTTCTCGGCCGAGCACTTCTCGACGATGACGACCAGGAGGTGACGGCCGAGGAGGCAGCAGCAGTACCAGAAGTAGCTGTCGGGTCGAGCAGCACCTCAATGGAGAAGCGCAAGGCCGAGTCGCCGGAGCTTGAGGACGCGTCGACCGGCAACGAGCAGCCGGCGCCCAAGAAGCTCAAGACGGAGGACGCGCCCATCGCCGGCCCCTCGTTTTCCACATCTTCTCTTCCACCTGTTACCTCCACATCCTTCCCAGCCTCTTCCATGCCGCCTCCACCACGGCCAGCCGTCCCCGTCCCAGCCGGGCCCTCGGCGCTCGGTGCTTGCAAGGCTCCCCTCCCCCTCGCTCAAGGAGAGATCTCGCCGCTGAGGAAGCTCGAGGGTGCGGGTGGGAAGCTGAACGTCTATCTCGAGGAAGGATGGATGATGCGGTGGTGTCGATGCTCGGAGGTGAGCTCTCGGCAGGCTCTCCCAAGTTAGATTTGGCTAACGACTCCGCTCGGTCTCACTACAGTGCGATCCTCTCTACTACGACTTCCCGTACTTAATCGAGGAGGAAGAGGTCTATGAGCCTCCCGAGGATCCTGATACCAGTGCGTTCCTCCGCCCGTTCGTCGCACGCTCGCGCTGACAGCTCTTCACCCTCAGACAAGTCTACGCTCGAGCTGGGTATGGAAGCACTAAGCCGTATGCCTCGCGAGCAAGCTATCGAAGGAGCACTGGCATTCCAGGGACTCTCGTACGTCTGATCGCCTCTCCCGTCTCCGACTTCTCGCACTTTGTGCTGACGTCCTCTCTCTGCCAGCGAGCGCCTGAAGGCATTCCTCCGCCCTCACGCCGCGACGGGCACTACCATCACAAAAGAGCTCATCGACGAGTTCTTTCAGCGCGAGAAGGAGGCCAGGACCGAGTAGCGAGGAGACGACGAGTAGTCGCCGAGGGACGTCGTAGTCCACTTGGCGCTGTGCAGCAATATATGTCGTCTGTGCCCTCCTCGCGCGAGATAAGACGGTGAAGAGGCGAGAAGATGCATGTCAAAGTACAAGTAACAAACTACGAGCTCAAACCAGGCGAAACGGAACGCTGCCCCTCCTCCGAGTTACTCAAGCTCCCCTCGCGAGGATCACCAGCTGTAGCAAATGATCCTCGTACTTGCTCTGCGTCTCTGGCATCTGCTTCTTCAGCTTGGCGCTCGTCTTCCTCACCCTCTCCAAGGACGCCTCGATCTCATTGTACTTGAGCCAGTTGGCCGAGTTCTCCTCCCTCATCCGATTGGCTTGCTCGCTCAACTCGGCTAGGCGAGTGTCGATCTCGACCATCTTGCCGAGTTGACAGGCGGCGGCGGGGCGCATGAGGGAGCCGATGGCGGTGCGGTGGTCGAGGAGGTGAGAGAGGGCTTGGTCCGAGAGGTCCTGAGCGGGGATGAGGTGCTCGAAGGTCTCGAAGACTGTGGTAAGCAGTACAGGTAGCCAAGACGTCGGTAGAAGAAGGCAGTGTATGAAGAGAGTGGTCAGTAAGAGAGTGGGAGGATGTCTCCGGCAAAGGCGACTGACTGTGAGCCCACGACGAAGCGATCTGCGCCGTGTTGGAGTTCTCCGGAGCATCCTCGACAGTCTTTTCCCAGCGAGCTTGAGCTGCAGGTATGTCCTCGAAAGAGACGTCGGCAAAGAGCCCGCTGAAGAGCTCGCTGGAGAGAAGCTCGGCCGTCGAGTGCTCTAGGGTGAGCACGCCGGCGTCGCGCTCGATGAGTGGTTGGACGTGGAGGATGGTGACGACGCGTGCAGCGTAGCGGTTCATGAGGGTGCGGACGTCGTGGCTGGAGGTGGGGAGAATGGGTGGGAGCGCGAAAGAGACGGACGAAGGGAAGGCCGAGGGCGAGTTGATAAGTCAGCCGAGGTTCAGCAGACCGCGTCGAGGTGAGGAAGCGCACCTGATCTGTACTGCATCAGCGGAGAGCTGTCGGGTGATGCTGGAGAGGCTCGTGGAATGAGCGATGGTGTCGTTGACGGACTGGAGAGCTGCTCGCTGTACGTCGCCGTGCGCCTTGCGATCCGTCATGAGGATGCTCCATTCGGTCTCCTACGGTGGAGCGTGGAATTAGCACAGCTCGCTGTCGGTCGCGCTTAACGACCTACAGCTTCCTCCCACAGACAGCCCTGAGCTTTGATCTGGCGACGGAGCTCGAGCGCTCGGGAGAGGGTAGCTTCCTGCAGACGGCGGTGAAAGCCCATCTTGAGTGGGGGAGGTACCACTACAGATGGTGCAGGAGCGGGCGCGGCGCTAGATGTAGCGAGCTGGATCAGCTGAGAGCTTCCCCGCTCCGGACCGTCGAGCTCTCTCGAACGCACCTGGAGCGTAGTCGTCTGGTAGGCAGCGGGCGGACTGGCCTGTCCTCCATCCTGGGCTGCACCTCGATGGCGAATGAGCAGAGTCGAGAAAACGAGGCGAAAGGGCGGGAGGCCAACCTGCGAGGTCGAGAGCTCGAGCTCCTTGCCCTCCTCCTTGTCGGTTGTCGGTCTCTCGACTTTCTCGGCTTGTCCAGTTGCAGCTGCTGGTCAGTATGCTTGGCCCAGTAGACCGCCCACTCAACATCGCCCTCATCTCGGACTACTTCTTCCCCAAAGTCGGTGGAGTCGAATCCCACATCTACTCGTGAGCGGTTTCGCTGCCTCAGTGCAGCTCCTTCGTAACTGACAGGGTGTACATTACAGATTGGCGGAAGCTCTTGCTCAGCTGGATCACAAGGTCAGCCTCAGCAACAGCTGTTAGAGCTCTCAGCGCGACGACGCGACCCTCACTCAATCCTCCCCGCTTCTTCGCCTGCAGGTCGTCATTATCACTCACGCCTACCCACCAAGAAGCGGTGTCCGCTACCTTCCCTACGGCATCAAGGTCTACTACATCCCAGTCCATCCGCTCCCGCCAACTCACGTTCACGCGACGCTCCCGGGCTTCTTCACCGCGCTTCCCTACGTTCGGAACATTCTCCTGCGCGAGCAGATCGACGTACTACATGCCCACGCTTCACTAAGCGCCGAAGGAATGGAGGGCATCTTCCACGCTCGCACGCTGGGCGTCAAGGTCGTCTTCACCGACCATTCTCTCTTCGGACTGGGCAACATGGCCGAGATTTGGGGCAACAAGATGCTCAAAGGGTGCTTGAGTGATGTCGAGGCGGTCATTTGCGTGTCACATACGGGGTGAGTCGCTCACTGAGACTGGAGAGGCCGAGCGAGAGGCTGACCCGTCGCCCTCGCTTCGCAGGAAGGAGAACACGGTGCTGCGAGGCGCTCTCAACCCTTCCATCGTCCACGTCATCCCCAACGCAGTCGTAGCCTCTCACTTTCGACCGGCCGACCCTCCACCACCTGTCCCCGAGATGCGTAAGCAGCTTTCTCGTCCCGAGCTCTCGGCTCTGATCTGACCCTCCTCCGCTTGCAGTTACCATCGTCTGCATCACTCGTCTCGTTTACCGAAAGGGAATCGACCTTCTCATTGCTGCGCTGCCTAAAGTCTGCGCTCTACACCCCGACGTGCGGATCCTCATTGGTGAGCTGCCCTCCTCCGCCTGACCTGCCGCCGAGCTGACTGCTTTCTCCTTCCCAGGCGGCGACGGTCCCAAGATAGTCGAGCTCGACCAGATGCGAGACAAGCACCAGAGTCTGCTTCGTGATCGCGTCGAGCTGCTCGGTGCTGTTCGACATGAGAACGTCCGCGAGGTGAGCTGTCTGGTCGTGAGCGACGCGGCGCAGAGCTGACTCTGCCTCGCCATCGCAGCTCCTATCGCGAGCGCAGATCTTCCTCAACCCTTCGCTCACCGAAGCGTTCGGTATCGGTATCCTCGAAGCGGCATGCGCTGGTCTTTTCGTCGTCTCCACGCGAGTCGGTGGAGTGCCCGAAGTCCTGCCACCGGGCCTCGTCGAGTTTGCTGAGCCAGAGGTCGAGGGTGAGTTGTACGAGCGACCTGACTTGTCCCTCGAGCTGAGCTATCTGCTGCCTTAGATCTCGTCCGAGCCATTTCGCGCGCCATCGAACACGTCCGAAGCGGCCGCCACGACCCTCTGCGCGCTCATTCGCAGCTCAAAGAGATGTACAGCTGGGCCGACGTCGCCGAGCGTACCGAGAAGGTCTACTACGGCGCCATGGCCGTGCCCGAGGTGCCCATCATCGAGCGCCTACGACGGTGAGCATGCGCCGAGCCCGCGCGCGAGTTTGAGCAGGAGCTGACGCTTGACTCTTGCAGGTACTACGGCACCGGTCTCATCTTCGGAAAGATGCTTTGCATCATCATCTGCGTCGACTATATCCTCCTCGCCTTCCTCGACTTCTTCTTCCCTCGCGAGAACATCGACGTCGCCCCGAAATTCGAGCTCGGGCGGTGGCAGGAGGTGCGCCTTCTCCTTCGGTTTCGTACGCTCTCGTAACTGACCTTAACCCGCTGCAGATGTGCGAGGAAGAGGCGGATCGCGCAGACTGAGATGCCTCTGCTCTTTTCGACCAGAGGGCCCGCCGAGTCGCCTCGCAGATTGCGCCTCAGAGGTACGCTCACCTTCCTGATAATGACGATGGGATAGCTCTTTTCAACATGGAAAATCTAACTGATGCTCTATACACAGGCATAGCACTCGGGTGCGTCTACGACCCTTCCTCTCCCCCATCCTCCCGATGAAGTCGCTGGCCAGCGCCTCCTTCGACGCTATACAGGCACAATGATCGCGATGCAGTGGAAGATGATGGGTGGGGTGGGTGAGTGCGGAGAAGGACGGGTGTAGGGAAGAAAAGCGGGGGAGGAGGGATTCGGCGAGACGGCGACCACGGACGATGCTTGAACGGACACTGTGCAAGGACACTCAAGATTAGCCATTCGAACACTGGGCTGAGAGAACTGAGGTCGAGAAGCGGAAGCCGAGCGATCAGACTCACCATCTTGCAGCCGGCTTCGCACTCGCTCATCGCAAGTAGCGCTTCTCGTCCCTCAGCGCAATCTCGTCCAGCCGCTGCTCCTCCTCCTCGGCCTCGCTCAGCTGTCCTGGTGTAGGTGGTAGGCGGAGGACCTCTCCCTCGGCGAGCTCCAGCTGGTCGGTGTCCGAAACGGGGAAGGGTTCCTCGAACTCGAACTCGGCGCCCTTCATGCGTTGTGCGCGGCCCGTTTCGGCGTCGTCAAGGGCCTTCATGAGCGGCTCGCACTCGCGAGGGACCTTGGTCTTGCCTTCAAGCTGTGAGGTCACGAGCGATCAGCATTCTGCGAATAGAGAAATGAGAGGGAAGACGAACGATGTCCCGCTGGGTCACGCCCGGCCAGAAGTAGACGGCTTCGTTCTCCTCGGTGCGCGTGATGAAGACCTGAGCGACGGCTTCGACTCCGGCGTACATGCCTCGAGCTGTAGAGAATGGATGTCAGCGGGCGGAGGGTCACCTCGGCAACGGCGTCGACTCAACACTTAACTGCGGAGAGAGGGCGGGTGAGCTTGAGCGAAGTCGAAAATTGAAGGGAATACAACGTACTGTAACTCAGAACGGGACTCCGATCCATGCCTGCCTCGACTGCTGCTCCAGCGCCGTACGGACCAGCCGCTACGCCGAGCTCGGCTCCGAGCGTGACCTTCATCGCCTTGAACGACTCGAGCGCCTCCTCGGTCCGAATGATGAGGACCGCGTCGTAGATGTCTACGCCAATCATCGCGCCGACCGAGAGGTTGTTGGGCGAGATGGACGACGGCGCCGACCAGCTCCCATCCTCGAGCCGAGCCATGATGACCCCCGCTCCTCCTGCTCCTCCGAAAGGCGCGATACCGCTACGCATGCTGGTGAAGATGGCGATTCCTTTTGCGCCGCGAATGATGCGTGAAGGGATCTTCTTGGCCACTTTGGTTTGCTTCTTGATGCCGGTCACCGACTTCTCCTCGACTGTCCGCTCCACGCCGTCGATGGTAAAGGCTCGGAGGATGCGAGCACACTTGTCCATCTCGTGGGTAGCAAAGTCGCCTGTGACAGGGTAGAATCGCTCAGTGCCGGCCTGCGAGAAGGGCGAAGGGCGAGGGTGGAGAGCGGTCTTATCAGCGTTCCGCGCAGACAGGCTGGACAAGCAGAGCAGGGGCGGTTGCACAGCTCACAGCTTCTCCCCATGCGTTGAGCTTGACGCCGATGCGATCCGACCAAACGATGCCCTGCAGAATCGCCGTCTCGCGTCAGCAAAACACCTCGCGCTGTGCCGGCTTCGGTCTTGTTGCTCACCTTTTCGTAAGCCGTCTGGCCCCAGCCGGTACCCTTCCGCTTGCTCCAAGATTTCCACGTCTCGTTCGTTGGCGGTGCGGTGCTCGAATAAGGCAGGTCGGGCTTCCTAGCAGCGACGACGGTTCGTTTGGGCGGTGGAGGTAGCGGCGTTGACATGATGGTAGGCCGAGTGAGAGCAGGTGCACGAGGTCCTTGTGCTGGGGTCGAATGAGACGAAGCGAAACCGAGCAGGTGTGAGGCAAGAAGCGAAGAGTGCTCCGTCAGAGATTCGAGGAACGCACCGAGGTGGTCGCTCGCAGCACCTCTCCGAAAAGATGACTGAGGTGTACTTAGGTAGCATGTGGGGAGCTCGAGAATCCGAGATGATACTCTCCTGCAGTTATCGCTGTTCTCTCGGCGCCGAAGCTCCCCCTTTCCCGTCTCAGCGGTTTCGGGGGCTACAGAGGAGCACCTCTGGAACGCAGTCAGCAGAAGGCGCGATGTGTACAGTGATGTTCGGCAGATCATCCGCATCAGAAGGAGCTTTTGTTTCGCCACCGAGGTTCGGCGCAGCCAGCGCCGAGCTGGCTCGAGCAGGAGGTGGGCCGGCACTCGAGGAACAGTTGCCTCTCCCTACTTTCTGAGAGGCTTGGAATAGCTCGCCACCTCTCCTAAGGCATAGAGTCTCTTCCAGGGCTGAAGCTCCCTCGCCGAGCCGGGCAAATGATCGCGGACAATGAGCTGGGTGCGGGCAGGATGGTACAGACTGGAACTCTTGAAAAGTAAAATACAATCCTCGCTAGTCTAGTGGTTATGATCCGGCTCTCTCACAGCCGTGGCCGGGGTTCGATTCCCCGGCGGGGAATTACATTTTTGCCTCGATTCGACCGCGACCGTTTGTGCCCCTTGCCAGTGCTAGGTCCACTTTTTTTTTGCGTCTCAGCGTCGTACACAAGATCTAGAGCCGGGCTCTTCTTGCAGGTAGCGGACCTTGACAGCCGCTCCCTCGGCGCTGCTCAGCCAGCTGGCCACCGTCCACTTTCCAGCAACAGACCTACTGCGTGCGCTTCTGAAACAAGGTCGGTGTACCATGCGTGCTCTCTTGAGCTTCTGCACAGGCTGGGAGCCTTGCGAGGTGTCTTGAGGTTGCTCACATGGCTGCTTCGCGGCGTGACTTTCGGCGAGATTCGGCAGTGCAAGACGGATGAGACTGCACTGAGGATCAACCACATGATACCATTTGATAGGGCTGAGCCGAAGGGTCACAAGGAGATCTGGAGGCCCCACTGGCAGGTTTGGGTGTTGGCCCTGGACGCTTCAAACGCAAGCGAGGTCGCCGAGCTTCCAACCTCGGCATTGCGAGCAGCCTTACTACCCTCAACCCTCGGTACAGAGTGGAAAAGGGGAGTCCAGCTCTTCAAGCCTGTTTCAATGAAGGTGACTGCCCGCCCGATTTATAACTCCGAGCCTGAAGCACCGAGAGACACTTACCTGAGTCTCACTGAGGACCCCTCTCCTCCTCCATCAACACATCACTGGACCTCCAGATATTGTAAGAGTCGCTGTTCATGCAACCCAACTCTCAGGCAATGTTGTGCGTACAGCCGAGCCGAAGCAATCCCCGAGCAACGGCGCTCGCCGGATGCTGCGGATGCAAGATGTTTGTTGAAACGACCCTCCAGCGGTCTGGTCGAGTACTGTGGGATACCGCGGAGGAGGCAGGGAGCAGGATTGATGGACAGAGGTTCGGACTTTGGACTTTGGGCGCGGCGGCGGACTTGCAGCTCTCCTCGTCAGACGGCTTACTTCGAGGCTGCAGTTCGTTCCACCTTTGTCCTGTCCATCCTCGTCGCGTCTTAGTGAGCCCTCGAGGCTTTCATAGACACACAAGGTAACGGCGCAGCGAGCCGCCGAGTACGAGCGGCCGAGCTAGCTGAGGGCGACTCGAGAGGTTGGCGATGTGTGAGGTTGCTGTGGTGTGCAAAAAAGGCAATGCCAGGCCGGCAGGCAGAAGGTGTACAAAAAATGCTACACGAGTCGCAGGCAAAAAATGTAATTCCCCGCCGGGGAATCGAACCCCGGCCACGGCTGTGAGAGAGCCGGATCATAACCACTAGACTAGCGAGGATTGTATTTTACTTTTCAAGAGTTCCAGTCTGTACCATCCTGCCCGCGCCCAGCTCATTGTCCGCGATCATGCCCGGCTCGGCGAGGGAGCTTCAGCCCTGGAAGAGACTCTGCCCATGCCTTAGGTGAACTATAGGCCGGCCGAGTCAGCTCAGTCCGCTCAAATCCAACGGAGGCTGAGATCTGCATTCAGTCTACCTCTTGATGGTAGCATCGGGTTGCACTTCTCGACGTTGGGATACGCCGAGCTGACCCCTCCGCTCGTGGAGCGTGGGTCACCGACCTGCAGGGCAGGTTGTGAAGGCAGCAGGGAGCGACTTAGGTCCGTCTCTCTTGCCAAGAGTTGTATCTGCCGTGACTGACGCGGTCAAGCTGTCGCCGACGAGGGTGCCGTGGCCGAGCTCAGAGCCTCAGACTTCAGTCTGTGGGACGACGAGGGATGCGGGAGACTCCGAAAAGTCTGGGACCGGGGACTACTCGGATGCTGTACCTTGCGGTAGATCTACACCAATATGGGGTGTCTGCGGCCCTGCAGGCTTCCGTGACAGCGTCTTCGATGCCCCTCGGCGAAAGGTCAGCGCAACCTTCGGTTCTCTCTTCTCCCAGCTAGCAATGCACTCGTGATGCACGGTTTTGCCTGCGAATCCAACAATCTGGAAGTGGCTACCTTCACTTTTGACGGTTCAACTCTGCTCTTTCCTCCCTGCTGGAAGAGCTGCTCTGTGTCGCCGAGCGAGGGCAACTAAGCGTTAAAGTCGCGTCGTTCAGCATCAACTGCTGGCCTTGACTGTTCGCTGGTTGTCAAACTCCCGAGAGTTCTGTTCGATCGCATGTGCTTATCATCTTGCAGCCGGTCCAACTCTCGCGGACGTGGGCGTCGGCCACCTCTGTTCGGCGCTCGCCTTCGAGCATTGGCGGGATTCACGCCTACCCAAGTTCGGCAGTCTTGCCAGAATTTCATGCGAGGCCTAATCAAGGAGCTTCATTGCAGAATGCTGCAATGTGCGAGGGTCAAGCGGCTGGCCTTGCCCCTTGCCTTGGCGTTGAACTTCGCCTTTGCGAGCTCTCCAGTGCCCCCTCGCGACTGCAACGGTCGCTGGAACTCGCCTCAAATAAAGAGACGTGCTACAGCTTGAATCCCTATTGGAGGGGAAGAAGTAGTGGAGGAAAGCGGAAGACTGGGCTGAGGGTGTAGAAACGACTCGCATCCGCCGAAGTTCACGGTCACTCTTGACCTCGGCACTTCCTGCGCTCACTTCTGTTCGCTCCCCGGTAGCCCCGCGCGCTTCACGACCTTGGAATACCGCCCACACACGTGCTCGACGTACCGTGCCATGCTACCGCCCCAGCTGGTCTGTACTCCCTCGACCTTGCCCGCTCGAGCTCTGAGCCAGCGCAGCTACGCCGAAGTGCCCTACTTGAGCAAGCGCCATCGTGCAGCGTGTAGAATGAGACACACACGAGAGATAGGACGGCACTCGTCGCCTGTCGAGAAGAGAGCCGGGAGTGGAGTTCGGCGCTCGCCTTGACCCGTTTGGAGGCTTCAGCGGTGAAATGGGGGACGGCAGAGGGAGCGAGTAGCAGCCACAGCATAGATGCGACATCGGTGTAGCTTCTCCTACTGTTGGCGCTGCTGAGCGGACAATACCACTTTGCCGAGCAGAGGAGGCAGCGGAAGCTGAGCCGGGCTGCGAGCTCCAGCAATTGCCTGCACCTTGCGCATCAAGGCCAAGTGAAGCAAAGAGCAAAGCAATCAGGTTGACCATCTCCTTGCACCTCCCAATGGAGGGAGCGGTGAGGCAGTCTCCACAGCACAGATTGAAAGCTGGCTACCGCCGAGCTCGTTTCTACCGAGCTCGTTTCTCCAGCACCGAGAAAGCAAGTTTGGCCGCTGCCGCTGAGTCGAGAGCGGGATGGCATGCTACAATCTGTCGAACGGACGCAGCCTCCTCCCGCCCGGCGTGCCCTTCCAGCGCTGGGGTGCTCAGCCCCTTCTTCGGCGCGAGCTCTCCGCCGAGCCGATTACATACTTGAGATCCCAAATTCAAGTACCTATGCATACGAGCAGAGAGCAGCACAGAGTGAGCTCACCCACCGACACAAGTGTGCGCCAGTATCCTGCAAGCGGATGTGAAGCCAGCGCAAGGTCGGCGCAAGTTCGGCGCAAATTCGCTGCTCGCTGCGAAGAGCCTAGCGACGCGCAAGGGCGCCGGAGAGCTCGCGATCGTCAAGAGCAGCATTGCAAGTGCGCAATGCACGCTTTACTGTCTCCCCAAAGCGTCTGGTGGAAGAGAACGACACGCTCTTCCAGTTCGGCACGTGACTTCGGCGCAGGATTGAGTGAGCGGCTGAGCGAGCTTCATTGTGGAAGAGCAAGGGAGAAGAAGCGCTCGCGTTCGCAAGAGCGGAGGAAGCTCGATATAGGAAAACGGGTGCATGATAGTGCAGTGCAAAGGGTGGTGATTACGACAGGGAGCGAAACGCGAAAGTGTGGTACGGCAGGGGGAAGAGTGGAAGGCGACTACTCCTTGTCTCCCTTCTTGGACTTCCTGCAAAGGTGGAAAAGGGTAAGCGACGAGTCCGAAGCTCGAGAAGCGCGAAGGGAACGTACTGGGGAAGGAGCTCCGAGTGGATGTTGGGGAGGACTCCACCCTGGGAGATGACGACGTGTCCGAGGAGACGGTTGAGCTCCTCATCGTTCTGTAGTGTAGTAGAGTCGAGGTCAGCCGATGTCGATGAGAAGAAAGTCAAAGCCGAAGTGAGGGAACGTACGCGGATAGCGAGCTGAAGGTGACGGGGGATGATGCGGGACTTCTTGTTGTCGCGGGCAGCGTTTCCAGCGAGCTCAAGGATCTCAGCAGAGAGGTACTCGAGGACGGCGGCGAGGTAGACTAAGCAAAGGAAGGAGAGGGTCAGCGAACGAGCTCCGGAGAAGGCCAAACATTGGCGAAAGAGGTCACTCACCGGGAGCTCCAGCTCCGACACGCTGGGCGTAGTTTCCCTTGCGAAGAAGACGGTGGATACGTCCGACGGGGAACTGGAGACCAGCCTTGGCCGAGCGAGATTGGGCCTTGTCAGAGGCGGCGGCGCCGGCCTTTCCTCCTGACTTTCCTCCGGAAGACATGTTGTAGTAGATTGAGGTGGGTGGGTAAAGGGTGGGAGAAAGAGCGAGTTGAGCTTGTAGCAAAGTAGCGAGTTGAAGTGAGGGGAAGGAAAGGAAGAGGTGAAGTTGGCCAGGAAGTCGTTCACAAGCAGCAAAGAGGGTAACGTACGCTGAAAAAGGACTTGGGTGCTGAGAGGCGAGGGAGAGGGCAAAAGGTGTACGCACCCTCCATTTTCCAGCCCGTGGCCCTTCTCAGCTTTCTCAGCCTCGTTTCCCTCTCTCCTTCCTTCCACTTCACTCCAAGTTCTCTCGCCCGTTTCTCACCTTCAACCCCACACCCTCTTACTCTACTACAATGGCCCCCAAGTCCGCCGCCGAGGTACGGCTTCTCTCTCTCCCTCGCTCGCCGTCGTTCTCGACGCGCCTCTTCACAACTCAAGCTGATCTCTCGCTCTTCACACACCTACAGAAGAAGCCCGCTTCCACTGCTGGAAAGGCCCCCGCCTCCAAGGCCCCCGCTGGAAAGGCTCCCGTACGTCTCTCGCCCTTTGCCAAACAAGCGACTCGCCGCTGACCTGTCCCCCCGCTCCAACAGGCCAAGAAGGCCGTCAAGAAGGCGCCTGCTGCTGAGGGAGACAAGAAGAAGAAGAGGAAGATCCGCAAGGAGACCTACTCGTCGTACATCTACAAGGTCCTCAAGCAGGTCCACCCCGACACTGGAATCTCCAACAAGGCCATGCTCATCCTCAACTCGTTCGTCAACGACATCTTCGAGCGCATCGCCGGCGAGGCCTCCAAGCTTGCTTCCTACAACAAGAAGTCGACCATCTCCTCCCGCGAGATCCAGACTTGTACGTTGGCCCATCACTCGACGCGACTTGCGACAAACAAGCTGACCTGCTCGCTCCCTTCCTACAGCGGTCCGCCTCATCCTTCCCGGAGAGCTTTCCAAGCACGCCATCTCCGAGGGCACCAAGGCCGTTACCAAATTCTCCTCGTCCAAGTAGATGGACTCGGTCGGTCGGGAGGGAGTCGCTTCGTAGGAGGGAGTCGGTGTTCGCCTTTCGAGTTTGTGTCGTATTATTTTCAGTCTTTGAACCACGCGCTTTGCATTTCGCGATCCCCTGCTGCGCTACTACGAGAGACCTTGAGCTTGTGAGCGTGCGTGAGATTTCCGGCGAAAGATGCTGCGCCGAGCACCTGATTAGACTGAGGCAAACGACTGGGCTCGTTCTCTTCCTCGTCGAAGTCCACTTCTTCGGGTGCCGTTCACGAGCGAGCAGCTCCGTTGAAGCGAGCACGGGTCTTAATAACAAAGCGAAGTTCGGCGAGGGCGACCAACCGCTCGAGCTCATCAGGTGAAGGCGCCATGCTACCAGCACTTAGCTCTGCATCTTATCACCTCTATAGCTCATGGATAATACTTATTCATCACTTTCAAAGCTCTCTCCTCAAAGCTCTCGAGCATGGGGCGCGAGCGAGCTCGGCGCTAAGTCTGCTCGTGGTCGTCAAGCTGCGAATGCATCACTTCAAGACTTTGCCGTCATTGCGATATCCCCATTGCTTCACGAGCCCATGCCATGCGCCGTTTACATCTATCTTGCCTGACCGCCTGCGAAGCTCGAGAGCGCGAGGTGAAGAGCACTCGCAAAGGCCGAAAGAAGCTCTTGGCCTCAGGAAGAGTACGTCAAGTTGCTGCGTGCGTACTGCAGAGAACCAGAGCGTAGTAGCTATCTGCTCGAGGGCGAACACTAGCTCACGGGAGCACAGCCGCAACGTGACTTTCACCCTCGCCGAGCTATAGCTAAGCGCCGAGCTGAGTGATAGGAAATGGAGGAGGAGGAGGAGGAGGGCTTGCAGCCTCAGGGTAGAGGCCTCCGTTCATCCATGTAGTCTCACCATCCGTGACCCAGACCTTGATGTAGTTGATCCCAGCTCAACGCTCCAAGCGCCGAGCTTCTCCTTGGCCCATTGCCGAGCAGGCCCATCAAGGCAGAGGGAGCCCACATTGAACGGCAGAGCACAGGGGAATAGTATCAGACTACAGCTCTCCTTGACTCAAGCCGAGGTAGCAATTGAACACCCCTCGCCCCGGGACCCCTCCTCGAAACGCTCGCTCTTCACCTCTCTTTCTCCTCCGCTTCACCTCGTTCTCGCTTCGACTCTCGTACAGCTGGATAGGACGAGGCTCCAGGACGACAGCTACCGCTGCACATCCTACCACCCGGCAAACCAGAAAGCGCGCCAGCATGGACAGACCGCGTCCGCCTCCTCCTCCTCGCCGGCTTCCGCCCAAGCTCCCCCTCGAACTGGTGCAGCGCATCATTCGGTATGCGCTACCCGAACTATCCTTCCGCACCTTCGACGAACGCTACGGCACACTCCTCAGCTGCTGCCGCGTCTCGAGAGCCTGGTGGAGCGTCGCGTTCTTAGAGCTCCGTCAACACGTCTTCCTCTGCACCAAGTCAGCGGCGATATCGTGGATGGCAACGCGTGAATACGACAGGCCGCCGCCCACCTCCCTTTGGATCCAGCTAGCCTACCTCCCTCGCCAGCTCTTCTCGCCGGCGGTGCTCACCAACGTCGTTCAGGACTGCCCAGGGCTGGTGGAACTCTACATGACGGCAGTGAAGAGTGGACCTCGTCCCTTCGCTAAGGTGGATCTGCAGGCTATGCTCCCGCACTTGCCGCGTGAGTGCACCTCGGCGCCTTCGGCGATGGTCTTCGCTGACCCTTGCTCGCTCGTACAGATCTCGAACGCCTCGCGCTAGACGGCGTGAAGCTCTCTCGTCGGACCCTCCAGTACCCACTTCATCGACTCTACCACCTCAGCCTCCACGCTCTCAGCGACCCTTACGACCTCACGCCCCTCCTCAAATGGGCTCGCGTCAGTCTCCCAGCGCTCAACGCACTGTCGTTCACCCTCGAAGGCGCCGAGGAGGGCATGCACGATATTGCTCTCGCTACCATGTACGGCGCCGTGGAGGATCTCGCGCCCAAACTCGACTCCCTCGCCCTACTCCGCATCGAGCGCCGTATATCTTCGCCTTTCGACGAAGAAGCAGCCTTCTGGAGGTCATTCCGCCGCTTCAGTACCTCGTAGTGGACTACCGCAACGACATCCCTGCCATCCTAGCCGCTGTCCCTGTACCTCTCCTTCGCCTTCGCATCATCCGCCCTCCGTTCGACACCCAAGAGCTTCTGTCCTTCGAGCAGCTCCTCGATGCCCTGCGCCTCAACCCACCATGCCTTCGACAACTTCAACAACTCTGCCTCCCTTTCGCCGAAGCAGCAGAGGACACACGGGCATCGCCGCAGACGATGCGGCGAATGGAAATGGAACGCTCGGCAGTCGTTGAATGGTGTCAGCAGCGGGGCGTGCAGGTCTTCGATTGGCCGAGGTACGAAGACTGTGACGATGCAGCATCTCTGGTTGACGCGATGTTGATTTGGTGAGTCGCTCTATCTTTCGTCGAGTCGCTTTGTCTCTCGTCCAGTCTCGACTCTCGAGCGGAGCTAACTCGGTTCTCGTTCACAGACCAAGGCCATCTTCATGATGTACCGCCATATCATGATCGTCCTGCCATTCATCTTCAGTGATCATGGAGCAACGCGAGATGCTGATTTGCGAGCTACGACGAGCCAGCCGCCGCCGCCGACGCTGCCATCCTCGCTTCGTAGAACTGCTTCGACGTCAAGGCATCCGAGGTGACCGAAATGGTCCCATTCGACGCTATGGGGTCCAGCACGACATCGTCGCTGGGCTGCGAAACGGGAGAGCAAAGTCAGCGCGAGAACAAGCGCCGCGAGCAACCCGGAGAACCTGCCTGTACGAAGTATGCGATCGACTTGCGACCCGAGAAGCTCCCATCGGAGGCCGAATGAGTCAATACGCGATGTAAGGTTGCTTTGAACAGCCCTGCTGTCCAGCCTTGCGGCGTAAACGAGCTCGGCGTTAGCGCTCGGTCGACCTGAGCCAGGGAAGAGCTCACCTTCCATCGCCAATCCTACGTTCACGAGCACAGTACCAGCGAGTACTGGAGCAGAGAACCATCTTCCCCCTACGCAGCTCAAGGTCAGCTCTGGGCGTGCTCCAGAACGGAGCTCGGCGATGCTCACCTTTCGCCAGGTCGATGTCTGACATGAGCTCCATCGGCTTGGAGGACTTGACGGCCTCCACAGCGGCATCGGGAAGGTACACCTCTAGCCCTGGAGTTCCCTGCTCCTCTTGGAAGAGAAGGGTGAGGCTCCCCCAGTCCTTGTGAGCGCTGGCCCGAGCGACACCCTCGGCGCCGGCGCCTGGAGAGACCGGCGGATAGTTGATGAACGCCATACCGCATCCACCTTGGAAGTGTCGCTCGACGAAGTAGTTTGATGAAAGCTGTAGCCGAGGATTATGCATCAGCGTCGGGGGTTGCGGTGAGCAAAGGAGAGCTGCCGAACGTTGAGGGCCACCGAGAAGGCGTCGAGCAGAGTGCATGTGAGCGTGTAGCACTGCAATGTACCAAATGGATCAGCTGGAGCCGATATCCGAGTCAAGACGTCACCTACAGACGCGTGAAACTCCTCAACCTCGGCCTGATTCCGCTTCAGCGAAGGCGGGAGCGGTTGTGAGGTCTTGCTCTGGTTCATGCCATGCCGACCATACACAAAGTTCTCCTTCAGATCACCAGCGCCTGGAAACGAGGACGGGGATGGTGGTGGTCAGCGAGCGGCGACGAGCGGCAGGTGCTCGGGAAGAGCTCACCTTTGCTCTCCTCGAGTCGATTGGCCTGAAAGCGAACATGACCGTTGCCATTCTGGTTTGGGCAGGCGAGCCGGTGCTCCAGAGGCTCGTCAAAGAGCTCCTTCGACTGTGAAAGTGGGGCCGCTGATTTGAGCACAAGCTGTAGTCTAGTGCAGGTGCTGGACTCACAATCGCAAACGCTCTGCTCGCCTGTGTGCGCAGCTCGTCACTGAGCCTCAGATGTAAAAACCCCACCGACGATACGGCGCTGGCGATAGCGGCGGCGAGTTCGCTTGACGAGCACGAGCTGGGGTCGATTAGAGGGATGGGAGAAGCTTCGAGGGTCATGTAGGTTGTTGAGTTCGAGGCAAGGTGGTACAGACTTGCAGAGCGAGCAAACGGCGAAGAGATCTTGAGACGAGCAGGTTGTGGGGCGAGCCAACGAGCGGCTCGGGCAGCGCGAGATCCTTCGGCCGAGAAAGGAAGCCCCCTTTTCTTGCGACACAGGAAGCTGCAGCGCGACAGGTCGAATTTGCGTCAAAGTCATCCCTTCCATCACGGCAGAACCAGGCTCTGTGAGAACCGTCTGCCCCGTCCCTCGGCGCGAGCGGCGGTTCAGCCTTCAGGTTCGCCGAGCGCTCGACAGTGCGGGCTGAGATCAAGACATTGTGCTACAGCACAAAAATGCTACATCGGCTTGAACTCGTCTGGTGGATTAGCACATCAATCTGACCCCTCACTCCTCTCGTTCTCATTCCCTCCAAACCTCGGTGAAGTCAAGAAAGGCGATAGGTGGTTGCAAAATGGAGTGATAGGGTCTGTGTGTGAGGGAGGTACATTTATTGTATCTAAAGCATCGCTGCAAGTCCCACAAATGCCATCAACCCGCCGAGGGGAGCGAGTTGGCTAGCGCCAGAAGCGGGAGCACTCGTTGCCGAGGCGGCTCCGCCGCTGGTGGAAGAGGCGACCAAGTTTCCGCCAGCATTAGTGCGCGTGTTGATAGCGCTCGAGACGCTCGATGCGGCGGACGAGGCGGAGGCGAGAGCCGCGGTTGATGAAGCCTCGGTCGACGAGGAGGACAGCGCCGAGCTCGTGCTGTTGGCGGACGTGCTAGCCGAGGAGAGTCCCGAAGAGGTGCTGTTGAGTGAGGAGCTACTCGCAGATGAGCTGGCAGCAGAAGAAGCAGCCGAGGTCGTCGTGATCTGCAAAAGGGAGAAGTCGGCGAAGAGAGGTCAGCGACGCGCCGAACTACATCAAGGCACGCACGTACCCCGGCGGCTCCTCCAGCTTGGTTGTAGATAGCAGCAGATTGGTAAGGAGTGCAGGACGAGGTAGAAGGGATGGCAGGGACGTAGGGGAGGGCTGCGAAGGGCAGAGCCGAGCGTTAGCTTCCCCGCGACCGCTGGTCAGCACCAGAGAGAGAGGAGGTTCCGCGCACTGCTGATGATGGTCCCCTCGCTCGGTTGCGTATAAGTGGATGTAGCTCCATTCGATCCGACGTAAATGCCCGGCGGCATCTGATCATCGCCGAGGCAGGATTCGAACACCCCTTCCTCGTAGGCTGCGGGTGCGTTGGCGTTGCAGCCGATACGGTCGTAGATGTGTTCGCACATCCTCCATCCGTCTTCCCAACTCGGGTCGCAGGCCTTGAGGCAGAAGATGTTGGCGCCCATGAAGTTGTGCCACTACCATCGCCGAGGAAGGTCAGCGGGGAGCTTCTCGAGCTGAGATGACTGCTGGAGAGTCATGAACGGAGAGTGAGAGGAGCTCACCTGAACAACTTGCTGGAAGGAGGTGCCGCTAGACGTTGTACCGTTGGTGACGCCGGCGCCGAAGGAGTTGGAGAACAGAAGGCCGCCTTGGGGGAGGAAACGCGGTCAGTGACGGCGTTGAGACGCCATACGAGAGACTCAAGGCTGGAGCAGCACTGTAGGCGAAATCCTACAGGCCCTCGCCCTGCGAAGGACTTGCTTTCTGCGAGTTCGGCAATGAGACGAGGGGCAGGCTTGGCGACTTACCGAGAGGATTGCCGCGCTGGTCTGCGCCGTGAGGGTCCATTTCTCCACCATCATCATCAGCACCGATGTTGATGAGCGTCTGGTCGATGCGGCCGGTGACTGTATCCCAGCGAGCTTGTTAGCGTGGAACATTCGACTTGGAACTTTGCTGGGAAAACGGAAGCGGAGCTCACCCTGGACGTAATGGGGGGTCTTGATGAACTGCACGCCGGTCAAAGCTCCAGCGGGAATAGTTCGAGCACCGTATTGGTCTCCTCGAGTGCACCAGGCGACCCTGCGAAGCGAACCGTGAGCACGAGCGACTTCGGCGATCCTCTCCAGCGGACTCACATCTCGCCTTCAATGTTGCCGACTACATCACCAGGCATGGGAGGAGCCCACAAGCAGAAGTCCTGCACGGGAGAAGCTGCGTTAGCGGGCAGTGAACCCAGGCTGGCCCATGCGCTCTCTCGGCAATCTCGGCGTTGATGGGGAGGCGCTCGTGCTCATGCACTGCCTCTCGTTTGCATCGAGGTGGCTTGAGGAGCATAGCGAGGGGTGTGTACTTACGTCGAGACTGTTGATGACGGCGGTCTGGCAAAGCGAGTCCTGTCCAGCGGTGGCCTCCGAGCAGCGATTCACTCCGGTCTGACGACCTCGCTCTCCATCTGAGGTGTCTGCTTTCAACGGCTGCGAAAGCACATACAAGGTCAGAAGATGCTAGTGAGCTGCGCTACGGCGTCCTCGACAACTCACGAGGTTGTCCCATTCAAAGCGTTTGGCGGCGAGGGGAACGAAGTCGTCCTGGGCAACGACGACCGAGGCAGCAGCAACAGCGAGCAGAGCTTGAGCGAGCATGCTGTGGGGTGTAGTAGATGAAGTGAGAAGCAAGAGAAGAGCAGCTGGAATGAGGCGGGGAAGGTGCAAACAAACCAAGTAACTTGGCCTTCTGCCCAGCGAGCCCACCCCGCCTCGGCGCTCATTTCACGGCAGGTCCGGGATGTGGTAGACGCGTCTCGACGGGCTGAAGCTGATCTTGATGGTTGTAACAGCATGATGTGAAGGGCGGCGAGGTCAGGCAGAGAGCTGAGGCTGAGTGCGAAAGGCGGATTGATGGTTTTTGAGGGGCTCTGAAAGCGCCGAGAAATGATCGAAGGCAGGAAACAAAGCTGGGACGCGAGGGGGAGAGAGAGCTACGAGAGAGCATGCACTCGAGGAGCGAGGGACGGTGCGGTCGAGCTCCGAAGTAGAGCTGCCGAGCCTCGACTGGCTTGAACCCCCTTCGCCGAGCAAGATCCCAGGGCTGCAGAACACAGCAGTAGACGGCAGACGGCCTCGGTCATTCTGATATAAAACAGCTTGTGCCGAGTACCGAGCTACATGATCTGAAGAGAAGCGGTGCAGAGTTGACTTCTGAACTTCGCGGGCGCCGAACAGCTTCTCCTCTGACCACAGCTATGCAGAACCACGACCTGCAGCCCTCGAGCGGGCCCTCCTCGCAAGGGGATAGTCCTGCACACACTGCACCACCCTCGCCTGCGCCCAATCACGAGAGCCATCACCCTTTCTTCGAATATCGGGATGAGAGGGCGCACTTGGTCGTGAGTCGGAAGCTGCAGGGAGCTCAGGAGTAGCACAAAGCTAACCAAAGTACACTGCAGGACGAATCGACCTTCCATGCCGAGCTACAGACCGCTGGAGCGACCCCCCTCCTCACTTCGAAGCCTTCGCTGGAAGGGCTTCACATCAACACGAGCCCCGGGACTCACGCTCCTGCTGGCCAAGCCCGCGCCCGCTCCCATTCGATCCCGCAGGACGACTTGACCTCCCCTCGCATCGCCAGCCTCGGTTTGGGCTTCGCTCCCCACGCCAGCCCGGACAGAGCTGGGGGAATCGATGGTCATGAGCATGCGCACGCTGTACCAAAGCTCGACGAAGCGCTGGAGGATGCCGAGGAGATTGATGAAGGTTTCACTGCTGGTGAGTAGCTTCCCTGACCTTGGCGAGAGAGCTGAGCTGACCGAACTCCCTTCTGCTCCCTTCAGCGGACGCAACTGAGCACATTACTGCCGAGCTACAGGCGCTCTACAACTCGTTTCAGCGATGCATGGATCTCCGAGACAAGTACATGACTCTCAGTCGGCAGCGTGAGTCGATTTGCTTTCTTGCTCCCTCGCTTCGGCTGACCTTTCGCGCTTCGCAGGTCTTGAGGACAACCCCGCCAACTACGACGGTGTCTACAAGCCCGACGGACCCGTCGAAACGCACCCCTCCTTCGAGCCATGGAAGATCTACCCTCCTCCTCCTGCGCCCCACTGGAAGGAGCGCGACCCCTTCGCCGAGGCGACCGAGACGACTGAGGAGATTGCAGAGAGGGAGGCAGCGCGCAGAGCGTTCCGATGGGACGAGGTCGTCATTCCTGGCAAGGAGGAGTCAGAGCAGAAGAAGCGCTACGAGATGGACGCCAACGGCGTCTACCAAGTCTACACCGAGAGTGAGCTCGCGCGCGCGTTCCGCTCCTCGGCGGCGCTGACCCTCTCCCTTCTCGCAGGCTCGCTCGCCGAGGAGAACCCCAAGCCCAAGTATGTTGTACCTACGATCAAGGAGTACTTCCAGGACCTCGATGAGATCCTCTCGGTCATCAGTGACGGTTCGTCTCACTCCTCGTTCACCTTCCTAACCCCCGCTGATCTCTCGAACTCACAGGTCCGGCCAAGTCGTTCGCCTGGCGCCGTCTTCGCTACCTCGAGAGCAAGTGGAACCTCTACGTCCTGCTCAACGAGTACCATGAGATCGCCGAGATGAAGGTGCGCTCGTCGTCCTCCGCCTCTCTCGCTCTCCGTGCTGAACCTCGCTTTGTGCAGCGCGTTTCCCATCGAGACTTCTACAACGTCCGAAAGGTAGGGCCTTCACGTTGCTTGCCGATATTTCCGTTGCTCACAGCCGTCGTTGCAGGTCGACACCCACGTTCACCACTCGGCGGCGATGAACCAGAAGCATCTTCTCCGATTCATCAAGAGCAAGATGAAGCGCTGCCCCGACGTGCGCTCTCTCCTCTCCTCACCTCGCTTCTCAGTCAACGACCGGAGCCCGCTCTGACACTCGACTTTGACCTTTGCAGGAGGTGGTCATTCATCGCGACGGCGTCGACCTCACGCTTCGCCAGGTGTTCGAGTCGCTCAAGTTGACCGCCTACGACCTATCTATCGACACACTCAACAT
Organism: Leucosporidium creatinivorum; assembly: GCA_001600635.1. Taxonomy (NCBI): domain Eukaryota; kingdom Fungi; phylum Basidiomycota; class Microbotryomycetes; order Leucosporidiales; family Leucosporidiaceae; genus Leucosporidium; species Leucosporidium creatinivorum. The sequence goes on along the minus strand of BCKL01000008.1, from coordinate 145,467 downwards.
GCACGCCCACCAGCACAGCTTCCATCGGTTCGACTCCTTCAACCAGGTGGGTCGACACGAGCGTGAAGGTCTGCGAGGTCATCCAGATCGGTCGCTGACATCTCTCCTTGCTCTCTGCAGACCTACAACCCGATCGGCGAGACTCGGTTGCGTGAAATCTTCCTCAAAACCGACAAGTAAGCAGCTCCTCTACTCTGCTCAAGGTCGCGAGCTGACCGGCTCATGTTCTGCAGCTTGATCGAGGGCCGCTACCTCGCCGAGCTGACTAAGGGTGGGCGTACCGCTATGTTAGCGTACAAAAGGTTTAGCTGACCTCGTATCGGCAAGCAGAGATCATCACCGACCTTCAACAGAGCAAATACCAGATGACGGAGTACCGCATCAGCATTTACGGCCGGTGCGTACTTGGTTACTACTCGTGTCTCACTAGAGCGCTCGACCTCGGCGCTTCAATGGTCGAGCATCGTTCCCGCCGTTGCTGGCGCTCGGCGCTGATTCCCTCTCTCTCGCTACACAGGAGCAAGGACGAGTGGGACAAGCTCGCCAAGTGGATTGTCAAGAATCAGCTCTTCTCCGACAACGTGCGCTGGCTTATTCAGATCCCCCGTCTCTACGACGTCTTCAAGAAGACCGGCGCCGTCGACAACTTCCAGCAGGTCGTCGAAAGTGAGACGTTCCTTCGAGCACTGCGGGATTTCAAGCTGACTCGAGTTACCTTGACAGACATCTTCGGACCGCTGTTCGAGGTCACTCGCGACCCCACGACGCATCCCGAGCTGCACGTCTTCCTCCAGCGAGTCGTCGGCTTCGATAGCGTCGACGACGAGTCCAAGGCTGAGAGGCGGCTCTACCGCAAGTTCCCGCTGCCTAAGGACTGGAACACCACGCAGAACCGTGAGCGAGATTCTTCCCTCGCCGGCGACGAGCTGGCTCAGCTGACTCCTTCTCCTCGCGCAGCTCCCTACGCTTACTGGCTTTACTACCTCTTCGCGAACATCGCATCTCTCAACAACTGGCGTCACGATCGAGGCTTCAGTGAGCTGTTCGCTCTGCTCTGCTCGACGAGTAGTGACTGACCCGCTCCGTCGCAGACACCTTCTGGCTCCGTCCTCATGCTGGCGAGGCGGGAGATACCGACCACCTCACCTCCGCCTTCCTCACCTCGCACTCCATCTCGCACGGTATCCTCCTCCGCAAGGTTCCCGCTCTGCAGTACCTCTTCTACCTCAAGCAGATCGGCGTAAGTGCTCGGCGTCGTCGCTCAATGTCGATCGCTGGGCTGACTCTCACCTTCATCGCAGATTGCCATGTCGCCTCTTTCCAACAACGCTCTCTTCTTGACCTACGAGCGCAACCCTCTTCCCAACTTCTTCCGCACCGGCTTGAACGTCAGCTTGAGCACCGACGACCCGCTTCAATTCCACTTCACCAAGGTGCGCCGAGACGATGAGCGTCTCTTGCAGCTCGCTCATATTCTTTCAACATACAGGAGCCGCTTCTGGAGGAGTACAGCGTTGCAGCCCAGATCTACAAGGTGAGCCCCGAGCCTTCTCCTCTTGCCTCCGCCGAAACTGATTCTCGTTCTCGTGCAGCTGTCGCCCGCCGGTGACTACAACGCTCGCTATTGCTCACGAGTACAAAGCTGACCCTCTGCCCCTTTTCAGATATGTGCGAGCTGGCTCGCAACTCGTGCGCTCAATCGGGCTTCGAGATGCAAGTCAAGCGACACTGGCTCGGTGCCGACTGGTACCGCGCGGGAGTCGAGGGAAACCTCATCCACAAGACCAACGTGCCCAGCCTGCGCGTCGAGTACCGCCACACGACGTTGTTGGAGGAGCATGCCATGGTGAGTCTCGGCGCTGGTTTCTCGGCCGTCTCCTCCTCGCCCTTCGTCCCTCGTCCCTACTCCCCGTTCAAAGGGACAAGTCTCAATGTACCCTGTACCACATCACCGGTCTCTGCACCGCCTCGTGCACCTCATCGCTCGCCTCTCCCGATCTCGGTCGTCGACCGTTGGAGCCTCGAACGAACGCTGACCAGGTCTCCCTCTCATCTCAACCGCACGCTCTCGCCCCTTCCTGCGACTTGACGAACATCCCAGATTGCTCGCGGTCGTCCCACTGCAGCAGCACCGCCAGCATCGCCGTCCCTAGCTCCAGGCAAGGAGGGCGCCCTGCAGGCCATGCTCCGTTCAGACGATGCTGTAGGAGCAGCGGCGATGGGCGCAGGCTCTCACGCGCTGTAAGTTTCTCACCAGTCCCGTAGACACGCTCTTCGCTATTCTCAGCTGCGCGGGGTTGAGAAGAGTCGAGTTCGAGGCGATCGGCCGGTGTCATGCAAGAACCAAGGGCTGACCATTTTTCTGCTCCAATGTAGAACGATGCCAGGGATGAAGGAGGGTGAAGCTGCGCTGACTTAGTACAATATCATGTGCAACTTTTTAGAGCTCGTCGATGACGGCGGCCATCTTGGAGCTCGCAGCGAAGTCGATTCGAAAAGAGCTTGGACTTGACGCGCTTGACGCTTGACGGTTCGCCTCTCTTGTCCTCCTCCAAATCACCTCGTCTCGCCGTACATCGACCTCGGACGAGCACAGGACGGCAGGGAACACACCCTACCTCGTCTGACCACCCTACAGCTCAGCAAATAGGCTCAGCGCGACCCAGCTCAGCACCTCCCACCTCCCTTTCCTCGCCCCAAAGGGCTCTTCTGCACCATGTCAGCTCCAACGAACGCAGAGGCCACAAACAAATCGACACAAACGTTCACGACCGCCCTCGTCACTGGTCTGATCGTACTCGGAGCCGAGGTGAGTACTCTGGAGTTGTGCAGCTCCTCCTACGCGCCGTTTCGGTCGCTTCGAGGCCAGCGCTCCTACCTCGCTCCGAGCACCTGAAGCTGAACTACTCTCAACAGGTGGCCATCTTTATGGTCATTCGCAACCGCTTCCGCAAGATCTACAATCCTCGCTCTTATCTCGTCCCGCCCAAGTAGGTCGTTGTTTTGACCCCACCTCTCCCTCGATTCTTTTGGGAGGGGGACCCTGCGCATTGTCAGGTCGCTCCCGATCTGCGCGAGCATCAGACGATGCTCTATGCCTCCGACCGAGGGACGATGAGCGCTGTACGAGGTCAGACGGCGACCTTTGCGATGGAGATGGCTGGGAGGGGCTAGCGCGTTTCGGCGCTTCAACTTTCGAGGCAAGAAGCAACATGCTAACTTCGCTCTCCCCCTCTGCATCGTTCAACTCACTGCAGGGAACGCCATGATCCCCTCCCTCACGGATTCCTCGCCTGGATTCCCGCCATCCTCAAGATGGACGCGCGTGATATCATCCACAAGAACGGCCTCGACGCCTACGTCTTTGTCCGCTTCTTGTGGCTCATGTGCGAGCTCTTCTTCCCCTTGTAAGCTTTTCCTTCGCTGTCTGTACCCAGTTTCGAATTGACTTGGAACCCATCCCCGTGGGGAAACGGGCTAACCTCTTACCCCACTTCGCAGCTGGATCGTAACTTGGATCATCCTCCTCCCCATCGACGCCGCCAACTCGAAGGGATCTGGCGCTGGACTCACCATGTTCACCTTCGGAAACGTCGGCAACACCGAAACCCCTCGCTACGCCGCACACCTCATCCTTTGCTGGCTCTTGACCTGTAAGCGAGCCCGTCGTCTTACAGATCTCGAACTTGAGCTGAATCTTGACCTCTCCTCTTACAGTCTACGTCTTCTACCTCATCAAGCGCGAGTTCGCCGCCTGGATCATTCTCCGCCAGGACTTCCTCATCTCGAAGGACCACTCGCGCCTCGCTCAGTCCAAGACCGTCCTCGTTACTGGCGTGCCCAAGGAGTTCCTCACCGTCGAGTCGATGACCAAGTTCTGCAGCGTTCTTCCCGGAGGCGTCAAGCGTATCTGGCTCGCCAAGTGAGTTGAGATCGCTTCATCGCCGAACTCGGCGCGCTTCGAGCTGACCTTTCTCTCATCCGCAGGGACCTCAAGGAGCTTCCCGACCTCTACGAACGCCGTACCAAGGCTTGCGGCAAGCTCGAGTCGGCCGAGACCAAGATCCTCAAGCTCGCCGCCAAGGTCATCGCGAAGCAGAACAAGAAGGGTGGCAAGCAGGAGGAGCTTCCCCAACACGGCGACAACGGCCGCATCGACCAATACGTCACCGGCAAGAAGCGCCCTCACCACAAGCTTGGCTTCCTCGGTCTGTTCGGAGAGAAGTGAGTTCAAAGCGCAGCGACTGCCGACGCGAGCGACGAGCTGACTTGCCTGTTCGCACAGGGTCGACACCATCGACTGGGCTCGCAAGGAGATCGCCGAGACTACTCGCCTCATTGAAGAGGAGCGCACCATCCTCGCTGGCCCCGGATCTCACGAGAAGTACCCCGCCGAGTCGGCCGCCTTCATCCAGTTCAACCAGCAGATTGCTGCCCACATGTTCGCCCAGTGAGTCGTAGGACCAAATACTGCACTTCCGTCCAGCTACTGACCTCTCGCCACCGCTCGCAGATGCCTCGCCCACCACGCGCCCCTTCGCATGTCGGCTCGCTACCTCGAGGTCTCGCAGGAGGATGTCATCTGGTCCAACCTTTCGGTCAACCCTTACCAGGCCAAGGTCCGCTACGCCGCTTCCTGGGCCATGACTATCGGTCTCATTGTGCTCTGGTCTTTCCCCGGTTCGTCGCCTGCGCTCAGCTGCTCGGCGCTCGCCTGACTGACCCTTCCGCTTTACAGTCGCTTTCGTCGGTCTCCTTTCGAACGTCTCGGCGCTTTGCATCAGTGCTCCTTGGCTCGCGTGGCTCTGCAAGCTCCCTGTTCGTGAGTAGAGCGATTGGATCCTGTCGCTCGAGCGCTCGCTGATTGCGCCTCCGAAACAGCCGTCAACGGTATCATACAAGGAGCCCTTCCTCCCGTCGCCCTCGCCGTCCTCTTCATCTTGCTTCCCATCGTCTTGCGCCGTAGGTCGACAGCGTCCGCCGCGCTCTGCCCTCGCTGACTCTCCCCTCCCACAGTGTTCGCTCGCCTCGAGGGAATTCCTCTCAAGACTGGCATCGAGTTGTCCCTCATGACCCGCTACTTCATCTTCCTGGTCATCCACGGCTTCCTCATCGTCACCCTCGCCAGTGGACTGGTCAACGCGATCCCCGCCATCGCCAAGAACCCCGGAAGCGCCGTCACCCTTCTCGCGACTCAACTCCCTGCTGCCTCGACCTTCTTCCTCACCTATTTCGTGCGTGAGAGCTACAAACGTGGGCCCGAGGACTTCCGCTGAGTTGCCCTTTCACAGGTCACGACTTCGTTCGCTGGAGCCGCCGGAGGACTGTTGCAGATCGTCCCCTTGATCCTCTACTACGTCAAGCTCTTCATCCTCGGCTCGACTCCTCGCTCGGTCTTCGGCATCAAGTACAACATGAACACCGTTGCATGGGGAACTCTTGTGCGTATCGGGGACTTAGATCGCGATTCGGCGCCGACTGACTTGACCTTTCCTTCGCAGTGGCCCAACATGACCCTTCTGACCGTTATCGGACTCTCCTACTCGATCATCGCTCCTCTGATCTGTGGATTCGCCTTCGCCGCCTTCTTCCTCTACTGGTTCGTGTACAAGGTGAGTCGAGCTTGCTCGGTTCCGACCGCGCCGACCTGCTTGCTGACTTCGCTCTCGCTTTTCAGTACCTCTTCCTCCTCGTCATCGACACTCCTGCTTCGTCGGAGACTGGTGGACTCTTCTATCCCAAGGCCCTCAGCCACATCTTCGTCGGCCTTTACATCGAGGAGGTCTGCCTCGCCGGTCTCTTCTTCCTCGCCCAGGATCAGAACAAGAAGAACATCGCCATCCCTCAAGGAGCGCTCATGATCGTCCTCATAGTCCTCACTATCTTCTTCCACATCACCATCAACTCGGGATACGGACCCCTCATCGACTACCTACCCCTCTCGGTCGCTCCCAAGATCTCGGCCATCCAGAACGATGGCATGCCCGAGCCCACCGACGCTCGCTACAGCGTAGAGGAGAAGAGGGACCAGTCGAGTGAGTGCCACCGACTGTCGAAGTCGTGGAGCACGCGCTGACTTTGATCTTCGCAGCCTTCCCTCCCCCTAACGGCAAGAACGAGGACGGCAGCCCGCTCAACAGGCCTCAAGAGTTCAACGGTACTCTTCCTGGCGAGGAACACATCGACAAGAACGCCTTCGACCACCCTGCTACCTACGAGGTGAGCTCGGCTCGTTTGCCCTTGCCTTCGATAGTCGCTGATCTCTCATCTCCATCGCAGGGCTACCCTACGATCTGGATCCCTCAGGATACGCACGGCTTCACTGCTGCCGAGCTCGAGGGTACTCAGGCTGCTGGCGTAAGTTCCGCCCTCGTCGGTCTACCGCTCGCTTCGCTGACTCGCAACTCTCCTCTCAGGTTGACGTCTCGGCTGAGGGAGCCGTCATGAACGAGAAGGGCAAGGTTGATGTCCACCGCAGTCCCCCTGGCGACGAGTGGGATCCTTCCCAGACCCTCTAATCGCCGAACGCTTCCCGTCTCCCTCATTCTTTAATTGCGCTTAGAGCTCTCCCCGCCTCGATCATTACTACCCATAACCAGTTGTGCCACATTAGTCGCCTTGAAATCCCAAGCGATGTCACTATTACTCCCTTCGCGGGTGAGAGAAGCGTGTTCGGAGGGTCAAAAGAGCGGCGAGCGGAGCAAGCGCGCGCCGAAAGGGCGACTGAGCTAACGACTGGGCCCCCTCGTACTGTGAAGCCGAGTGAATAACAATTACGTATGATATGAAGTCTACAGAGCCTCACAAAAGCCCCTCGAGCCCGCCCAAAGCCACCTCCGAATCCCACGCCCCTCCAACACCTGCACTCTAGGTCTTCATCCGTTCAGGCGTGACGGTTGGGCACCGAGAGACAGATGGCCGTGGTGAGGACCGTTGCAAAGAGCCCATAGCCGGCAGCAGCCATGACCTTGTCCCTCTGAGCCCGAGCAACGATGGGCGACAGCATGGGAGTGAAGGGAGCCCAGACCCTCGAGGAGGAGGGAAGCGAGTCGTTGATATAGGAGGGTGCGAAGTAGAGTCCTCCCTGGGTGGTCGCCGTGCTCGACTTGACCGACTTCTCGGAGAGGGAGGAGGCTCGGGGAAGAGGGAAGTAGTTGAGGTCGGGGAAGATGGAGGAGGAGCGGCGAGATGCAGCATCCTCAGGGTTTGGTGAAGTGTTGCCGGAAGACGTCTCCCACTTGCCCTCCTCGAGGCCGGTCATCGTCGTCTCGGTGCCGAACGACGAGCCTGCATCGGTCTCGCGGGCCAGCTCCCAGGGGTACAGCTGCCGGTGGTCTCCGTGCAGATAGAGAACCAGACATGTCTGTATTGAAATACGTTAGCAAGCTGATAGCATCCTCCCGAGTCTGGCACTGACCTGTTTGAGGCCGCCGACGAGGACGATGACACCGAGGAGCCAGAAAGGGATACCGAGTGCTCGCCAGGCGCGGTGCTTGTCGAGAACGGTGCACACGACTGTATGGGAAGCAGAGTCAGTCCCACGGTCCACCGATGGCCGACCATAGCTGCGGCAAGCCATCGCCGAGCTGAGCAGGGAACTCACTGGTCGGAATCAGGCCGAGTAGCCACGTCGCCGCTCCCAAGAAGATCGCGAACCAGCCCCTGTTGCGGTCGGCGTTGCGAGCCGATTGCTGAAGGAAGGACTTGAAGGAAAGGGCGAGCGATTCGGAGGCGACGTTGAAGGAGGGCTCGAAAGCCGAGGGAGGAAGGAAGGACTCCAAGGATGGGGTGAGGACCGATTGGCGAGCAGCATCGTCGATGAGTCCGTCGAGCTGCCTCCTCATGTCGGAGGGGATGTTGAGCTCGAGGGGGGACCTCGCCGAGAAGAAGGTCTCAACGGCGACCTTGTACGAGGCCGAGAGGGCGAGGACGTCCTGGTGAGGGCGGTTGGAGGGCGAGCTCGAGTTGTAAAGACCCGAGTATGCCTTGAACCAGATGCTGAGGTAGAGATTCTCGCTGGGAAATTGAAATTGGAGTTCAGCTCAGCTCGACCGAGATTTACGATTCGCTCGGAAAGGAAGAGGACATACGCGCTCTTGGTGCGGAAGCAGAGGTAATCCTCAAAGTCCTTGAGCGAGAGGGGGGTCGTGTACTGGAGACGGAGAAGGACGTCAGCGCCCAGCTCTTTGCCGCTCCCACGCAGGCCGAGCCTCTTTCACTCACCTTTCCGGCGATAACGTCCTCAAGCTGCACCTCAGAGAGCTTCACATGACTACCGTGCACTACACCGGTCAATCAAAGTCAGCTATTGTCATGCAGAAGCATGGGAACATGGCTCACCCTCGGTGGCGGTTGCCTTGCCGTAGAGCTGAGGTCGCTGCTCCAGCTCGCGCTCAATGAGCTCTCCAGGCTTGATGATACGGCTGGGAAGATTGACGAGCGAGGAAAGGCGATACCTCCCGGTGTGAGCAGGCGCGCGAGGAGGGCGCGCCGGGCGAATGATGGCAGTGGAGTCGGCGAGGGCTGTGGTGGACGACATGGCGAGGGCGCAAGGGTGAGAGAACGATGCGAAGGTGGAGAAGCTCGAGGTGCTGCTCGAAGGGCGCGGGAAGGAGAAGGAGAGAGCGAGGGGAGCGCGGCGAGCGAAGAAAGAGGGAGGGAAAGGAGAAAAGGCGCGACAGAGATGTTCGAGTGTGGAGCTCACATGTAGAGCCCTGACCTTCTTGCCCTCGCGCATGAAACCCTGCCGGCTGGTACCTTCTTGGCGCTGCCTCGCAGAAGCTGGAGCGGTCCAAGCTCCAGCTCGGCGATCCTCTTGAGCTCCGAGATGTGAGGCTTCGTGGGTACAGTGCTACATATCTCGTATGCCTATCCACTCACTTCTGACCAGCAACTCTTGCTTGTTCTCTGGCGATGGACAGGATGCAACCCCGACTTTTCCCCGCCGCCTAACTCTAAAAAAGCCACCAGCTTCGTCCAGATGCTTGTCTCCAAGCCATGCAGCGGGGCAGGGTGGCGAGTTGCTCGTGCTCGCAGGAAGATGCCTCGGTCCACGCAAATTCACCGCCAGCTCTACCTTGCTGCAGACTCTTGGTACGAGCATAGCGGCGAAAGAGAGCTCTGTGAGTCCCTCGCCCAGCTCCTCCTGCTCCCAGATTCCCAGAGCGGCATCGGCCAAGGAGCTACAAAAGATGGTCATCAACCTGCGGCGCTCGCGGGGTTTTCCCGGACGGGCGACGACCCTGCTTCTGGGCTTTCTTCAGACACGCCGAGCTGGCATGCGGCCTTCGCAGCAGGATAATTTGACGGGAGGCAAAGGTGGCAGACTGGGGTCGCTCGGCTACAGCTCAAGCACACATCGTCAACATCGTGAACCTCCCCGAGCAGATGATTTGGCCCACGCTGAGTCACGAGAACCGCGAGGCTCGCAGAGCAGCTCTTAGCCGCTCGCCGAGTCGAAGCTCAAGGCCAAGCGCGACCTCTTGTCCCTTGTTGATCCCGATGCGCTGAGCAGCGAGCTGGGAGCCATCCGTTGCTCGTCGCCCTCCCGCCAGAAAAGCTCGGAGAAATCGCCGCCCGCCGAGCACCCGCTTCGGCGCAGAGCTGTCGGTCGCGATTTCCCGTCCAGTCGCAGAAAGAGAAACGGCTCGACATCTCGCAGAGTTATGTAGGGTAGGAGTCCGTCCAAGATGGCAACCGAGAGATGTAGGGGAAGAGCGGCGCCAGCGCCTGCGCCTGCTACATCTCCTCGAGGACGTCTTCGAAAGGATCAATCTCCGGGAAGTCGCCAACGGTGACTTTATCTGGTCGTACAAAGCTGGCGCGTAGTGGTGGCGTCTGGAAGTACCGCTTGCCGTCCACTCTGCGCATATAGAGGTCAGTTTCATCGCCGAAAGTCGAAGTTTCGAAGCTTAGACGAAAACGACTTACAGGCCATCATTTTTGCCAACCGGCTCATCCCACTCGACTCCCACCCATGTCCTCCCATCATTGGCGCCAAAGTCGGTGGGCCCAACGAACTTAACGGTGCCCCTCCGCGAGAGAACGTCCGAGAGAGCGACCTCGCAGCGAGCGCCGGGGACCAAATCTGCTGGGAGCTCAGGCTGCTCTTCGTGAGAAGAAGAGGCCGACGATGCCGACGGAGCGAAACGACCGAGTTGATGCCTCATCTTGTACGAGAGGACGGTGTCTGAGCAGGGACAAGGAGAGGTCAGCGAGAGCGCTGTAGAGCGACCAGCAGCACCTACCGTGTCTTGACTCGTACTCCTTGTCGGTGAGCTCAAACTTCTCGACCTGATGGACGTCGGTGAACTGCCCAGCGAGCGATTTGCTGGAAGGATCCGAGGTGTCGACCTGTTCAAGGTGAACGCTCGTCAGCTCGGCGATGTCAGGCTACAGTGGAGCAGGGGCATGTTGGACTCACCCTGATCGTCATGAGCTCTCTCACGCCATAGCTCTCCAACGTCCTGTTCTCGTCTGAGAGCTCCGCAAGGACCTCCTTCTCGCCTGGTCCAGCTCCAGCTCCACTATGTCCTGCTCCAGCGTTCGTTCGCTGCAGCGTGAGAATCTGAGACGAGTAGTTGATGCCGGTGACGGATTCCAGCTTGAGCTGTAGACGTACAAGGCTCGTTAGCACTCCCACTCAACACGCGTCGAGGCGACTGAGCCCCTCACCTTGAGCTGAGAGATGGTTAAGTCGGTTCCCAAGCGGCGCTCCGAGTGCGTGTCGGGCGAGGATACCCACAGTGTGATTAATCTCCCCGGTGCGAGCGACATTGGCGGCGGCTGATGAGATACAAGAATTGAGTCAAAAGCGGAGGAGCTGAACCGAGCGAAGGCGTGACGGCGCCTCTCTCCCTTCTGCCGCTTCCTGCTTCGTTTCGTCGACCTACAGCACCGAGATAGAGCTACATCACAGTAGTATCGACCGCTCTACCGCCAGCCCCCGTCAATCGCTCGCCTTCTGCACCATATCTCGATGCCCGCAGCCGGCTCATCGTTCGGAGTCGTCGCTCCGCCAGAATGTCCTGTAGGAGAGACGATCCCTTACAAGACTCCGCACGCCGTCAGCGTATCACTACCAAAGTGGGCCGACAACGTCGACTATGAGGAAGGACACCAGAGGATCAAGGACGCCATGTCGTCGGGCTACCCTCGCTTCTACATCCACAACCAGATTGACCAGGTGAGATATAGGCAGGGAGGCTGCTTCAAAGAATCCAAGTACTTATCTATTGCTATCGCACAGCTCGCTCAACTCGCCAACAGCCGCTTTGGCTCGCCCGAGGAGCTCTGCATCCTCCTCCCTACCGCCAACTGCGCCAAAGGCTGCCAATCCTTCCTCGCCTCTCGGACTCCTTCCGTTACCTCTCGCGTAGTCGAATGGGCGGTCCGCTCCACCTCTCCCGCCGCCACCGCCGCCGCCAACGACCCCGACGAAGCCGCGAAGCAGCGGACAGTCACAGTCTACGCTTGCTTCTTCCCCGCTGGCGACTTTGGAGTCGCCAAGCAGTTTTGGCAGCACACGGGAGACGGAGTCTCGAGCCGCACCGCCGAGCGATGCCTGACTCTACTGGGGGAGATCGACGGAGACGGCAACGCCAGCCCCTCGGCGACTCAGCAGACCGCCGAGCCCATCGTCGCAGCGGCAGAGGAGGGCGGTGTCTCGCCCAAGATTGGAGGACCATCCAGTCGCTACGGATCCAAAGGACGCTACGCCGTCTCCAAGCCCTCGGTCACCCCCACGTCGTCGAACGGCCTCATCACCTCCTCCAAGCTTCGCTACTCCACCAGCAAAGGCCCTTCGCGCGCTTCCAACAGCGACGAGAGCGAGCCTACTTCCCTCGCCAACTCAGTCGACTCTCTTCCTCCCAAACCGACCACTGCTCCCGTACTCAAGGACGGCCGGCTCGCCATCGACCAGGACGAGGACGTCCTCGCGCGATACGTCGAGGAGCGGTATGGTCGCAATCTCGACCTCTCGCTGGCACCTCTAGCCAAGCTGGCGATGCGTCGGCGTATCGCAGGAGTGCTCAAGGAGACACCTGGCCAGTCGATTCCGGTCGAGCGCGCGAGTAAGACGGAGAACGAGGAGAGTACTCGTGGTGTGGCCAGCTTGACCGAAGAGGATGTTTGGCTGTACCCTGGAGGCATGAGCGCCATCTTCCATGCTCATCAGCTGGCTATGGGAGCGAGGGAAGCTACCGGCAAGGCTATCGGCAAGAGCGTTTGCTTCGGGTGATTTGTCCGCTTCTCCTGCGTCCGAGAGGATCTCAGCTGACGCGCTTTCACTTTTCACAGATTCCCCTACACCGACACGCTCAAGATCCTCGAAAAGTGGGGACCCGGCTGCGAGTTCTTCGGACGAGGACTCGCCGAGGACCTCCCCTGCCTTCGCGAGACGCTCGAGAAGGCCTCCCCTCCCATCCTCGCCGTCTTCTGCGAGTTCCCTTCCAACCCTCTTCTCCGATCCCCACCACTCACCGCCCTTCGCAAGCTTGCCGACGAGTTCGGCTTCATGATCGTGATCGACGAGACGATTGCCGGCTTCGTTAACGTCGAGGTGCTGCCGCTGGCCGACATCGTCGTCAGCAGTCTCACCAAGGTCTTCAGTGGAGATAGCAATGTCATGGGTGGCAGGTGAGTACTACTTGGACTCTCCCCTCCGACTCGACCGCTCGCTCGCTCGGCTTGCTTACCCGCCGTTCATCCGTCGCAGTCTCGTCATCAACCCCAAGGGACCTCACTACGAGGCGCTCAAGGCTTACCAGTCCTCCGTCTACGAAGACTTCTACTTCGACGAGGACGCCATCTACATGGAGCGCAACTCTCGCGACTTTCAGCAGCGCATCGCCGCCGAGAACCTCAACGCCGAAACGGTCTGCGACCTCCTCCGCTCTCGTCGCGCTGAAGGTCCTTCCCCCACTGGCATGGTTCCTCCTCCGACCACCGCCGCCTCCCCCTCGAGCGTCATCAAGGAGATCTACTACCCCAAGTTCATGACCCCCGAGCACTACACGGCGTCCCTGCGGCCGGAGAACCCTTCCCTCCCTCACTCCTCTGGCTTTGGCGCCCTCTTCTCCCTCACCTTCACCTCCATCCTCGCCTCCAGGACCTTCTTCGACGCCCTTCCCTGCTACAAGGGTCCCTCCCTCGGCACCAACTTCACCCTCGCATGCCCCTACACCATCCTCGCCCACTACACCGAGACGGACTGGGCACTCGAGTGGGGAGTTGAGAAGGGATTGGTGAGGGTCAGCGTCGGACTTGAGGACCTCGACCTCCTGAGGAAGTGGTTCACGGAGGCGTTGGATGCGGCGGAGAAGGCGGTCGCCGAGGCGAAGGCCAGAGGCGAGGAGGTCGTTTAGACGCTCTCGTAGCAAGAGCAATATCATAAAATGTGCACAGCTGCACTTCACAATACATGACGAGGATGCGAGATGAGGCTACAACAAGCAAGAATAAAACTAGAACACCGAGAGCACTCCTGCCTTGTCCCAATCTCCCGAGCTGGCGCACGCCGACTGTTCCACGATCCACACAGTCATCGCTGATCCTTTCCCCTGCGCCGGCGACCCTCGCTTCTGCTTCAGTAGCTCTACATCGGCCTGCCCTCCGTCAACAAAGATGTAGCCTGTTCGGCGAGGTCCTTCGTAGGCGGATGAACGATCGGTGGGAATCCATCCCGCACACCACAGCACATCGAGAGGGTTGACGAAGTAGTTCTCCGACTCGAGGAAGGGCTGGCGAGGGTTGGGGACAAAGGCGCCGAGAGTTGGAGAGACGCCGAACGACCAAGCGTAGCCGTCGTAGGGGTTAGGCAGCGTGGGAGAAGGAGTGGGCGAGGAGGAGGCGAGTGAGGCGAATATGGTGAGGATGGAGGGAGAGGAGAATGCGGTGAGGGTGGAGCGACGGCGGATTCGCTTGTCGGGCGGCGGAAAGACGTCGGCGTGGGTGGGGGAAAGCGCCGAGGGAAGGATGGAAGGGCATGAGGCTCGTGGTCGCTTGACAAGTCGTTTGGGTATGGGGGAAGAGAGTGCTCTGGGACGTTTGGACGAAGTCGGCGGGGAGGAGGCTGCCGAAGCGGGCAGCTCAATCGGCCGGTTTGGTGAGGAGAGCGAGGCGAGGCGTTGTCGAGTGCTGGAAGGCGGCGCTGGCGAGGTAGTGAGGTCGAGGTCAAAGTGTACGACTGTTTCCTCAACCCGTAGCGAAGATCTGCTGGCCTCCTCCTGCACCGAGACAGGCATCGCCCTCCCTTTCCCTTCGGCCTCCTCGCGCAGATTGGTGACGGACGCCAGAGGGCGAAGGGAGGATGCTGGTTGCACGAATGTCGAAAGCTCCCTCAGCAACGACTGTCGAGATCCAACCTTGTCGGCCTTCTCCAGCCTTCCCACCCAGTCTCGGAGCTCGCGATCGTGTCGCTGCTGCTCCGTCTCGGGCGGGGCGACTGTCTTCGAGGCTCGACTCCAGAGGAGCTGTACGAGGTTCTGCGAGCTGTCTGCGGAGACGACGCGCATGGCCTTGACAGCCGTCTCCTGCAGTGCCGTGAGGGAGAGCGGCTCGCCATCAAGTCGATTGACTTTGGTGATGCGAGGCCACCGTAGCTCGTAGTGCTGCAGATAAGACGTCAAGATCAGCGCAAGGCGAGGGAAAAGGATCACGAGCTCGAGGGCCTACAGGTGAGCCACAGCGCTGAAAGCCGGCGCCATTGAGTTCGAACACGGTCGGCTCCTTGAAGACGATGCGCGGCCTCGAGTTGGCAGCGACGAGAGTGCCAGCGAGCGAGAAGGTGAAAGTACAGCACTGTGCAGGAATGAGAAGGTGAGCAATCGACTGAAGCATTGGGCTCACTCGACTGACTGGCGACTCATAAACCTCGTAGGAGCCCTTCGGCCGCTCGCACTTTTGGAAGGTCGTCCCAGCGAACTCAAAGCGCAGAGGGTCTCGTGTGCGGATAGATGCATCGAGCTGGCCCAGCTGCTTGCGGTCGAGGCCGTACGAGGTCGAGAAGAGGACGTGGTAGTGAGGCTTGTCGAATTTCTGCACAGCCAGCAGGTCAGCGGAGGATTGTAAGAAGCGAGAGCGAAGCTCACCGAGAAGCGAGCACCGAGATGATCAGCACGAAGACCGATGAAGAAGGTGGTGTACATCGACGTCGGCACTGGAGAGCGAAAGTCAGCGATCGGCGCTCGGCGTTCGTCGCTTGACGCTTTTGAGTGAGTGAGGGTAGGGAAGACTTACAAAGTAGCTCTCGGCCCCTTTTCTTATTCCAAGAAGCTCCGATGACATGGAAGTCGAGCGTGTCGCCAGCACCGGGTATGAAGTCCTTCTTGAGCTTGATCCAGCGCATGTCCGGCCGCCAATCGTTGTAGCGAGATGAGAGCGGCTTGAGCATGAGGCCCTCTGTTGAAGGATATGTTAGATGTCGAGGCAGAAAATGAAGGGCCGAGAACGAGCGCACCGCAGCGATCCGTGATGATGTGGGCGAATCGAAGGCGAAGGTCCTACATAGAAAGGGCGTGAGTGAGTGGTCTTCGATGGGAGTCGCCCAGAGAGACTTACAGAGAGCGCATTCGTCTGACTGAAGTCTATATCGGCCGAGTCGACGAGCATGCTCTATTTCGTCGAAAGTCAGCGTGGGCGACAGAAGCGAAGCGACGAAACGACGAGTCGACTCACGTATCCTAGAACCTCGCGCACCACGCTGGCGAGCCTCGCTCGACGTTCCTCGAATGGTACTGTAAGCATGAACGGATGTCAGAGAGCTTCGAGATGCGAGGAAGAGCCTGCGCCGAACTCACCATCCACGAGCGACTCATCCTCCACCGCGAGCAGGTCAAACCACACAATCTTCAAGTGAAGAGAAGACTCGACCCATCTACGACCGTACGCCTCCTTCTCCTGCGACATCGTCTCCCCCGTCCTGCAGCTCGACTGCGATCTTCGGTCGGGGCTGAGAGGGATGTCGTAGCCGTTCTTGGCGCATCCGAGAGTCCAGAACTCCTGGATCGCACGCTTCTCCTCATCGTAGGGTACCATCTCGCCCTCGAGGATGAAACGGCTGGCGTGAGGAGTCGACGAGGATCCGGCGAGGCAGGCGAGGCGCGAGAGGAGGAGAGGGTCGTAGGCGTCGTAAGGGGACGGTGGGAGGCCGAGGGCACCACGAATGATGCTGCATGAGTCGGAAATTAGCACAAGCGCCAAGCGTCGCGAGGAGACGGCGTACGGAAGTAGATTGCGTCGCTCGACTGTGCTTTCCCGAGTGCTCTTGCTGAAGATTCGGATCTGGTCCTCCAGCGGGCGAGAAAGGTCGACGTGGATCTGCAGCCTGCGGAGTAAGAGATTAAAGTCAACACAGAGCGCGTATGCCGAGCGCTGGTGAGCCTCAACACACCGCTCCCCGTCGTATTTCGTCTCGACGGCGACTCGGCCTCGCAGATGCTTGCAAGCCACGGCGCAGGTTCCCGGTCGGTTAGCCTTGGGGATCTGCAGACGAAGATAAGATGAGTTTGAGAGCTAAGCGCTCATCACTGAGCGAGCTGACCTGAACTGGGACGCCGAAGACGGGGACGGGTTTCGGCGGCGCTCCTCCGTGCCCTGCGGAGAGTAGACGTCAGCTTGTGAGCGGCGGCTAGCAGACTAGAACTCACTCAGAAGATCCTCGACTATATTGCCCACATGATCCAAGTCCTTCATTACCCTGTAGTGAGCATCTCCCGCCGGGTGCCATTCTCGCAAGACCTGCCAGACTTCAAGGCGCTTGTAGGCGGCGGTGTTGTACTCGGTGATGGCGATGAGACCCGAGGATGATGGCGGAGCGTAGAGGAGAGGCGAGAGGTCGCGGAGGATGAGCTGAATCATCAGCGAGGTTTCAAACGCCGAGAGTGGGCTGAGGAGGTCGCGCAGGATGGCGCGGTTCTTGCGGCGGGGCTTGGGGAGGAAGGGCGAGAGACGGACTGAGGAACCGAGTCGTGAGCTTTGTAGTGAGGATATGAGGGCCGAGAGAACGAACCGTCCTTCGCCGAGAACTCGCAGTTGGCAGCGAACTCGTCCAGCAGCTGGTCGACTCTGAAGATAGAGCAAAAAGGTCAGCTTGCGCCTCGTAGAATCAGCAACACTGAACCCACCTTCCCAACGTCAAACCCGCTGCTCCGCTCGACCGAAGACCCCTGCCCTTGCTCTCCATCCAGCTCCCCACCTCCGTCCCTAAGCAACCCGACGTCTCTGCTCTCTGCCCGAGCGACGGCGCGTTCCAGTTCTCGAATCGTCGTTGGTCGACCCTGTACAAAGCGCTCAGATGCTGGCAGAGGATCGTCTCTTGCATGCCGAATCTGCGAAGGGGCGACGCGCCGGCGGTCATTTCTCGGCGGGCTGGCATCAGGCAAGAGCAGTACACACCTTCGACGGGCACTTTCTTCAGGAAAGAAGAGCCTCAAGAAGATGCGAACCGTTCCCTCAGGCAGGGCGTTCTTGCCGTCTCCTTCACGTCCGGGAAACAGCTGCTTGTAGTGCGAGATCCAGCTCCGCACGTGCTTCAGGTGTGGTGAAGCACCATCGTCGTCGTCCGTGCTCTTCCTCTTCTGCCCCACGCGTAGCGGCTTGACCTTTGAAAGCGTTTCGACGAGAGAAGCGAATTGTGAGAAGGGGATGGCGTTGCCGGCGAAGGCCATCTGCCCGACTGCACGCGATGTCGGCCAATATAAATAGCGAGAGCGATGGAACGAGTCGAAGTGAAGAACGAGGAGAGATGGCGCAGAAAGAGAAACGCCGAGCGCGTCTCGCGACTGCCTGTACGGCCGACCTCGAGCTAGGTCAATGCACTTTGTTGAGAGTCTGCAGAGCTCTGCGCGGCTGATTCATGGTGAGGGGAATCTCCGGCGTCCACTGCCAATTGACTCGTCTTACAAGAGCTCCATTCTCGGTCGGCCCCTCCTTCCTCTCTCGGCGCTCGCTCCTGCTGGCCGTCTCGGCGCATACTCATGCGAGATGCTGAATGCTAATGCAGTGTACGTCTCGGCTCTACCGTGACTTTTTCGGTTCCTCCACCACCTCGACCGCTACACATCCCTTCAGATCCACCACCCCCGGCTTGCTCCATCGACCCAGCAAGTAGTTTCCGCGAATGACGAGCAAGTCGACCGCCATGCCCACGGAATCGCGCACCAAGTCGACTTTGCTTCCATCGACTTCTTGCCATTTGATGCCGACTTCGCGCACGGGGATGCCGGAGAGGAGAGCGAGGAGGAGGAGCTCGCAGTCGAAGATCCAAGAGGGAGAGTGGAGCGAGGGGTAGAGGTGGGCAGCCGAGGCGCGAGTGGAGAGCTTGAAGCCACATTGAGTGTCGCGACTGTTGATGAGGATGGTGAAGAGCAGTGCGAGAGGAACGGAGGAGGTCAGCGCCTGGCGAACGGCCCTCGGGGGACAGCAGGACCCACATTGTACGGATGCCGAGGATGTAGAGGTAGGTATGGAACAAGCGCATGAGTAGGTTGCGTAAGAAGGAGCGCTGTAGGTGCAAAAGCGTCAGCATCGGCTTTTAACACCGCCGAGACTTGCGCCGAACTGACCTTGACGACCGCCTCTGTCCTCACGAGATGCGCCCTGCTTCCTACTACCATCCCATGCACATCTTCGACCTTGGCGCCGCTTTTGACTTGCTCCTGCTGCAGCTGATCCATCTCGGCTTGGAGAAGAGCGAGGTCGGGGAAGTGGGAAGCGCCGTCGGCGTCGCAGAAGAGGATGCGATGACCCGCCGAGTGAAGGACGCCCTGCAGTAGGTTCTCGGTGAGCTGTCATCCTCAGCGTACTCTCATATAGCCTCTACGTACATGTCTCGTCGCTCCTCCCTTGCCTCGGTTGCGAACGAGCGTGACCACCTTAATGCTGCCCCTCTTGGCTCCAAACTCGCTCTTGAGCTCCTTGGCGAGCTCGAGTACCACCTCTGCTGTCCCATCCTTGCTCCCGTCGTCCACAATGAGCACCTCGTAGCTTCCCTTCTCGACGCCCGCCGGCACCTCATCGTCGTCAACAGCTCGAGTCTCGAGGTACTGCACGGTATCGCGCAGCATGGAGCGTATCCGCTTGCTCTCATTGTATGCTGGTACCACCACGGAGAGGGCGATAGTAGCGGCCGAGGACGAGAGGGAGGGAAGGGGAGAGGGCGCTGAGGGGGAGTCGAGGGAGAGGTAAGTCGCTTCTGATGGTGTAGGTGTTGGTGGTGCGGGTGATAGCAGGATGAGAGCGATGTAGACCTGCTTGATGTAGCTCGTCAGCCCACCCTTGCTCCAGCACGCGACAAGCGATTGAACGTACGAGAGCGACCACGCCTACAGCCAATCCGCTCAGCAGTACAACCAGTGACATGTCTCCGTAGCCTCGGGTGAGCTCTGTGTCGTCCTAAGCGGCGGTCGGAAGTCGAGTAGTCGAGGGTCGAAGTAGCAGACGACAAAGAGTGCGAGCCGTCAACGTGCCCGAAGTTCAGTCGGGCGAGAGGCTGCGCGATGGCTGTAGCAGGCAGCCCTCACTGCCTTCGAGTGAGGTGGCTGACGCAGCTACATCTTCTGTACCTCCCACTGCTCCCTCGCGGCTCTGAAAGTCGATAGGAGGCTCAGCCCCCTCGCCGACTCGACTGAGAGCCCTCCTGCTTTGGCTAGTTGTAGATGTTGCTTGTACGCTCAATCTCAAGCTTAAAGCAAGGTCACAACTTCGCGCTCACGCCCTCAGATGAGCCCCGAGGCAGACAGCGCGAAAGGAAACCTTGATCGCCGAGCTTTTTTGACGGGTTGTGAAGGCTGCAGCAGCTCGTCCGCTGCACCGATGTCAGCGGGGTGCAGTTGTGTAGAAAAGCGAGCACAAGCCGAGACCTGGACCTTGGATTGTCCTGCAGCTTGCAAGCAAGGCAAAGACAGCTTGGCAACCCCGAGCACAGTGGCCGAGCTCTCGTCTGGTG
Organism: Leucosporidium creatinivorum; assembly: GCA_001600635.1. Taxonomy (NCBI): domain Eukaryota; kingdom Fungi; phylum Basidiomycota; class Microbotryomycetes; order Leucosporidiales; family Leucosporidiaceae; genus Leucosporidium; species Leucosporidium creatinivorum. The sequence continues at coordinate 125,519 of BCKL01000008.1, read as the reverse complement.
GGCTCGAAGAGAGTGACTTTGACTCCCGGTGCAGCCACAGACGACTTGTAGAGCTCTGCGTTGAGTCCTCCTTCGCTTCTGTGACCGAATGGACGCCTGCGCTTGAGAGCAGACTTGGAGCCTTGAAAGTTCACGCCGCGAGCCGACGCCGACGCCGACGGGGAGAGCGAAAGCCAGGAAACTTATTTGGCTCCGTCGCAGATCTCGCTGGCCTCCGCACTACCGCTGCATCGCGTCGTCTCCCCGGCTTGTATCGCTCTGGAGAGCTCTGGGGACAGCTCGGCGGGCGAGAGAATTCGGGGCAAAGCCGATGTAGTATTAGAGGGTACAGAGGGGTATCGAGGGAATTGAAACCGAAAGCAAGCATCTCAGTTGCCCTCGTGCTCGCACTCGTCGAAGCATACAGCGAGGGCGGCCATAAGGACGAGGTCGACATTCGGCGCGACGGTCACGTAGTCTGTGGAGCTCTAGGGCGTCAGCTCTTGTAGTAGAGGAACAGGCTGGAGTGCACACAGGTCTGGTTGTCCGTGAACATCTCCCTCATGTTCATGATCTGGCGCGAGATGGTGGCTACGGGCCTCTCGTCGTCGCCGACCGTCACGGTGCATTGCTTGTCGATGATGTTGCCGCGGCACACGAGCTCGATTTCGCGGCCGTCCGAGGCATTGGTGAAAGTCGCTACCATTTTGCTGCCCATGACTGTGCCGGTCGAGGGGAAGAGGCGGAAGGGAGCGAGTTAGCGCCGAAGCCGAGCGAGGTCGCCGAGAGTGACAGGCCGCGGGTCCAGCTTACGGGCGAACTTCTTCTTGACGACAAAGAGCTCCTTGTCGTTCGAGTCCGTCGCCACAAAGGTCTTGCGGAGGGCCAGCATCTTGGTGCGGAGCTGGAAGAGACAGTTGCCGTTCGTGTCCTTGAAGTCTGCGAACGCCGAGACTGGGAGTTAGCGGGTGTCCTACTGCAAGGGAAGGTCATAGATAGCTCTGAGAAACTCCGCAGAGCTCAGCAGCATCGTGTGAGGCCGTACAGGCGCATCGCAAGCCAGGGAAGGGCCGTGTCGTCGCGGACTCACTCTTCTTGTCCCCAAAGCCTATGGCCTTGCCTTCGACCTTGCATACCGTCACTCCTGCAGCGTCCTTGACGCCAAAGTCATCTCCGCTGAACGTGAAGGCCCTCTCCTTCAGTACGAGCGTCGTGACCTGAGGGACGCAGTAGTGAGGGTTGGTGCCGAGAGCGGGCTGGAAAGGCTGCAAGTTGGCGGGGCCGGAGCTGGAGCTGAAGAGTCCCATTGTACTGTAGAGTGTGGTGGTGCAGACGGGTCGAGTGAGAAGCAGGTAGAGAACGAAGGGAAACAGCGAACTTGCCCTCTGACGTTGGACCCCACTTCAAAGGCAGTCCCTCGAGCCCAGCAATTGCAATGCATAAGTAGAGAACGGCGGAAATACGGCTTTGATGTGAATCTGAGCTCTGTGGACTAAGCAATCTCGTTGAGCAAAGCCCGACCTCCTCTCTCGGCGCTCGCTCTGGGCCGCTCTCCTTCCCGCTCCTGCAGTCCGAGTGCAAGCTTAACAAGAATGATAAATGCATCGACGACTAAGAGGGTGGTCTCTACAGCGAGGGAAGGGTATAAGGTCGAAGAAGGGGGAAAATGCGAGGAGGGGGAATAAATGAATGGAAGGATGCTAACGAGGACCATCCGAGCGAGGAGGAGGAGGGTGATAGCCATCTCCTACAGCGTAGTGCTGACGATAAGGACCAGGGGAGGAGGTAATGCCGCGACCGGGAGGGCTCCCGACTGGCGACCTCGGCGGTTGCGGTGGGTGCCGTAGAGGGATGCCGCCGGACGAGTAGGCGCCTGCTTGTGTCGAAAAGGAGATGGGCCGCTCGTTTTGGGGTCGAGGAGCGAGAGGGTTGGTCGAGCCTGGTCGAGAAGGAGGTCCGCTGCCGGGGGCGAAAAGGGCGGGAGCGCTGTAGGCTTGGTTGAAGTCGGGGCGTTGGGGCTGCACCTCGCCGCGATGAGGGATGGGCGCTGGTCCGCTGGCACCTCGTCGATTGGCGAAGCGGACGTGGTTCTCGGCGCGGGCGAGGATCTCCTTCGACGTGAGCTGAGTCGGGTTGCTAAAGAGCTCCTGGTCGTTGAGCATTGAGACGCATTCGGCGGGGACCTGTCAGATATTGAGTGAGCAAGCGGACGAAAGACTGGAGCAGACGGCGGAAATCAGACGCACCTGCCAGAACTCGTCCTGGTACTCGAGCAGCTCGTGCACCGCCCTGGCAGCCGAAAAGCTTTCGTCCTTGGCCGGATCCTTGCCCTTCGAGTAGAGAATATTGGGCGAGACGACGGTCGAGAGGTTGAGGAGGTCCATCTTGGAGCCTGTCTCCTCGTCGACGTGCGAGAACGAGGCGACCCATTTGAGGAAGACGAAGATGGCCTCCATCGTATCGCGATGGGACTTGGGGAGTAGGCAGCAGCAGAGATGCAGCACCTTCTTGCGGTCGACAATGTTCTCGATGCCTGTGGTAGCGGAACCGTCAGCCGAGAAGCGAGAGGCGAGAATCGGAAGGCGCGCAACGTACGCTGAGTAGAGATGAAGAGGCTGAAGAGTTTGTACGGTAGCAGCGGGTCGGGCAGGTCGCGAAGGAACTTCTTGAGCAGCGCGGCGAGCTGTACTGGGTTGTCGTCGGAGAGGTTGACGGAAGCTGAATCGCGGTCGAGCGCCTCGCAGAGGTCCTTGAGTCGTCGAATGTTGCCGTTCTTGCGGAAGATGCCTTCGACCGACATGTCTGGTGATAGCAGGGAAGAGTCAGCTTGACCTTGGCGGAGAAGCTTGCGCCGAGGTTCACCCATCTGCTTCATCGCCGAGATGACATCGTCGACGAAGCTCGGGACACGGAGTGAGCCGGGTCCAGCGCCGTGCATCGAGTCGGCGCCGTTGCGCTCCACGAGAACCTCGAGGGGAATGCCGAAGACGCCTGGAAGGAAAACAGCTGGTCAGCATGGGCTAGCACGCCGAACATGAGCGACGAGAACTCACCCTTCTTCTTGTCGACCTTCTCCTTCTTGTTGCCCTTGAACAGCTTGTTCCAGAAGGTGCCTTTGCGAGCGTCGATGATCTCGAGTAGCTCGTCGAGGGCAACGACGTCCCTCAGCCCCGAGTTCTCGCTCGAAAGGAGGAGGGCAGCGACATGTCTGACGATGAGGTACTCGAGCGCCGAGAGCTCCGAGAGGAGTGTACCCGACCGCGGTAGCAGCGAGTGACGGTGCTGCTCCCGCGCCTGCTCGGCTTCGAGCGCGACGGGAATGTCGGCGAGGGTGATGCCTTCCTCATCCTGCGTTGGCTCGCCGTTGCCGCCGAGGACTGGTTCTTCGGCCGAAGTGTTTTGCTGATGAGGAAGAGGCTCGTCGACGATCTCGACGGCGGTCGTGGCGCGATTGAAGGATGGTCGAGGAGGAGGGGGAGTCGTGGTAGCTTCTGGTGGGAGCGAGCGCTGAGAGGCGGGGAGATTCGGCATGGGAGGTCGCATTGTCGCAGCAGGGATGGTCGTCCCTCGAATGGGGTCGACGATGGGCTGATCCTTGCGAGAAGGGACGGGAGGCTTGCCCGAGAAGAGGGGAATGGTCGTATCGTTGGGTTGCGCGGTTCGACCAGATGGCGACTGCATGACCATGGATCGTTTGGGAATGCGAGCGGTGGTGGAGGAGAGCTTGCGGTCGAGGTTGACCGACTTCATCCGTTTGATGTCGGTCGAGTCGCGGTAGGTGTCGTAGAGGGAGCGCGAGTCCGAGTTGTCGACGGCGGGATCGTCCTCGACTGTTGAAAAAGCGAAGACTTAGCGATGTCGAGGCAAGAAGGAGGGAGATTGAGCTCACTCGGCGACGACGGCACGACTCCCCGCTGCTTGAGCAAAGCGTAGAGCTTGTTGAGAGCCACGCAGAGGAGGAAAGCGTACTGCTCCAACCGCGTGACATACTCGAAACCTTCCCTTCCACGCTCCCCAGCACAGCTCGAGCAGTAGGTCGACCCTCCCTTCCATCGCGCAAGTCCATTCGCCTTCCCACCCTCCTCGCCCACTCCTCCAGCCGGCTCGATCCTGAACTCCTTCAACCATGCTCCTTCACCCTCTCCGGCGACACCGTTCTCCTCCCCAGGCCCCCGAGCTTTCTCCTCGTCGCCTGGTGGTGGTGGATCCTTGCTCGCGACCTTCCCGCAGGTCCAGCACTTGAGGCAAGCGAGATGCCACCTCAAGCTCGTGCCGAAGCGGGCGCACTCCTCCTCGACGGTAAGATGGCATCCCTCGCAGAGGTCGGTCGTCGCCTCGCCTTGCCCGACGAGCGTGGATCCTACGGCGCGAGTGAGCGACTTGTAGCCGTACGTCCGACTCTTGCTGGATGACGCCTCGCCGTTGCCAATGGCGCCAGGTCCCTTGACTCCCGCCGTCGCCGCCGAGAACTTGCTCGCCTCGGGATCTCTTGCGAGTCGGTCGAGCTTGCTGAGGAAGTGGCCAATCGCGGCGAGGTTCTGGAACTCGCGCTCGAGCTTGAGGGCGGCGGTGAGGGCGATGCGAATGAGGATCTTGAGGTAGTGAGCGAGGCCGGTGACGAGGGAGAGGAGCTCCTGGGTGATGGACATCTTGCGGGCGCCGGTTTCGTGCGTGTGGGAGAGGAGGGAGAAGAAGTTGACGACCTTCTTGCAGAGCATTCGAGCTTCGCGGACGTGGGAGATCTCTGGTGGAGGCGTGGGAATGGTGTCAGCGAGCGCCTCGGCCATCGCCGAGCTCGAGAAAGCTCACCCTTGGTTCCCGCTTGCTTGAACTGCACCGACAAGTCGTCGATAGCCGAAAAGAGCGTCTCAACGTGCAGAACAAACTTCTCGGCCATCCTGACTCCCTCGATATAATGCCCCGAGCTGACATGCCGAAGCATCTCGCTGATGCACGCCGCCGAGCTCTCCTCGAACGCCGAAAGAACGGTCCAAATGCGGTAGACCTGCTCCTCCATGAGCTTCTGCCGGTTCTTGAGCGAAACGGGCGTCTCGGTCTCCTCTTGAGCGAGATACTCGGCGGCTTCGAGCGCTCGGGATGGTGGGCCGGTCGAGTGGGGACCGCTCTCAACGAGAGGAGTCACAGGGTCGGTGGCGACGGAGGTGAGGGAGGAGGAGGTGGGAGCGGGAGCGAGCGAATCTGGTGGTTCGATGGCCGCCTTGACCGGTGGTGAGGGAGCGAGCTTGATGTTCCAGAACTGCGAGAAGCGAGGGTCAGCTCTCCAACCTTCCTGCTCCGGTGGCGTCAAAGTAAGAGCTTCGACTCACCTTGTGGATCATGTAGCACTCGGGATGCCAGTGCTCGTCCTGGCTATTCCGGTTAATCTCGACGAACTGCTTAAGGATGGCGGTTCGGCATCCGGTGCACTTGACGGCGAATCGAGTCGAGTAGTGGAAGTGGCAGTAGACCGAGCCGCCGTGCTCGTAGTAGGAATCTTGAGGGCCAAAGACGGTCGGGCAGACCGAGCACGTGAAGTGCTCGACGTGAAACTTCATGTCTACGAGCCGAGGAGAGTAGGTGAGCTGGGAGGTCGACGAAGCGAGTGTCAAGCTAAACGAACCGAGAGCTGTGATGTAGCTACCACGCAGAGCGGCGCCGCACTTCGAGCATAGCAGGCCCAGCCGCCGAAAGTAGTCCGTCTCGCAGAGAGGGAGCTGCTTGCCGCTGCCGTCGGGCGCCTCGACGGGGAAGAACTTGTTGGCGACGACCTTGCTGCAGTCCTGTAGTCGAGCAAGAACGACACGCGCAAGAGTTGGTCAGCCCGCTGCGCTCCACTCGACGCGTCCTCTGCGCGGTGTCGATCGCCGTCGACCAGCAGCGAAAGAAAGTAGGAACTCACCTGACACCGGAAGCAATCCAGATGGTACACTGTCCCCAGCGCTCGAACAAACTGGCCCGTCATCGGCAGGCCACACTTGGCGCACATCGACCCCCGCGACCCCTCGCTCAAGCCCTCCCTCCTCCTCTCGCGGTCTCGTTCCCGCTCCTTTTCCCGGACCTCCCGATGAGCAGTACGATCCCGCTCCTCGAGCTCATGTCCTGCTGCATGGCCGTGCGAATGACTGCTGTTCGATTGACCGGACGTCGACGTCGGCCGCGAAGGAGGTTGCGGCGCGGGGTGGTTCGTCGAGTTGTAGGGTTGTGGTGGATGGATAGGGGAGCGTTGGGCGGCGGAGGATAGCGAGTTGGTGGAGGAGCCCGAGTTGGACTTGGAAGGAGGGAAATGAGGTTCGCGCGGTGAATGCGAAGGGGGCGGAGCGAGGGGAGAGCGCGGTGGTGCGCCGAAGCCAGGCGAATGCGGTAAGGAGGAGGAAGGCGGCGGTAGTCCTTGGGTAGAGATCGGCCGAGGGTGTGCCATCATGGACAGCCTGGACGAGCCATGCGAGCCGGTCGAGGAGGACGGCGACTGCATGTTGGCTGAGTTCTGCTGCTGCTGGTGCTGAGGCTGCAGGTGGGTGTCGATGGGCGGTAGTCCGACGCTGTTGACGAAGCTATGTCCTGCACCCCTCCCCGCGAATCCCGCGCCGCCGTTGCTGCCCAGGCTCTCGCTGCTGGCATTGCGACTCGAGGACCCTCCGCTCTGCAAGGCTGAGAGCGTGCCGGCGCCTGAGCGCTCCTCCTCGACCGAGAGCCGGCTCCTGCGCGCTGGCTCGTACTGCTGCTTGGCACGGTGGTAATCTGGTGAAGCCCCGCGCGAGGACGAGTTGCCCTCTGGTCGATGCGAGCGGGTTTGTGCGCTGCTCATGCCCGCCGCCAGCGGCGCGTTGCTGGAGGAGGACGGAGGAGGGAGCGGTGGCAGTTGCTGGTGCTGTTGAAAGGGGGAAGTACTGGTAGTAGGTAATTGGCGAGAGTTGAACGAAGGAGAAGTCGACGGCGACGACGAGGAGCCCGACGCCTCTGGACGAGTCGACGAGGGCATGGGCGCTTGAGGCGCTGAGGGGGAGGCCTCCAGTCGACGAGAGCGCTCGCTGGCGGAGGTAGGAGATGTAGGAGGGTGATAGTCCTATTTGTAGCTGTATTGTAGTCGATGCAGAGCCCGCTCGAGCGGAGGAGAGGGAGGACGGCTCAAAGCGCTGCTGGCTGGACGGTCGAAGGGCTCGCGTGCCCTCCTAGTCAAGCGAGGACCTGCAGTCGAGCAAGTGTCGAGTCTGTAGGTGTGTAGCCCAGCCCGAGGTACTCGTCGTGACGGTGAAGCGAGATGCGAGTGTTGAGCAGCGAGCGGTGGAAGCCTGGGAGCCTGAGCTTCGAAACGCTCAGCCGGCGACCCATCTCTGGAGGGGGAGTGCGAACCCCGCTTTTTTGTTGTAGCTTCTGCAGAGCAGTAGAGCTCAGTTTTGGCATTGAAGATCAGTGATAATGAGCTTCAATTGTGTATGAGAGCAGTTGGGAGGTCGCAGAGACACTCGAGAGCCGACCGAGCCTCCGCCGCTGTAAAACTGATCAGCTACAGCGATACGAGCTCGCAGGTCTGTATTTCAAGACGTGGCTCTATTCATCCCGAGAACGAAGCAGCCAGTCGGACGCTTTCAGCGGCTCCAGCTCGCTCGCATCGCCCGCCATTCAGCGCCGAGCTCATCGAGACTCCCACTCGCTCGATTCCAGCCAACGCGGCTCAAAGGAAGAGACAGGTCCATCCACCCATCCACGCGCGTCCTCTCTTGCGTCGCCCAGCATCCAACTACCTAATCCCAGCAAGCGGGTTGAGGACCTTCCTATTCGCCTGCTTCGCCGAAGCTCTTCGAGGTGGGAAGGCGTTCCAGAAGCGGAGGGTTTCGTCGCCGGCGCCGGTAACGCTGTGAAAGTACAAGTATAAGTTAGCTTAGCTCGGCCTGGGATCGAACGAACGCCAACGCACATGGTCTCGCCCTGCGGGGTCGAGGAGAGGTTAGCGCCGAGCAGGTCAAATAGGAGAGAAGAGCGTATTGCACACCTCGGGGGACATGGCGAGGTACAGGACTCGGTAGCTGTGACCTTGGAGAGTGGCGACCTGTTGCGTGTGAGCTCCGTAGCGCCCTGTGAGCGTGATAAGGTCAGCGCCGGAGCACGGAAGCGGAAGGCTGGAGGCGAGGCGTACAGATGCAGACTGTTGGAAGAGTCGAGGTACAACAGTCAGCTTTCTGGTGTACTCTGGTGAGCTACAAACAGCACCTACCTTGGTTCTGAGCATGACCCGCCGAGAAGCCATGAGTCGAAACCAGCTCATTCGAGTTCTTGGACCAAAGGAGGTTGCAGATCTATTAGCACCAGCCTTCGTCAGCAAAACTCTCGTTCGCTCCTCGCCTCATGCAGCAGCGATCACCCACCTGACTCCCCGTATCCACCTCACTCAGCAGCGAGCCGGTCGCCGTATTGCGGAAGCAGAGCTTCATATCGGCTGTCCCTCCTCCTGAAGCCAGAATGCCATGCTGATGAGGACTCCACGCGATCGCTTTGACAGCAGCGATGTGCTCGGTGAAGCGGTGGGTCGGCGTCTGTAGGGCGAAAGCGAGATAAGCGGCCGCCGAGAATCGGAAAGGTTTCAAAGACTCGGCTACTCACCTCCGCCAATCCTTGAAAGACGAAGAGCTTGTTGTCGTTCCCTCCGCTAGCGAGCTGGTTCTCGGCCGTATTCCACTTGAGCCCACAGACCTCTTGGCGATGCGCCGAGACTCGACCGACTTGATGAGCGGCGACTCTGACGTCGCGGTGGATGATGAGGCGGTCGTGCGAGCCCGAGGAGAGGATAGCATCGTTCCAGGCGAGTGCGCCGACTCGAGCGGAGTGCCCAGTCATCGTGCGGATGCACTTGAGCTGCGAAGGAGAGGGGAGAGAATCAGCTCGCGAGCTCCGAGACTCGAGGCGGGGGATTCCGAGCCCACCTTGACAGCATCGTAGACGTGTACTTTCCCGAGCTTGGTTCCGACGGCGAGTTGGCTTCCCTGTAGACGTGTTCGATCAGCCTCGAACGCATTGGTCTCTATCTCGGCGATGGACTGACCTTGCCTATCCAGCTGAGACTCGTCACGGAGTCAGGCGGGGAATGCGTAGACAGATCGCAGAGCTTGGTGACTTGGCTCGTCACGGCGGACCAGAGGTAGACGTCTGCGCCGAGACCGACGGCGAGGATGTTGGTGGAGGACCAGTCCACGAGGTCTGCAGAAGGCGCGGAGTTCAGTTGGCAAGACCGATTTAGGCTCATATGAGGACACTCCTCACTCAAGTAGTAGTCGTCTGCGAGCTGGGGCGCATCGAGCACCTTGAAGGGGACCTTGGCCAGCAAACGAGGCGCTTTCCTCGGACTCTGCAGCAGCTTCTGCCCTTCGAGCTTAACCGGGCTGATACTGTAGCACTCGTGCGTCGGCGAGTCCAAACCTTGCGCGCCTCCAACCACCCTCTCTCGGTCGCCTGGTGCATGACGCTTGCGAGAAGGCGACGAGAAGGAGAAGACAGGCTTGGAGGATCCCGAGCTGGGCGTAACGGTGGGTGAGCCTTCGTGCGATCCGGGCTTGGAGCGAGGCGAAGAGGTGGCGGAAGGGTTGTAGGAGATGCGAGTGGAGGGGGTGTTGCGAAGCGATGCCTGGTCGACATGCTCAAAGCCGAACAGCTCGGTGCGAAGAAGGGCGTCGAACTTGCGGTCGGCTTCGTCTGGGGTGACGCGAAAGTGCAGAGAGCCAGTCAGCTTGACGAGCTCTCTGCACTTCTCCAGCGAACGCCCGAGCAGCCTCAGCCGCAAGCTCGGCGCTCACCTTTCTGAGCGTCCATGCCCGAATCCATCTTGCGCTTGCCCACGGGAGCAGCATTGGGGATGAGTTTGAAGGCCGTCTGCGACTCTGAGCCCTCGCGAGTGGGAATGAACCTGTACAGCGACGGCCGAGCGACATGAGCTACCCCGCACTCCCTCTCTCAGGCAGTTCACGCCCAACTCACCTATCTCCGTACAGCTTCTTCTTGGCCGCATACGCTCCGGGTCCATTCGTTCCCTCCCCCCAGCTGCTCGACCCGGTCGTAGCAGCGAAAGGATCCTCGACGCCGCTCAGGCTCCCCCTCATGGAGATGCGCGAGTTGGCGGAGCTGGGGACGAGACGAGGTGGCTCTTGTGCGGCGGAAGGAGTGGGAGGTGAAGGTGCTGGCGAGCTACAGCCTGCTGCTGAGCGGACTCTGCGCCTGAACTCGTCTCTGTCGAGCGACATGAAGGTGGTGCGTCTCCTGGGAGCGAGAGACCGAGGTGTTGAAAGGTCGTCGAGGCTGTAGGAGAGCAGAAGGGGAGCGCTGTAGGCTGTTGATTCACTTGCTGTAGGTTGGTGACCTGCTGAGCGAGTACTGAAAGAGTGGCGGAGAAGAGGCGGGGGGGGGGAGGCGAGCGAGAGGGCGAGCTGTGACTGTGAGAGATGCTGCTGCTCTGTAGTAAAGCGAAGAAGGAGCGAGTGATGGGGTATTGAGGTCTGATGGGCTCCAGCGAGCTGCCGAACGAGCGAAAGAAGCAAAGACGAGGAAATTGGGGGGGAGCAAGGGGTGAGCAGCTCGGTCGCTGCGAAGGCATCCCGTTTCATGCAGCGGGTCGAAGCTCATCTTCGCGCTTCTCAGCTCAACGCGATTGCACAGCTACCAAACGAGATAGTCCTGCTCTGGTATTGCCTGCCAACAGAACAAAGGGCCTCCAACCGCTTCGCAGGCTCGAGCGCATCGGCCGCCGTTCGCGTGACTAGGTCCATCGCATCTCTCGGCTAGTTCTGCAGCTATCGAAGCTCGCATTACGTGTATAAAATCTCCAACGTCTACCGCCTGTTGCGACTGTCGGTTCCTAGACCTGCACGAGCGCCCTTCGCTGCCTCGGCGGCGTCGAGTCCGGCTTGCTCTTGGATCCTCGCTAGCTCCTGTAAGAGAGGAAGGTACTTCTCTGTTGCGTGGAAAGTGGGGTCAGTGAGGATCGAGGCGGGAAGGGCTTCACGCGACGCACGGAAAGCCTCCTCGGCGAGCTGGAAGCCATCTCGGCGAAGCTCCTTGCCTCGGTTGCCAGTGCCGACTTGCGAGTGCGCCTTCTGAGTCCAGTACTCCCCTGTGGGTGGTAGTACGAAGTCAGCGACGGGAATGAGGAGGAGTAGGAGATGCAGAAGGACTCACTCGACCGAGCAAAAAACTTGGCGAGGGTCTCTCCCGGCTGAGGAGTCGAGATCATGTCCTCTGTAGTGCGGTCGGTGGCCGCCGAGACCCCAGCGAAAGCGGTGGCACGCTTCCTGAGGTCCTCGCGCTGTAGTGGGAGAACGAAAAGTCAGCTCATGGCGCGGACGATCCTTAGGGAAAAGGGAGAGCACTCACCTCGGCAGCCGCCTTCTCGGCGTCCAGAGCCGCCTGCTCTGCGTCCGTGAGCTTCAGAGCCTCGACCTTGACCTCCTCCATAACGACGTCTTCCTCCGTAGGCGCCACACCATCGTCCTCATCGTCCTCGTCGTTCGATCCGTCCTCGCTGCCATCCTCGCTCTCCGAGTCGCTGCTGTCGTCCTCCGAGTCCGAACCGTGCCATTCGGCGTTCTCGCTGGAAGTGAAAGGGCGTCAGTAGATGCAGCGAAAGAAGTAAACCAAGGCTGCGAGCAGAGACGAACATGATGCACTCCTTGAGGCAGCTGAAACGGTCGAGCTTGTCGAGTTGAAGGGTGTGGAAGTCGTCGAGAGTCCACTCGCGGTCGCCGGACTCGAGGATGCCGCCGTAGCTGGGCAGGGGGGAGGGAGAAGAGTCAGCGATGTGCTGGCCAGGAGGGAGGCCAGCTCGGCGCACATGTAGAGGGTGTTGCGCTGTGCGAGAAGGCAAGTCAGCTCAGTTGACAGAGCAATGACTAGTGAGCACTCACCTGCACAGCCAACATCGCATTGTACCTCGAGAAGGGGATGGTCTTCTCGGGATCGTCGGGGTCGTCCTCATCCTCGGCCGCCGCCTTTTCCTCCTTGGCCATCTGCGCCAGCTCCCACGGCTTCGGTCCCTCATCTTCCTCCTCCTCGTCGCTGCCCTGCTCTCCGTCCTCCATTTTGGCGTCCTCATCGTCTTCAGCGTTCGGGTCGCGCTCGGCGGCGAGAAGAGCGGCCTTAGCCTTGGCCTTCCTCTTGTTCCCTCCACCCTTCTTCTTCTTCTTCTTGAGTGGTAGCGAGATCCAGCGTCCGTTGCCGCCCATGTTGTAGCCGAAGCTGTGGCGCGAGAAGGTCAGGGATGAAGGGTAGGGGTAGAGGCGAGGTCGACTCACAGCTCGTTGTAGAAGGTCGAGTCGAGCGTCTCCTCATCCTTGTCGTCATCACTGACGCCACCGAAGAGTACTCCCATGCTGCGAGTGACAAGTTAAGGTCAGCAACGATTCCCTCGGCGCAGGCTCGAACGAGCTCACCCCTTCGCCGCCCACAAAGCCATCGTGCAACCACTCCTAGGTGTCGGAGCGTATCCAATCTTTTTCCTTTTCTCCCACTTGAACTTCTTGTAGTCCATCACGCCGTCCTCGCTTGGTGGAGGCACGCGAAGAAGCCAAGTGTCAGAGAGGGCCTGTCCGACTCCGGTCGAGCGCTTGCCGTCGTAGGTCTTGGTGTAGCCGCCTACGAGAGCGAAGAGCTGTCAGCAATCGGTATAGAGCCTGGTTATGGAGAGCGAGGTGCGAACCGTGCAGGATGAGACCGTCGGCGCAGGGGAGGAAGGAGAATCCGGAGCGAGCTCTGCGATGGGAGCGATGAGCATGGAGCAAGGAGACGAGAGCGGCGGCACGCACCCAGGCTTGCGATCAACATCGCCAATCTCAATCTGATGCCATTTGTACCTGTACAGCGAGAGCGAGCTGTCAGCGTCGCACCCTGCAACCGAGACGAGGAAACTATTTCACTCAAGCGTATCCCAGACCCAGAGATCGCTGAGGTAGGAAGTGCGAACACCAGTATCCTGGAAGCCGCCAAAGAGGAAGAGCAGGTGCTTCCACATGGCCATGCGGTGGCCTGACCTCGCCGACGGTCGAACCTTGGTGTCGAAGCGCTCCCAGGTATGGGTGGGGATGTCGAAGCACCACTGTTGGAGTAATATCAGTACGATTAGATTAGGGACGGAAGGAGCTAGCTCACCAGATCGCGGTAGTGGTGGAAGGAGGACTGGTTCGGCGCAGCTGAGGAGGGAAGGCGGACAGTGAAGACTCTTCATCGCCACACCGCGCTCTCAAGCTCGACTTACAGAACTCTCCACCGAATAGCCATAGCTTTCCGCCGCCTGCTGGAGATGCAACGACTTGGTGGGCCGAGCGAGGACCTGGTGCCGTCGGGGAACTGTAGCGCTTCCATTGATCCGTCTCGGGCGTGTAGCGGTATAGATCGGCGTAAATTTGGCTGATGGCAGGGGGGTCAGCGCGAACCCTCGGGGACGAGATTAAGCCACATACACCGTCTGGCCGTCATAGTACTGTAAAACGTAGCGAGCGGGTTAGCGCAGAGCTGTAGAAAGGCGGACGAGAGCACGCACTTCTCCTCCGAATAGATACAGATGCTCCTTGACCGGGCAGGCCGTCAGAGTTGCATTGGCTCGGCGCGAAGGGATCTCGACGACCTCCTCTGCGATGCGACGGCCGAGGATCAGCGGAAGCTCTTTGAAAGGCAGCAGAGCAGCTACTGGAGCTTCTTACTCACCAGATACTTTGTGCTCGGCCGCCCACTGATTACGAAACTCCTCGAGCGTGCGAATCAAGTCGTCCTCGTCCATATCATCGTCCTTGCCGCCCTTCCCTTTGCCCTTGGTCTGCTTCTTAGCAGCTTTGATGTCCTTGCCAACAGCTTTCTTCTCGCCCTTGGCCTTCTTCGCTGCTTTGGCTGCCGCCTTGCTGTCCCCCTTGTCGGCCTTCTTTGCTTTCTTCAACTTTCCCATGGCTGTAGTCGATGCGAAACGGTGTTGAGCGAGTCGTTAGGGTCGATTAGGTGGAATGTACGCGAGAACGAGTGATGTGGTCAAGTCCAAGCTGCAGCCTCCTCTCCCTTTCGACTTTCGACTTGGCCGCACGCGAGCTCCCTACTCTCCTTCTTTACGCTCGGTCCGTCTGCCTTCGACAGCTTCGCTCGATGGGTGCTGCTCTCGGCTCCGACTGAGCTTTCGGAAATTCTGAGGCTTCTCTGGCAGCGGCCACGTTAAGCCGGGCAGTCTTGACGGGCCTCAAGATCAGCCGTCGAGTGCTCGGGCTTGGCTTCGTCTCGCCGACCTGCCTCCGCTGGCGGGCTGCTCGGCTGGTGGAAGGTGCACTCTCCGCTACTCCGCCCTCTACCTCGGTGCATCCCACAGGAGCCCCGGGCTTCCCTGCGACCCGTCGTGGGGATTCTCTTGGCACTTAACCCCCACTTCGTCGTCGGCGAGCTGTAAAACCACGGCAGCTGTTCTCTCTGCTGCTCTTCCTTACACTCTCTGCTTCAAACCAATCCAACGACCTTACAGCAATGGGACTCTGGATTGCGGAGAACTCGCACACGCGCAACACCACCGTAGGGGGAACAGCCCTGCTCGACGACCTGAAGGCGACCACCGAGGTCGACGCTGTTGTCAAGGAGGGCGCATCGCACTTGAAGCGCGACAAAAATGGACTCGTACTCATCCCTCAGCCTTCTGATGATCCTAGGGACCGTGAGTCGTCCCCTCGTCTGGTCCAATTCTCCCTTCGGCGATTCGGCGCTGACTCGCCCATTTTCTTCCACAGCTCTCAACTGGCCAACTTGGAAGAGGGAGTTGTGTTACCTCAACATCTTGTTCGCTACCGCTCTGGTTGGGGCCGTAAGTTATCTCTATTTACCATATCAATTCTCGGCCGGGCGGCGCAGGAAAGCCGGCTCACCTTTTTCCGCCCGCAGATTGGTCCTCTCATCGCCCCCGGTTTCGTTACCATCGCCAAAGAGTTTGATGTGCCCGTCAACAAGGTGGCAGCTACCAACGCCGCCCTCGTCCTCGCCAGTGAGCGCCGAGCCGAACCCTTCTTGCTCCGAGCACGAGGCTAACTTCTTTCCGACTCTCCTTCCTAGTCGGCTGTGTCATGTTCTTCCAGTCCGCGATTGCTATCAAGTACGGCAGGCGACCTGTATACCTCTGGGGTGCCGTCTTCCTCCTCGTCGGGTCGATTTGGAGCGCCGCCAAGCCCGACTTGAACAATCTCCTAGCGTCTCGCATCATCCAAGGCATGGGCATGGCTCCTACCGAGAGTATCGCTACCGCTACAATTGGGTGAGTGCGAGAGGGCGAGGGTGCGCCGAGCTTCGAGGGAGCACCGAGCTTCGAAAGGGCGCCCGGCGCCGAGCTTCGGAAGTTTGCTGACCCTTCATGACCTTGCAGAGATCTTTTCTTCGTTCACCAGAGGGGCATGCGTATTGCTATCTGGGGCCTGAGTCTCCTCGGAGGGTAAGCGCCTCTTTCAGCCTTTCCACAGCCGTCGGCGGCTCGCTGATCGTTTCCTCTTGCTCTCTGCCTTCCTCCCCGCCGTTCCTACGCACTGCATCCTTCTACAGCATCAATCTAGGCCCTCTCATAAATGGATTTGTAATCTCTAATCCTAACCTTGGTTGGAAGTACTGCTTGTAGGCCTCTCCGTCACGCTCTTCATCGAAGCGCCGAGATCGCTCGCTGACCGCTCCCCACCGACTCCGACCATACCTCAACACTACTCGCTCCTGTTTAACTCATTGCAGCTGGATCATCACTCCATTCTTCGCTCGTGAGTGATCTGAGACGATCCCGATCGACTTCGGCGCTGACGTTCCGCGCCGAGCAGTCTCCCTCATCGGCATGATCTTCTTCCTCCCCGAGACGATGTACGATCGACCCAACGCCCTCAAGACCGATGTAGGACACGACGTGAAGGAAGCCGTCGCTTACGAGAAAGCCGAGCACGAGCTCAATGACAAGTCGTCCGAGCACCAAATGGAGGACGTCGAGGCGTCCACTGGAGCCAACTACCTACCCGCCAAGACGCTTCTGCAAGAGATGAAGCCCTGGAGTGGATACGTTCGTGAGTATAAGCTCCCTCTGTGGCGCCGCTTGGCCCGAGCTGATCCCCCGGCTCTCACAGACAAGGAGTCTCTCCTTCGCATCTTCGTTCGCCCTTTTCCTCTCCTGCTTTCGCCCGCAGTGCTATGGGGCTTCCTCACCTGTTGGTCACTTTACTTTGTCCCTGGATGATCTCGGAGAGCTGACCTCACTCGCAGATGGAATCGCCTCCCTCCTCCTCGTTCTCGTCTCGGCGATCAGCTCGCTCGTTTTCTCCAAGACATATGGCTTCACTGCGAGGCAGACGGGACTCGTTAGTATCTCGCCACTCATCGCATCCATCCTCATGTGAGTAGCGCTCGTCATGCAGTCGAGCTCTGTCGCTAATCGCTCACTTTCGCAGGTCACTCGTCGCTGGCTACATCGCCGACGCCCTCGCCAAGTTCTGCGCACGACGCAATGGCGGAGTCTTTGAGCCCGAGATGCGCCTCTTCCTCATGATCCCCTACGCCATCCTCGTTGTCCTTGGCTGTGAGTTTCCGCGCCGAACTTCGCTCCTCGGCCCCCCCAAACTGAGCCGTCTTTGCAGATGCCGGGTGGGCTGTCTCCTACCGCAACCACTCCCCTTGGATAGCACCGGTGATGTGCTACGCGTTGATTAATGGAGGGCAGAGTGAGCGTTGCTGTGGTATAGAGCCAGATCTCACCGCTAACCGCTAACCGCTCTCGGTGTCTCGCAGAGTTTTTGTCGACCGCCTCGGTCACTTACATCCTCGACGTCCATCGTGAGCAGACCTCGGAGGCTCAAGCCATCATCAACTTCCTCAAGAACTTGATCTCCTACTTCATCGGCGTCAAGATCAACGGCTGGGTCATCTCGGTCGGCATCGAGTCGATGTTCTATATCCTCGCCGGGATCAGCGCCGGAATCGCCCTCACGACTATTGTAATGTGTGAGTCACTTCAGTTTACCTTTCCGCACTCTAGAAGATGCAGACTGACCCTCCATCTATAGACCGCTACGGAAAGGTCTGCCGCTGCTGGGTTCAGCAGCACAACCAGCTCTTCCTCATCAAGTGACATGAGGGAGTGCAAGGAATCAAACAAATATGTACAGCGTAGTAAGGGACAAATGGAAGGCATCCGACTCAGTAACGTTCTTTTAAGACCGCGAGAGAGCGGCGAAAACATCGCCGAACTCGTCCTTCCTCGCCCACCTCTAGAAGCTGCATCCTTCTACAGCATCAATCTTGGCCTCCCGTAAATGGATTTGTAGTCTCCAATGCTAATCTTGGATAGTAGTACTGCTTGTAGGCCTCTCCGTTACGCTCTTCGCCGAGGGAACGAGATCGCTCGCTGACCGCTTTCTTTCGACTCCGACCGTACCGTACCGCTCGCCTTTGCCTGCAGCTGACTATAGCTGCCCATCGTTCCCGGTTTGTGGCTCGAGCGGCTGCCGTTGCCACGAGCAGTCTGAACTTGGTTGCTACGCTCATCTTGCGGTCGCCGAAGCCGATGCTCTCGCTCGCTGCTGGCGGATGGCGAAGGTCTCGAGGCAAGGGCTATGGCATTGACACAAGAAGTAGAGGTAGAGAAGAAGGGAAACCGCACTAAACTGATCCGAGAAGAGGAAGCTAGAGAGTTGTGTCGCCTTCGTTGGGCGATCCTGGCTGAGCGGCTCGTTTTGCGCTTAGAGGGGGTTGGACTGCTCCAGGTTAACGTGAACGGCTTTGACGCTGGTGTAGTTTGCGAGTGCATACTCTCCAAGCTCGCGTCCAATACCAGACTGCTTGTAACCTGGAGGTATAGGCGAGAGAAGAGGGTCAGCCGGTGCTCGGCGAAGACCAAAGTCGACGTTGCGGCCCGCTCGGGAGCTCGACTCACCTCCGAAGGGAGTCTGCGAGTGGAGCTGGTTGTAGCAGTTGACCCAGACGGTCTGAGAAGCGACACAGCGAGGGTCAGCGTAGCCCGAGCATAGCCGCCGCCGAGCAGAGAGCACTCACTCCGGCCTTGAGCTGCTTGGCGGTGTTGAGGGCACGGGAGATGTCACGCGAGAAGACGGCGGCGGCGAGTCCGTACATGGTATCGTTGGCCTGGGCGATCTGTGCACGCGAAGCGGAAATGGGTCAGCGCCGAGCGAGCGAGAAGCGACGGGGAAGAGAAACGTACGATGTCGGCCTCGTCCTTGAACTTGGCAACAACGACGACAGGTCCGAAAATCTCCTCCTTAACGATGCGCATGTGGGGCTTGACATCGGTGAAGATGGTAGGCTGGAGGAAGTATCCCTCGGTTCCGTGGCGCTCTCCTCCAATGTGAACGGTGGCTCCCTCGTCCTTTCCAGACTTGATGTGCTCCGAGATGCGGTCGAACTGGAGCTGCGAAGTCTGAGGTCCCTGGAAGGTGTCGGCGGCGAAGGGCGATCCGACCTTGAGCGACTGGACCTTGGCGGTGAGGAGCTCGAGGAACTTGTCGTAGACCGACTCCTGCACATAGATACGGGATCCGGCGCAGCAGCACTGTCCGTGGTTGAAGAAGAGTCCGAAGGTCGACCAGGAGACGGCCTGCTCGAGGTCGGCATCGTCGAAGATGATGTTGGGCGACTTTCCTCCGAGCTCGAGGGTGACCGACTTGAGGTTGGACTGGGCGGCAGCCTTCATGATCTGGCGACCGACGAGGGTGGATCCGGTGAAAGCGACCTGTAGGAAAGGAAGAGTCAGCCGCTGCAGCTCGGCGATGGCGGCGAGGAGGAGACGAACCTTGGAGATCTTCATGTGCGAAGAGATGGCGGCTCCAGCGATGGCACCGTATCCGGTGACAATGTTCTGCGGTAGAGGGAGTCAGTATCGGGCTTACTTCATCATCCGGATCTCGAGCAACTCACGACGACACCGGGGGGGAAGATGTCGGCGATAAGGCGGGCGGCGTAGAAGGCGGAAAGAGGGGTAGTCTCGGCGACCTTGATGACAATGGTGTTACCGGTGGCAAGGGCGGGTCCGAGCTTCCAGGCGAACATGAGGATGGGGAAGTTCCCTGCAGAACGGGGGAAGGCCGGAAGTCTTAGCGTATGACCTTCAAGCGGTTGCCCTCAACGGGCGGCGAGCGAAAGCTTACAGGGGATGATCTGGCCGACAACTCCAATGGGCTCATGGCGGGTGAAGGCGAGCTTCTGGTCGTGAGTCTCGATAGTCTGGTGCAGTAAAAAAGCGAAGGTTAGCCTGCGCCGCTGCGAGATCGCCTCGTCAGCCCCACACGGCGAGACTCCTCACCTTTCCGTGGTTCTTGTCGGCCCATCCACCGTAGTAGCGGAGGCAGGCAGCAGCCTCGGCGACATCGAATCCCTTAGCGAATCCGTAAGCCTTTCCGTTGTCCTGCAAAGGTGGAGAAGACCGAGTTGATGAGCAACGAGGGCTTGCGTGGCGGCAATGGGCGCGTTGCAGCTCACCAAAGACTCGATGGAGGCAAGGGTCTCGGAGTTGGCCTCGAAAGCCTCAGCGAGAGCGATCAGGAGACTGTTAGAGTGGCCAGCAAGGTCAGCTTGGATCGCCGAGCCGAGGAGGCGACCACATCGACTGACCGGCCACGCTCGTGTCCGGGTACCTTCTCTCCCCAGACGGTGTTGAAAGCCTTCTCGGCGGCATCGCTGTGTGTCGACAAGTCGATGCAATGTTGAAAACCGGCCGGCGAGAAGAGCGAGCGAGGGGAAGGGGGAGGAAAGACTTGTCAGTCGTCGGCTCAGGATCACCGCGGAAAGGCTCGCTGGCGTCGGTGATGCGTTACAGAAACTCACACCGCAATGTCGATATCCTGGGCACCAGCCTCGGAGACGACGGCAATCTTCTTGTCGGTAGCAGGGTTGAGAACGTCGATGGTACGTCCCTCGACTCCGGGCACGAACTTGTTGTTGATGAAGAGACCTACAGACATGGGGCGCAAGGTCAGCTATTGCCCTACATATGTGGGTGGTCCGCCAGCCATTCTGTAGCCCAGCAAAGGCCGCTGGGCGACCCGAGCGGCTAGCGGAGACGATGCGAGAAGGTGGGGCAAGGCTTACCAGTCTCGAAGGTGACCTCCTTGAGCGAGTGGCCCTCGGGGAATGTAAGAGTGGCGCTGGGGGCGGACATTGGTAGTGATTTAACTGAGGTGTGGTTGGTAGGAGGAAGAGGAAGAAGGGAGAAAGGCGATGGAGGCAAGTCCCAAGCTAGAAAGGGCGAAGTCGGCGGTCGCGCTTTCTCCACCTCAATTACTGAGCAGGCCTCGTGCTCACCAGCGAACTCGGTCAAAGGGCTCTGAAGCTCGTTTTGGTTCGAGACGTCCCCGCAGAGGCCTGCCAGTCCCGAGGCAGCCGAGCCGAGCGATTCTATTGAGCTACAGTAAGCTATTGCGAGGTGATCACATAGGAATCGATGAAATCTGGATGAAAGGCGTACAAGTCTGATGAGCTACAGAAGTTGATCGAGGAATTGAGGCAAGGGGCGCCTCTGGCAGGACAGCCGCCGAGCTCCGAGCCAAGTTCCGAAGCTGCTCGAACTAGGGCCAGCTCGAGTTGGGAGAATCCAGTACACCAGGCGAAGCCCCGGATGAGATGCCTGTAGCGCGCTGCCACCCAGCCATCAAGTCGGGACCAGAGCCTGCGGGAGAGTCGGGCGCCGAGAAGTGTGGGGAGCAGGAGGGGATGGGCTGATTCGCTTGTTGGAGGGGTCCCGGTCGTTCTGTGGGTTATTGAGGGGATCCCATAGTGGGTTAGCAACCACTTGTGTGCAATATCAGAAGCTTCCGGCTTGTTCTGCAGCAGAACAGGTGCAGTCGGAGTGGCAGGCTTCGCCGAGAAAAGCCACAGGCCACTACGAAGGGCGCCGTCGTTCTGCAGTCGATTGAGTGGCTTGCAGTCTTTCCGGAGAAAAATCACCATATTTGGGCGCCCCTAGCTCCTGTACCGGAGCAGGTATCGAGCTCCCTTCGCCACCACTGTGTCGAACCTCCTCGGCTCGGCTCGCATCTTGATCTTGTCTGCAGGGAGATTGGAGCCGACAAGAGCGCTGCTGTTTCCACTAGATCGTACACCTATTCACATGTATCGAAGAAGAGCATAGAAGCGATCACTATCCTCTCCTACCTAAGCGAGGTCGACCAAAGCCGAGCCGAGTCGAGCGAGTCGCAAGCAGACTACTCCTCCTCGTCGTCCTGGTCCTTGGGCTTCCTCACTTTGGGACGGACGTAGCCGGGGAGGAGCTCGCGGTGGATCTGGACGTGTGTAGGGAGGGACGCGAGGGGAGAGGCGCGGCGAAAGAGGGCGGTCAGTGATGGTCCCTCAGCGCTCGACAACGGCTTGTAGCGAATTAGACGCACCTTGGGGAGGACACCACCTTCCTTGATGGTAACGTGAGCGAGAAGATCGTTGAGCTCCTCGTCGTTGCTGCAGGGAGAGAGCATGGGCGGACATCAGCGCACGCCGAGCCGACGGAGGCTAGCTCGAAAGCGCACCGGATGGCGAGCTGCAAGTGCCTAGGGTTGATGCGCCTCTTTTTGTTGTCACTGTAGGTTTTGCGAGTCGTCAGCTTGACCGCTTCCCCTCTTCATCGCTTCCAAATCGCTCGAGTGCTCTCCCTCGCTGCCTGACGCTCGGCGGTGTTGATCAGGAGCAGGAGGAGCAGGCACATACCGAGCAGCGTTACCAGCGAGTTCGAGGATCTCAGCAGTCAAGTACTCGAGCACGGCGCAGAGGTAGACTGCAGCGAGCGAGCGTGATCAGATATCAGGTCAGTTCCGCTGCCTTCTCGAGCTCGCTAAGATCCTGCAGGCGATCAAGAGGACATGTAGCTCACCAGGAGCACCAGCACCGATCCTCGAGGCATACTGACGAAGCTTCCTATCTGTTCTTCCGACCGGGAACACCAAGCCCGCGCGCTCTATCCCGACGGTCAGCGAGCAGCTTCCTTGGCGGATCTAGAGAGCGAGAGAAGACGTACTCGACCTGTTGACAGGTGCAGCCCTCTCCTTGCCCTCTCCGGTACCCTTGCCCTTGCCAGACGAGATCTTGCCTTCTCCAGCGGCCATTGCGAGCTGAGAGATGAGAGAGAGACGAGGTTGTGGGAGGAGGGAGAGGGAGATTTCGAGGAGGCGAGGAGAGGCGAGGCTGAGAAGAGGGGTGGGCTTGTTGGGGCTCGTGATGGAGTATACTTCTCTGCACAGAGCTACAGAGTTCACCAGAGTGGCCAGTGATCAAGCTACAGCGAAGCTCTCACGGCTCGGCGCTCCCTCCCATCTTCCTTTCGCTCTCTGCCTCCCCTCAGGCCAGGATGCGGTGTTGATCATGATCTCAGAGGCTAGCCAAAGATACTGTCAATCTCATCGTCATCATCCTTGACCACCTTCTTCTTCTTCTTCTTGCGCTTCACCTCCCCCTCGGCGCTCGTCTTGCCTCCCTCCTCGCCCTTCTCTTTCAAACGTGATCGCTTCTTCTCCTTCTCCTCCGACCCAGCACTCTTCTGCTTCAACGTCTTGACCTTTGGTGGCTCCAGCAGGTCGCCAAAGAGGGATGGCAGCTCCTTCAACTCCTCCTTCGTGGCGAGCTTCGATCGCCTCGGCTCTGCTGCCTGCTCCTCCTCGACGGGAGGTTCCAACTTCTGCTTCCGCTTGGGCGCCTCTACATCGACCATCTTGACGTCCACCTCTCGTTCAGCCCGCTTGACCTTCTGTGGCGCAGGGCTCGGCAGAGCAGCCGGAGGCGGAGAGGGGACGCCGACCGACGCGGAAATCGCCTGGTCCAGCTTCGACTTCTTCATCTCTGCCCGTGAGACAACAGCTCCGTACTCCTGCGATGGTGCTGGAGAGCCAACGGTCGGAGTTGGCGCTCGAGAAGGGGCCAGGGAGGAGGTAGTCGAGGCAGGGAGAGTGAGGTCGTAAGCGAACGAAGCGGGTGAGAGGTCGATGAAGCGTTTGAGGTCTCGGGGGAGCTGTTTGTGAGCTGGTTCGATATGGTCGAGGAGCTGTTGGGGGTGAAAGAAGGTCAGACGATGCGGGAGGGGGAGGAGAACATCGCCGAGCTCACCGAGTTGGCGTGCACAAGCCGAACGAGCACAATCGAAGCCTTGCTCAAGTCGTCGAGTAAGACGCTGGCAAGCGTGTGAAGACGTGCGATGAGGGAGACGACCACTACGGCGAAGGAGAGGAAGGCGCGCGAGTGGATGAGCTGCTCGAGGATTCTGTGGGGGTGCGACAGGATTAGCGAGCTGAGCTTGTCTGGCGATGAGTGAGCTGCATACGAAGCTGATCCAAGCATGACCTCAATCGACTGCAGCGAGGAGATTGTCAGCTACACGGCGCTCAAAGGACTAACGGCGGACGAGCTCACCTTCTCGAGGATGAGCATGGACCGAGGAAGCCTAAGCAAGCTCTTGGCGACGGCGTGATGGTCAATGGTACCAATCTCATCCTTCTCCTTGCTGTAGCGTAGCGTTACAAGTCAGCCCCGCGCTAAGGCAGCTCTCCCAGTGAACTCACGCGATGCCAAACTCCCCCAGCAGCGCCTGTAGCTCAGCAGTGACTCGCTCCGTGACGCGGTCGACCTCTACAAGCTTTCGCCACCAGCCGCAACCTTTGTGCTGATTCTTGTTTTTGTAGGTGAAGCGGCGGAGGAGCAAGGCCTCCTCTGCGAGTTGAGCTGAGCCTCGTTTGAGGGGACGAAGGGCCGAGACGAGTCCGGGCAGCTTCAATGCTTCTGTAGGTGGAGCTGTACTGGTCCCATCATTCGGCGGTAATGAACGAGGAATTGAACGAGTCATTTGACGGCGGAAGCCAGAGAAAGAGCGCCGAGCGAAAGCCGACCTTTCGTTCGCTGCCCAGGCTTGAGCTTCTGCCACACGCTTCGCCTTTGGTCGAACGTCGTCTCCAGAACAAACTCGTTCTCTCCCAACAGCTCAGCTTGACTGCCTGTAGCTCCCCTCCATTACCACCGTCCTACAGCTTCAAAAAGGTGCGAAAGAGACGCAAACTCGCTTGGCTCAGCAGCAAGTTGCTGACCTATCCTCTCGGTCCTGTAGCTCGTTCTTTCGCCGAACAATGAGTGGACAAATCACCTACGTCGGAGCACAGAACCAGACGGCTTACGTCCTGTGTGCTGGTACGTACAGCTCGCCACAAGCTGCTTCGTCTCGCTCCCCAGCTAACCTTTTGCTCTCGTCTCGCATTACAGACTGCGGTACTCCCATCGAGCCCAACGGAGCCAACCTCTGTGTCAACTGCCTTCGCAACTCGTATGTACCCTTTGCTCGCCCCTCGCCTGAGCCAGAAGAGCTGACAGGCCTTGATGACCGCAGAATCGACATCACCGAAGGAATCCCCAAGCAAGCGGCCGTCAACTTCTGCAAGGGATGCTCCCGCTACCTCGCCCCTCCTACGCAATGGGTCATCTGTGAGATGGAGTCGAGGGAGCTGCTCGCCATCTGCCTGCGCAAGCTCAAGGGACTGGCAAAGGTCCGCCTCATCGACGCTGGATTCATTTGGACTGAGCCGCATTCCAAGCGTCTCAGGGTTAAGCTTACCATTCAGAAGGAGGTGAGTCATCTTTCTGCAGGGCTTGGCTAGGCGGGGTGCTGGGGCTACAGCGAGAAAGCCGAGTAGACGAGCGCCGAGCTGACCTCCGCCCTTCCACCTCGACACAGGTCTTCTCGTCCACCGTCCTCCAGCAAGTCTTTGAGGTCGAGTATGTCATCCAGGGAGCTCAGTGCCCCGAGTGCACCCGTCTCGCCGCCAAGAACACCTGGCGCGCCCTCGTCCAGGTTCGCCAAAAGGTCGACCACAAGCGTACTTTCCTCTACCTCGAGCAGCTCATCCTCAAGCACAACGCCGACAAGGACACCATTTCGGTCACTGAGGTCAAAGACGGACTCAACTTCTTCTACTCGACCAAGCAGCACGCCCTCAAGATGGTCGACTTCCTCGGCGCCATTGCTCCCACTAGGCGAGTAGCATTGGAGGCGCTCTAGCCAGTCGAGTTGAAGCTGACTTACTGCATCAAACAGGTCCAAGGCCTCGGAGCAGCTCATCTCCCAAGATATCCACTCGTCGACTACCAACGCCAAGTTGACCTACTCGGTCGAAATCATTCCCATCTGCAAGGACGACATCGTCTGCCTCCCCCAGAAGATCGCCCGCTCCATGTCCAACATCTCCCAGCTCACCGTCTGCCACCGCGTGGGCAACCAAATCTACCTCATCGACCCCGTCACCCTCACCCTCGGCGACATCTCCGCCAACGTCTACTGGCGCGCCCCCTTCCCCACCCTCGTCGACATCACCCAGGCTACCGAGTACATCGTTCTCGACATTGAGCCCACTTCCCACCCCCCGAAGACCGCCAAGGGAGGTCGCTTCCTCCTCGCCGACGCGCAGGTCTCGCCCGTCGGAGGCTCGATGAACTCGGACGTCATCTACCACACTAGGACTCACCTCGGTGCCGTCCTCAAGCCGGGAGATACCGTGCTGGGATACATGCTCGGCTCGGCCAACTTCAATAACGAGGTGTGGGAGAGCTTGAACATGTCGAGGGTGCCCGAGGTCATCTTGGTGCGCAAGACGTACCCCAACAGGCGGAAGAAGAGCAAGGCTCGTGCTTGGAAGCTCAAGTCGATGGTGCGTGGTTTCTTCCTCGCTTGTCTCGCTACGGTGCGCAGCGGCCGCTGACCTACCCTTCTTCGCAAACTCGCAGGTCAAGGAGGCCGGAGGAGCTTCGCTCGAGGGCGCCGATACCATTGGGCTCGGTCGCGAGCGTGCCGAGAAGAACGCGAGGTACCGTGGAGCTGGAGCTGTACGTCTCGTCTCTCTTTTCCCTTCGGCGCTGCCTCGGCGCTCGCGCTCAACCCACTGACCCTTTCTCCCCTCGCCACAGGCCGATCAAGCCAAGGCCGAAGCCGACTACGAGCGCTTCCTGCGCGACATTGAGGAGGACGAGGAGCTGCGTGGCAACCTCAACCTGTTCAAGGCGCAGGAGGCCGCTCGCGCCGCCGATGCCATGATGGAGGACTCGGACGTCGACGAGGAGGAGGAGGACTTCCCCGAGATCAAGGTGGATGATCTGTTGGATGAGATGGATAACTTGAACATTGTGAGTTCTCGCCTACAGGTGACGTGAACAGCGAGCGCCGAAGCTGACCGTCCTCTCTTCTCCTTTCGCGCAGGATGAGGATGGTGATGAGGTGTTGGAGGGTGAGGGAGAGGATACGGAGGAGTAGACAGCAATTGATTGGTCTCGCCTGCCGTGTTGTACATCTACCTCGCTGCGCAGTCGCCAAGAGACCTTACGAAACGCCCTGCGAGCCTCCGCCGAATTCTGTACAGCTCTCTCTGATTCGTCTCGCTTACCAGACAAGCATCTCGAGAGCTCTGGGAGCTACCTCACCCCCTCAGAACTCTTGCAAGAGGCGTGGGCCCGATCTGAGATCGTCCACCTCTCGCGGTCACCGCCTCGCTGAGGCTCACCCTCCTCCTTCGCTTTGCTACGTCTCGCTCCTCACTTCGACCGCTTCGCGTAAGGCCATTCTCAGGCTGTAGGGATGACGGATCCCTCAACTGTACCGCTCCCGCCTGCGCGCGACTCGCTCGACTATCCACGTCCACCTCGCCCAGCGTCTCTCACCAACGGCGGCGCCGCCCTCTCGCTCGAGCCAGTACACGAGGACCAAGGCGGGGCAGTACCGCCGCAGGAGGAGTATCAGGAGGAGGAATTAGCAGAGGGAGACTACCCTGCAGAGGAGGCAGAAGACCGGATACGGAGGCTAGAAGATGAGCTGGTCAGGACGAGGGAGGAGAAGGAGCAGTTTGAGGCCCAGTATCGCTCGCTGCTGGGCAAACTCACCAACATGAGGAACACACTAGGAGACAAGCTTAAGCAGGATGCAGTGAGTACCCTCTTCTGTAGTGTTAGCTCGCTGCAGAAGCGACGAGCGGCAGAGGCCACGCGTGTTGACCAGCTCTCTCACACATCTCTCAGGACGAGCTCGACCGGCGGGAGCAGGAAATCTCGGACCTACGCGCGGCCAACGAAGACCTTACAGCCTCGGTCGAAACACTACGCCTCGAGCTCATCCAGACCAACGACGACGCCGAGCACGCCCATTCCGAGCTCGAGCAGCTGCGCCTTCGAGCCTTCGACTCGCAGAAGCTCACTTCAGAGGAGGCGAGCGAGCGGGAATTGGCACTGAGGGATGCGCAGGAGGATCTGGAGCGCGTCAGGATGGAGCGCGAGGAGTGGGAGGGTGAGGCCATGCGCGAGAGGGTCCGGAGGGAGGAGCTCGTCACGCGCTTGGGGCAGGTCGAGATGGAGCTGGGAGTGGCCAAGAGCGAGAGGGAAGTGCTTAGGGAGGAGAGGGATCGCGAGGCGGAGAGCGCCTCCAACCTGCATGCTGTTCTCGAGGAGTTCCAAGCCGGTCAGTCCGAAGCTCGAGCTCGGGAAGGGAGATCGAATGCTGACCCACTTATGCTACAGCCAAGGAGCGGGAATTGGAGTCAACGCTCGGAGACCTACAGGCTCAGCTGCAGGCGTCCAACGACTCGCTGGCGACCTACAAGCAGCGCGCAACGACGGCAGAGGTGCGCCGCTTCGCTTTCTCTCCGCCGAGAAGCTTCTCGCTGACCCTCTCACTTCATAGGCCAACCTCGCAGCAGCACAAAACGACTCGGAGAAGGTCCTCATGCTTACGAAGCAGGTCAAGGACCAGAGTCTGCTCACGGGCAAGCTACGCCATGAGGGTTCGTTGCTACCTCCTCGTCTCGCCCTTCGCTGTGTGCTTATCGATATCGCCCTACAGCCGTCATCCTCAACGAGCATCTCACAGAAGCCCTTCGGCGACTCAAGAAGGACTCCAGCGAGAACTCGGTCGACCGTCGCCTCGTCTCCAACGTCCTCATCACCTTCCTCAACACCCCTCGCGCCGACACCAAGCGGTTCGAGATGCTGCAGCTCATCAGCTCGATCCTCTCATGGTCGGACGACCAGCGAGAGCAGGTCGGCTTGCAGAGGTCGAGCGGCTTGAGCGCGCCGGGTGTGATTGCGAGTGGGTCGAGGGGAGGAGGGAAGGGTCATGCGAGAAGTGGGAAGGGCAAGGCGGTGGACGATCTTGGGGAGAACGAGGTGAGCTTCGTCGTGCGCTTGTTTGTCTCGCAGATGCTGACCCTCTTCGTCGCGCAACAGTCCTTCAGCGACCTGTGGATCGAATTCCTCCTCAAGGAATCGCAGAGTGGCGCCCAGCACGCTCCACAGAACGGCGCCACGGGCACTTCCTCCCCCAGAACTCCCGGCAGCACCACCCCCGGCTCCCCTCTCTCCCCGAGCTCTCCCTCCGGCCTACCTTCCCATCGCAACTTCATCCTTCCCGACCTCGGCTCCCCTCCACCTCCGCCAGTCCCAGTCCCAGCGCCAGCTCCCGCTTCTCGGCGGCCGAGCCTGACCTCCTTCTTCGGTCGAGGCTCAACTCCAGCAGCGGCACCACCGCAGACGCCTGGCAGCGTCAAGGAGGAGCCATGAGCGCGGTCGACGGGAGAAGGGACACTTGTGCATGTTTAGCTCTCGTTCAGATTCAATCTTTTGTGGATGTAACGCAACCCTCATCATACCTCAAGCAAGCGAGTTACACGGCAAAGGCAAGAAGAGAACGAAGGGACTACGCAAGCTCGCAGGGCTACTCGGCAAAGGCGAACTTGACCGACTTCTTCTTCTTCTTCTTGAGCGGCTCCCCCTCGCCGTCTAGCTGTCCAGCAGCGGACCTCTCAGTCTTCAAAGGGTCGACGGCGGCCGAGGCGGGGTCGGGGAGAGGCGGGAGAGGTGGAAGCGGGAGTTGGCCGGGCGAGGGAGGTTCGGCGGCGAGGTCGTCCTTGATCAACGGCACCCTCTCGAGCGCTTCGATGGGCTGAGTCGACGCTTCGAGGTAACTCGCCGACTGGAGAAGGTCGGAGAGCTTCGAGTCGCGTTGAGGTTGCTTCGTTTTGGCAAAGTCTGCGAGCAGGGATGGTCAGGTCAGAATCGCCGAGCGTCTCTATCGTCGGCTCGACTCACCGATGGGGTTAAGGTCAGCTCGACGCTTAAGCAAAGCATCCTCGTAGCTTCCGGGGACGACGAGCACCGAAAGATGGACGGGCTTGGTCTGGCCGAGACGATGAGCTCGCTTCGCCGCCTGCACCTCAAGATCTGCGATGTACGTCGTCAGCTCTTGTAGGCGAGGGAGAGGGAGGCGAGGACTCACCAGGCTGCCAGATGGGCTCGAGCATGATGACACGGGACGCTGCTGTGAGGCAGAAGCCGCGACCTCCGAGGCGAGCATCGACGAGGATGACCTGTTGAGACAGAGAAGGTCAACTCTCGACCGAAAGAGACCTTCCCGAGTCGACTGACCTGGCACTCTTGCGCACTAGTCGAGTTGAAGCGAGCTGCAATCGCTCCACGGTCGCGGTTCTTGCCATGGCTAGCAAAGATGGCGTGGCGGATGCCGAGAAGGTCGAACGCCTCGGACAGGTTGGCGAAGACGAGGTCGGGCAGACTCGAGCAGAAGACGATGAACTTGTCCTTGGGGTACTCCCTCACGGCCTTGACGACCCAGTTGAGCTTGGCGGAAGTGGAGGACCCAAGCTCGATCTGGCGGAAGATCGAGTCGGGTGGGAGGGGGAGGAGGACCTCGACCTCTCCCTTCTTGCGCTTCTTCTTGATGGGCTTAGGCTCGGTGTCGGCGATGGCCTTGCTCTTGGGTGGGATCGCAGCCTCGCGCTTACGCTTGGCCTCGAAGGTGATGAGCTCCTCCCTCAGATCCTCATCGTCCTTCCAGGTGGCAAGCTCTGGCTTCCTCAACTCCTTGAGGTCGACGCGAAGAGTGACGAGATCGTCCAAGGGTACGAGCGTACGTCCTCGCGCGTTGTCGTCCGCCGCCAAACCGCCGAACGTGCTGACGAGCTCGTTGTCGAGGCCGGAAACGTCGAGGTTGACCGAAACGGAGCCGTTGACCGAAGCCCACTCGGGGTCGTCGAGCGCCGCCTGCATCACCGACAGGGCTTTCCGTAGTCCTCGACGATCCTCTTCGCTCCACTTGGGGCTCTTCTCCGACTCGAGCGTCTCCTCCGCGTACTTGATGGCGCCGAGTAGGCGGGCGTGGATACCGTTCGAACCGTTGGAGGCGAAGAAGAAGGATGACGCGGCCAAGTTGTCGGTGAGCTCGTCGAGATACTTCTTGTTGCGGGGCGCGAAGAGGTAGTCTTGCTGTGAAGTGAAAGGGTAGTCAGCGAGAGGCGCCGGAGGGGCTGGACGGCGAGCTCACGTCCTTCCGCTGCGAGAGAACCGAATTGGTCTTGAATACGGCAATGAGGGCGTTGTAAGTCTTCCTCTCCGTTTCTCCGAGATTGATGTTGACGACGCAGCGAGTCAGCGGTGGTAGTTGGTAGGCTTCCTTGACGCGCTCGGGCGAGTTGCGAACGATGGCGCTGTTGAAGATACGCCCGAGACGCTCTGCTCCACGACCATGCTTGAGGATTGGATCGGTGATGATCTGGCGCCAGTTCTCGGTCTTGGGGAAAGCCGGGTGTTGGAGGAAGCGGGAGAAGAGCTGGCCAACTCGGTCGTAGTCCACCTCGCTGCCGCCGACCGTCGAGTCGTGGGCGAAGAGAGCGCCTTCGTTCTCCGCCGTTGCAGAGCGCAGGTTGGTAGAGGGCGTTCCCGAGATGGCCCACCGCGAATCGGCTCGAAGCTGGATGAGAAGCGCGAGATCAGCGCGGATTGCGCGACTGCTGAGCGAGAACTCACCTCCTCCGCCAGAAGCCTCGTCCTGTTTGCCGAGGATAGCGTATGGCCTTCGTCCACCATGAGACGCCTCCAGTGGACTCGGCGCAGGGGCGAGTGAAGATCTCCGGCGGCATCGCCGAAGCGCGCGATGCTCATTAGGACGACGTCGTAGCCTGCCAGCTGCTGCGCTGTGACGAACCCATCCTTCTTCGTGCGAAGGATGAGGACTCGGAGAGCGCCTTGCTCGACATGCTTGGCGACTTCATCCTTCCACTGGCGCACCAAGTCGGTGGGGACGACGATGAGAGTGGCGGTCGAGACAATGATCTGCGAAGGTTGCGCTCCTCCATGGCGACCTTGTCGACTCGTCACCTGAGCGGGAGACGCGCGTAGGTTGTAGTAGGGGTTGCAGTCGCCGAGCTGCTCAACGAGTCCGCCGAGAAGAGGGTCGTCGCTGGCGTAGTGGATGGGGATGGGTGATGTACGAACGTAGTCGATCATAAGGGCTCGAAGGCTGGGCAGGGGAGGTCGAGCGTAGCGAGCGTCTTCGGCTTCTTGTCGCGCCAGAGCTCGCTCGTACTCCTCCCACTCGATTGCGTCCATCTCCTCGGCCTTGAGGATGGGCGGGAGCACTCGAGGGCGTAGACTCTTCTCCTCTTGCCTGGTACCGAAGAAGATGTCAGTTTACACCGAGCCGAAGAGAACCAGCGAGCTCACATCTCCTTGTCGAACGGGAAGTTGCGAGAGAGATGGGTCATGAGGACCGGCTTGGGAGAGTCGGATGAGCCGTCGAGGTACGTGGGGGTGTCTTCGAGGTGAGGAAGCTCCCGCAAAGTCGACAAGACGAGAGCGAGGCAGATGCACGTCTTGCCTGCGCCCATGTCCTCGGCGAGGATGCCCGACCTCGGCTCAATCTCGCGCGGCGGATCCCTCCTCACGTCGCCTCGAAAGCTGACGTAGTATGGAGACGAGTCGATGGGACTGGTGCGAAGGATGAAGGAGGGGTCGATAGCGCTGTCTGGGGCGAGCTCGCGTTGGAGCATTTTGGCGAGGGAGGCCTGCGATGCACGAAACGAAAGTGAGCTCTACTGCTGCGTCGAGAGCGGAAGCCACGCACCTTCTGGTAGGTGTACAACTCCGTGAGGAAGCCAGCAGGGTCATTCTCGAGGGCGGCAGCGATACGATCCTTAGCGAGAGGGGAAGCGTTGTCCAGCGAGTCGACCGAATTGGGGTCGATGGGAGGGGAGGGTACAGCACGATAGAGCTCGAGAATGCTGCGCTTGTCCTGCTCGGGCGATGTCTGGAGGTCAGCTCGACATCGTCGGTGATCTTCTCTCGGCGGCTCACCTGCTCCTCCATCGCGCTCGGCTGCCCATCATGCCCCGCAACGCCGTTCCACTCGCCTTGATCCACCCGCACAGCGCTCAACACCCCAACTACGACCGAGTCGGCCGGCCGTGCCCTCCTGCCTCTCGCAAAGTCGACCTGCTCGCGCTCCGGCAGCTCGACGGGGACAAGGTAGATGCGGAGGATGATGATACCATTTTGAGCGGCAGTAAAGGTGGCGCGAAGGAGCAAGGCGTCCTGGAGATGGATGACGGTGTCGAGTAGGCCCTCCGAGGCGTCAGTGGTCTTGCGCTTCTTCGCCGGCGAAGCTCGACCTCCCGTCGCCTTGCGCTTGCCCTTGCCCTTGCCTGTGGCCTTGGTTTTGACCGGAGATGGAGGTTCGGGCTCGGTCTCCTCCGTCGCGACCTCCTCGACGGTAGGCTGGCGCTCGAGTATTCCTCTGGCGAGCTGCTTCCAGCCATCCTCCGCCGCTTCTACGAGAGCTCCCTCAGGGATCGAGTGCTTGCTAAGGAGGATGGTCCCAGCGGGAATGAGGCGATCGAGGGGAATGGGTGTGCGGGTTGGCTTGTTGGGAGAAGGAGGAGGCCGAGGAAGGGGGAAGTGAGCCGCCGAGGCCTCGGCGGGGCTGAGGGGAGTGGCGGGGGTTGGTAGGCCATGAAAGTCGGGGGTGGTGGAAGGAGGATTGGGAGGTGATGGTGAGGGCGCTCGAGCGGCAGGCAGAGGCTCGGACGAGTTATCTGGATGCCCTTCGAGCGGCGATTGAGGGTGAGGAGTCGGAAGGGAGGCGGCTGCTTCGGGCGGGGGAGTGCTGAAGCGAATGTGACTCGGCAGTGTACGCTGTACAGCCGAGTAATAATTAGCGAGCGTTCAGATGGGACCAACGAGCTGAGACCTCACCTCTCGAGCGCTGAAGCTGGTCTCCTCCTCTTGATATTCGTGGCCCTCCCCCTGCGATTGCTCCTGTACGGGCTTGCTCTTCCTCACACCGCTTTTGACCCTTCCCTCGTCGACGCCCGCTGCACTGAGGCTCATAGCGACGGTCGGCATGCGGGCTTGAGCTCCAAAAGGTCCCTCGTCATCCATGGGGGTCTCGACGTGCAGTGGTAGCTCCTCCTAGTACCTGCGTAGCTTTGTCTGTCGAGACGGAGCTTGCCCGGAACAGCGAGCGGCGAAGAGAACCGGCGGAGGAGAAGTGGAGGTTCGTTTCGAGAGCACCCTGAGCCAAAGCGATAGAGCTGAAGGTGTGTCGCTACTGTCGACGTTTGCTGTTACGGCTTTGCTCCGGCTGGTGCTGTCTGAGAGTTCGCCGAGATGAGGTCGAAGGAAAGCCCCTGCTCGCCTGAGACTCCGCATCCCTTGAGATATGCTTGCATGGAGCCCGACGAGACGAAGCGCTTTGGAGCTCAATGGAGCGTGGCTTGGATCTAGGAATACTCTTGAGATCTCGGAAAAGCCCCTCGCTCGTTCCCAGAGCTGCTCCTTCGCCGAGAGTTCTTCGCAGGCGGACACGGCTTCACAGGTGCGGCCGTTCCACTGCACCGCTACCTTTTGTTGATAATCTATAGATTAAAGATGAACGCGAACGCCGTTCCTCTCGGCAACCTGCAAAGAAGGAAGCGATCAGCACGAGCGCCGAGACCGAGTAGGGGAGGCGACGAAGCCTGCTTAAAGCGCTGGGAGAACCTAGCAAGGCGTGAGGAGGGTTGCTTACCTTAATGACATCGGCAACGACACCCATGGCGGTGACATCGGCTCCGGCTCCAGCTCCCTGGACGATGAGAGGGCGCTGCGAGTAGCGAGCAGTGTGGAAGGCGATGATGTTGTCGGATCCAGACAGCGACGAGGCGAAGGGGTGAGACGAGGGGTACCTTTAGGAAAGGAGGTCAGCTTTCGCAGTGGTGAAGGATAGCCGCCGAGGCATTGAAACTCACTTCTCCAGCGCGCACTTGACGAGGCCGGCCTTGCGGTCGATGACTCCGACATAGCGAAGGACCTTGTCCTCGGCCTCGGCCTCGGAACGGAGCTTGTCAAACTCGGCATCGTGGTCGGCGAGCTTGGTGACAAACTCCTCTCCGCTGGCGATGTTGGCGAGCGCCGCGGGGATGAGGGTCTCGGTCGAGAGGGAAGCGTAACCTTCGGGGAAAGCGGGGAGAGCAGGTAGGGCGGAGGGGTTGGCGGAGATGATGCGGGAGAGGATGGTGAGCTTGCGAGCGACGTCCGAGCCCGAGAGGTCGTCGGCGGGGTGGGGTTCCTTTGAACCGCGGCGAGTGTATGGTCAGCGAGAGGCTCCGAAGAAGCTTTCGCACACCACTCACAGTGTAGCCGTTCTCCTTGGCAATCTTGACAATCTCGCTGAACTTGGGTCCAGCAGCTCCGCTTCCTCGGGGCTTCGAGAACTCGTTGAAGATGTACGAGAGGGTTCCACTCAGGACTCCCTCGACCTTGGTGACCTCATCTCCAGTCTTGACGAGGTCGCGGAGGGTAGAGATGATGGGGAGACCAGCGCCGACGGTGGCCTCGAGGTAGACGAGCCCGGCGCCGGGCGCCGACTGAGCTTCGAGGATCTGTTGCCAGAGGGCATCGCTCGAGGAGAAGCCCTTCTTGTTAGGGGTGACGACCGAGAGTCCTGACGAGATGGCGCTAGGGTACAGCTCGGTAACGGACAGGTCCGAAGTGCAGTCGACGAGGATGGTGTGGGTCTTCGACTCGCGCGAGTCGGCGGCGAGCTTCTTGATGAGTTCGGCGGGGTTGGCAGGCGAGTAGGAAGCTCCAGGGTGAGTCGACGAGGTGGGAAGGGGGGCCGAAGAGGCGGGGAGAAGGGAGAGAAGGGTCGCGCCGTCGACGTTGGACGCGGAGGGGGCGATGGAAACGGTGTGCTTCGAGTTGGAGAGGGAGATGATGTTGAACAGGCGACCGAGAGCAGGCGATGTGAGCTGGTTGACGACCTGCTTGCCTACGAGTCCGACTCCGATGATAGCGACGGCGCAAGACACTGCACGAGCGAACGAGCGGAAGGCGTCAGCTCGAGTCAAGCAGCTCGACGCGGCTGTAGCGGTGTAGGCAGCTGTCCAACTATCCAGAGTCACTGGTTAGAGCTCTCTGGCACTTACTGTTGAGATAATGAGATGCGAGATGAGCGCAGAAAGCCAACCTTGACGTCCTTGACGGCGAGAGCGATGAGGTGCTTCCTTCGACTTCCTTGTGCTGTACTCTGTTTGACTACAAACAGCTGTCAGTGTGCGCTATAGCTACAATATCACCTCTGATGCTCTCCAAAGCGTCCTGTGGGCCATCAGATCACCCTGGTCGGCGGGATGCAGAATAGGCGACTGTATGCGCTCGTTGTGCGGCTTGCGCTGGTTATGAAGAAGTGTCAAGGAGCTGGCACAGCTTATTAAGATACACCCATTCACCTACCGCCTCTCCATCGTCTACTGGTTCAAGCATCTTCTTCCAGCACGATCGCCGAGCCGTTGCAGTCTTCGCCGCCCGCTCAGCTGCTGTCCAATGTAGCTGCAGAAGAGTCAAGTATGACACGAAAGGCGCAAACAATCGTAGGACGCCTTCGTTGGCCGCCTGCACCCCGTCCGAGGGTCGCTGAGCGTACTTCTCCTTTCTCGGCGCTGGCTCTCCACCTCTTCTTCCGCTCCCAACACGAGAGCTGGGACTGCTCTCGGATGTGAGCGATGATTTGAGTACAGCTCTCGACGACGGGCGCACCACGCCGCTATATAACTCAATACAGCCCGACTCTCGGCCCTCCCGACCTCTCGCACATGCGAACGGCGTTGCCTTGCTCAGCCGGCGACGGAGAAGTCGAGGAGGACCACGCGCGGGGTCTACGCCTAGCGGACTTCTACATCAGTTCGAGAAGTGCTCCAAGAGCTGGTATTTCAGAAAGGTTCCCCAGCAGGAGCAAGGCACCGAACGAGCTGGCTCTCTAAAGCCAGCGAGGGCTGGAGAGCGTCTCCTGCTTAGGTTGCTCCTCGCTTTCCTCTTCCTCCTTGCACCTAGCCAGCGCAACTACCCCCCGCGCTGCATCCCGTACCAACACCTCCCTCTCTGGTCTTCGCCCCCCCTCTCAGACTCCCCACTTCGACCTCGCCGAACTCGTCTCCGTCGACTCTCCATCTCTCAACATGGCCGCGCCGGGAATGTCGCCTGAGCAAGCTGCTGCTATGGCTGCCGGCATCCAGGCCTTCAAGAACGTGCAGGGGCCGCTGCAAGTCGGAATACAGGTTTCTCTCATCCTGCTCGGCGTCGTGACCTGCCAGCTCTCGACCTACGTGCGCCAGTACTTCAGGAAGGACTCGTGGTACACCAAGAGCTTTGTCCTCCTCGTGTACCTTTCGCTACTCATCAAGGCCGCCTGCGACATGGCCACTACTTATCAAACTGTGAGTTGATCTCGGCGCCGAAGCTAAGCGGGGCAAGACGACGGCGCTGCCCACCATTGAGGGGCACAATTGGTCAAAGAGAGGAGCTGACTACTGCTCTACTGCAGTATATCACCGCATGGGGTACACCTGGCTCTCCCTACCTCCTCGACTCGACGGCCGCCGGAGTCCTCCTCGCCTGCATTACTCTCGCGCTTTGCCAGCTGTGGCTGGTGCACCGCGTCTACGTGGTATGTACTCCCATATAGCCAGCTTTTGGCATGGCTGACTTTACCTCCCGTCTGCAGGTCTCGCAGAAGGCCCTACCCGCGACAATTCTCGGACTTGTCCTCGCTTTGGCTTCGACGGCGCTGCAGCTCGCCTACGCTATCCTTCGGAGTACGTGAAGGTGAAAAAGAGCCCACTTGCGTATCTCTGCTGACTTTAGCACTCCCTGTTCCTCCACAGTTCAAGTTCGCAACGTGCGCGACCCTTCGTTCCAGGGAGACGTTTACCTCAGAGCGTGGGCTTGGACGTCTATGGCGACACAGATATACCTGTGCGCTGCATTCGTCTTCTACGCCCTGCGACAGACCAAGACCGCGATGAGCGCCAGGTGTGTCCAAGTCCTCCAGCTCGGCGCTGCTCTTCTCCGATGGTCTCGACTGGCAACTAACGCTCTGTACGCTTCACAGGCTGGATTCGGTGCTCCGAAGTCTCACTCGACTAGCCATGCAATCCTGCTTCCCCACCGCATCAATCGCCTTCGCTACAGCCATCACTCAGGACCGCCATCCTCATACCGGCGAGTTCATTGGGCTCCAGGTGATCCTACCGGCACTCTACGTCTTCTCGGTCCTCTACACTTGTGAGTTCTCGCACTATAGCTGTGCTCTCTCTCATAAGCCTCAGCTGACCCACTCCATCCTCGTAGTGAACGCTCGCGACCGAATCGCCGAACAGGCTAAAACGGCGACTGGAGAAGGCGAGGGCGCCTCCAACTTCAAGTCCTCCATCTTCTCGCCTACTCAATCCGCGAACGAGCAGTTTGGCGGCTATCGATCTCGAGTAAGGCGCTCACTGCGTCGTCGTCTCCTGCTCCGAGGCTCGGCGCTGACCTTTTCACCGTCGCAGATGGGCAGCTGGGCTTCCACCTTCACTCGTCGGGACTCCACCGCACCCGAACCTACCAAGGACGGGATTGCTTGCACCGTCGACGTATCGCAGCGCGTCGAGCGAGTCATGTCGCTCGACACGGTGGATGAGAGCGCCGAGGCTGCAAAGGGGGAGAAGACCGAGGCGGTGAAGAAGCCCGAGCAGGCGAGTAGGGTGAAAGCGCATCTATGGCATCGCTGGGATCACCCGACTACCGATGCTAGCGAGCAGGTGTGATCAGCTGGGAGCGACTCGATGGAAGGAGGGCGAGGGAGGAGGGCGAGTAAACGAAGTCTAGTCCGCGGTGTATCATTATGTTGTTGAGTAGGGAGCTCAGGCAATCGAACCCCTCTGTGCCATCTAGTCGGCTGGCTCTTTCTCAATCTGCGATGCTCAGCGTTCGGCGCACTTCAGTCTTTTTACATGAACATCAAAAAGCTGAGGGGGTAAAGGGGTACAAAAGAAAAGAGTGGGGGTAACCTAAACTGCGGGGGAATGTTCTGCTAGATACAGAGCCTATCGCCACGGCTGATGTGAGGAAGGAGGAGGAGCGTGCGGGTGGTGAGGAAAGGCCGAGGTGGAAGTTGAGGGCGGCGGCGGTGGGAACGCCGCTGTGCGGACGTAGGGCCGATCTGTTCGCTCGTAAGGCTTTTGATTGAAGTAGTCGCCGGGAGGGAGAGGAGCGGTAGACGGTCGGCTGGGCGGGGTGAGATGCGAGCCGAAGGGGGTGCGATCGCTCGGGTCGAGCGAGCGGCGAAAGAACTCGCCCGGCGTGGAGGCGGAGGATGAGTGTGA
Organism: Leucosporidium creatinivorum; assembly: GCA_001600635.1. Classification (NCBI taxonomy): domain Eukaryota; kingdom Fungi; phylum Basidiomycota; class Microbotryomycetes; order Leucosporidiales; family Leucosporidiaceae; genus Leucosporidium; species Leucosporidium creatinivorum. Next base: position 87,099 of record BCKL01000008.1, on the reverse strand, counting down.
AGAGTGGCCGTAGGGAGGTGGAAAGGAGGAGGGAGATCCTTGCACAGGCGACCGCCAGGCGTTGGAAAGCGGGATGGGCATCGGCTGCCGCAACGCGTCGTAGCGACGATCCGACTGAGGCGAGTGAGGGGAGAAGTGCGTCGTCGAGAAGTGCGTCGGTGCAGCGGGGTGGCGGTAGTGCGAATGAGCGGAGGAGGGCGCCTCGTAGGTCCCATCCGAGTAGCGACGAGTGGTCGTCTCGAAGGCGGCGAAGGGGTCGACCGGCTTCCTCGGCACGTGAGGCTCCTCGAGACGGTGCTGAGGATAGTGCTGATGGGAGTGCTGGGGTGGAGACCTGGGCTTGGGAGCATCGCTCTCGTCCTCGGTCGTCACGCTGCCCGTATCGCCATTGCCAGCGCCGAACCAGTCGTCGCGAGCGGGCGTGTTGACCTCCTCGTCGGGCGTATCCTCGTTGAGCAGGTTGCGGATCTGCATGCCGGCTTTGGCGACCTTGTCGTCGATGGCTGGGAGGTCGACCCGAGGGTTCTCGGGGAGGAAGAAGCCGGCGCGAGGAAGGGCGACGCCGTTGGGGCCGAATGACTCGCTGAGGGGAACGCCGAGTGGAGCCTGTTGATAGCAGAAGGGTCAGCGAGGCACAGCTACGGTTTAAAGCGCGCAGAACGTACGATGTACTCGGCTGCAGGGGTATCACGAGCCGAACCGCCCGTTTCCTCGCCGTCGTCAAAGTTGCCGCCTGCGCGGTCTGCGACTTCGTCGAGATTGAGCTTTTTCGAGTCTGTTGATAGAAGAGGAGTCAGCCTGAGTACGAGCAGAGCGAGATGAGAACCGAGGCGTACGGTTTTGGAACCACTGGATGATTGAGAGATGAGGGTCAACGAGCCGCTCGGTCGAGAAAGAAAAGCAAGGGAGCACTCACGTTTCGACACTGCACCGCCGTCTTGTTCTCCAATCCCGCTGCCAATCTCGTCCAGTCCCTCCCATGCACGCCTAGCAGCCTCACAAACTCGTTCCTCTCGGCGACCGACCAGTACGAGCTCGCCGTCTTGCGCCTCGAAGCAGCTGCCTTGCCTCCTCCCCCTGCACCACCCTCCTCCTTCCTCTTAATCCCTTTCTCATCCAGCACCATCGAGGTCGACTCCTCGCCCTCGCCAAAGCCGGCGAGTGCGCCGAGCGCTTCGGCCGCCTCGAGCATGCCGTCCGAGGGGAGGAGAGCAGCATCGCGAAGCTTGGGCGTGCGAGCTCCCTTGGCGGACTTGTTGGAAGCGGAGGGAGTGGTGACGGGGCGTTGGTGGAAGGGGAAGTCGGCGCCTTCCTCTTGGATCTCGTCGAGGGGAGTGGCGGAGGGAGGAGGGCCAGGTCGGTTGGTCGAGCCCGGTGGCTGGAAGACGGAGGGCGATTCGAGAGCGCGACGCGAGGATTGAGGGGAAGGAGGTGGCGAATCCTCGTCCTCGTCGCGATCGTCGGCGCGGACTCGTTTGAGGTTGGCGAGTAGCGACGAGCCCTTCTTGCCTCCCTTGGCGTCGTCGGCCGCTCCACGCTTCCTCGTCTTGTTCCTCCTCCTGCCGTCGCGGCCTCTGCGATCCGAAAGCGAGCGGAAATCGATCGTCGTCTTCATCCTGTAGTAGAAGAGGACGCATTGCGCCGTCGACTTGTCCGGCAGCTCGGCTGAGATCTTGCCAAACTGCTTCGGATGCTGCGAGAAGCGCTTGCAGAAGATCTGCACCTCGTCCTCGGTCCAGAGGTCCAGCGGCTGCTGGATGCCAAAGAAGTCCTCGGGATCCTCGACCAGTCGGCGCTCGTCGTCCAAGGCGTGGAGGTCGCGCCGCTCCGTATCGTCGATGATCATGTCGGGGACGACGGCAGCGGTCCTCGAAGCACGAAGGTTGGGATCGCGCATATCGGCCGTCTCGAGGCTGGCGAGAATCTCGAGAAACTCGGCTTCGGAGCGAACGGCGTCGCCAAAGCCGAAAGCGTTGTTGGCGTTGTTGCGGCGGTTGGTGCGGCCAGTGACGATGGGTGCTGGGCCAGGAGTGGTCGGCTCGGGATAGAAGGGGAGGCCGACGCCGTCGATGGAAGGGGTGACGGGGACGGTGGCGGGTTGCGTTCGACGATGGATGCGATCCTTGATGCGGTCGAGTCGACGACAATGGGCCTTCCAATCCTCGTTGAGCGCCTTGTACTGCCCTCGCAGCTCGACCATCTTCTCGCCCCTCCGCTGATCACGCTCGGCGAAAGCCTCGCAGAGGAACGGCCTCAGCCGCTCGTGCGACTCCCACGACACGGCGAAGAGCTCCTGATTGGTCGCGTCGCGCAGTTGCTCGGCGTGTGCACGCTCCTTGGCCGTGCGAGCTCGGTTGGCTTCCATGAGGGCGTTGACGTCGCCGAGATCTTGCTCGTTGGCGGAGATGATGTGACCGAGGACGGATGCAAAGTTGCGAGGAGGGGATTGTGGGGGAGAGGAGGAGGTTTGAGTAGGAGGAGAGGAGAGCTGGTGCGCCGAGTCGTTCTCCCCAAACTCGAGCTCCGGTCGATCTTGCTCCTCCGAGGTCGTCTCCTTCATCTCCTCCTCTGGAAGCGCCTGCTCCGACTCCACCACTGGCTGTACCTCGAGCCTCTCCTCCACCACATCGACCACCATCGGCTCGGGCTCGACCTGAAGCGGAGGCTCAAATTGAGGCTCGACGACGGGGGAGCGAATCTCCCCAGCTTCTGCCTCCTCCTCGCGCTGCTGTAGAATCTCGAACGGTACTGGAGGTTCGTCGACTTCCATCGCAACAATGACGGGTTTCGGGGAAGGGATGATACGTGCAGGAGGGGGAGGCGGCGAGGCGAGCACGGCGATGGCAGCGGGAGGAGTGGGTACGGGTTCGAGCTCCACAGAGACGACCTTGGGCTCGGCCTCCTTGGCTACGGCGATCTCCTCCGTCTCCGTCACCGCTGGCTCGACCTCCAGAGCCACTGGGTCAGGAGCGGGAGGTTCGGGCACGGGCTCCTCCTTCGCCCTGACGGGGACGAGTTCTCCCTCCTCCTCTCCCTCCTCTAGCTCGACAAGCTGATCTCCAATCTTGGCTATGATGGGGCCGGAGGGTGCTGGTGTCGGAGGAAGTGGAGAAGGAGCCTTCGGCGAGGGTTTCGGAGAGACGACGACGCGTGGTTGGAGCGGAGAGATGGTGGATGCGGAGGAATGAGGGAGAGGGATGGCTGATTTGGGAGAGGATCGAGGTGCGGAGGAGATGGGAAGAGGAGCAGGAGGCGGTGGTGGAGGAGGGCGAGGAGGGTAGAGGTCGGACTCGTCGACGAGGCCAGGCTCGGGCGACGAGGCGCGCGTGGGCTCGTCTCGCAGATGCACCGTCACGGTCGTCTTGCTCCCATTCGGCTCGACGCGCAATGAAGCGACCTCGGCGCCTCGCTCTCCGTCGCCCTTCTTCGGGCTGTCGTCCTCCTCCCGCCGAGCAGGCCATGGCGGAGGTAGCTTGCTCGCTTGCTGGTAGTCGGCGCGTGGGACGTATTTGGCTGTTGGTGCTGTTGGTGGTGGTGTTGGTGGAGTAGGCGGAGCGGGGCGAACCGAGGCGAGATCGGGTCGCTCGGGGATGTGAGGAGGTCGTTGCCGGGTGAGTTCTGAGATTGGAGGAGGTTGCGTAGGAGGGCGGGGGAGGGAGGAGGAGGGATTGCGGAGAGGGATGGAGTTGACAGATGTGAGATGGCCTGGTCGTTTGGGGAGGAGAGGGAGAGAGGCGGGAAGGGAGGGCTTGCCGCGATTGAAGCCCGCTCCTGGTCGAGTGGGAAGCTCTTCCTTGGGACGAATGAGTGTCGGGCGACCGCTGAAGCGGTCGTCGTGATCCCTATCGCGGTCTCGGTCGTCCCTCGGCCGCTCCCTGTCCCGCTCCCGATCCCTGACCCTCGGCGGCGTCCCCGGACTTCTCGACCTGCTACGACTCCTACTCCTGCTCCTCGACTCGACCGATCTTGCAGGACCCTCTGAGATCTCGCCTGGCGAGTACGAGCGATCTCGCTCGCGGCGAGGAGGAGGGGAGCGATTCGAGAGTCGGCCTCGTCGGGCTGATGACGAAGCGCCGTGGGAGTTGTCGGATCCAGAAGGAGATGGAGGTCGGCAGAAGCGTAAAGAGTCGTCGACGTCGGGGTAGCGTCCTGAGCCGCTGAATCTGGAGTGCGTCCGAGAGGTCAGCTCGAGCGATCTCCTCCTCTTTGACCTAGCCCGGGCTCCTACGTACCCCATCTTTCCCTCGCTACCTCTTGGTCGCCCTCCACCTCGCTCTCTATCGAATGCGTCGGCTCGTCGCCGCTCTGGGCTGACGGGACGACTCCTCCCTGGCCTCCCAACAGACCTCGCATCGTCCTCCCCCTCATCCTCCGAGCTATCCCTCATCCTCTTACGCGAAGTAACGCGATTGCGATACGGCACCTCGAATCCTCCTCCTGTCCCACCTGCTGCTCTGCGCGACCCCAAGCTGTCGGCCATGAAGGGTCGACTGCCTCGGTCCCTGCTATCCCTATCGCGCTCCGTCTCCCTGCCCCAAGCTCCCGTATTGGAGGAAGGAGTAGAGCTGCCAATCCTCTGCTGCTGCTCACTGGCGCGCACCTCGTCCCTCGTGCCCCATCCTCTGTCGGCAGGGCCTCGCTCCCTCTCCGCTCCCAGGGAGGAAGCCGCTCCTCCGCGCTCTCTCCTGGGTTCTCGATCCCAAGCTCCTCGTGCAGAAGCGGCGGGGAGTGATTGCGCGGTAGCAGGCGGTGGGCTCCTGTAGCGCTGTGCTGGACGAGGTGGGAGGTGCGCAGAAGTGGTTGAAGAGGAGGGAGCGTCGGGGCGCCAGTAGGGTTGATTGGACGAGGCGAGGGAAGGAGTGGATGGTTCAAATGTACGTTGCGGCCCTGCTGGACGGAGTGGGATCGATTGGTAAGGGGAAAGCTGTGAGGAGCGCAAGGGGATGGCGAGGGGTGGCGAGTAGCGTGAGAACCGTCCGGGCCTGTAGTGTGATACAGAGTGAGGGGCAATGAGTATGCTTCTTCTGGTCTGTACTACAGCAGATCCCTCCCAGGCCGAGGCGATGACTTCAATACGAGCTAGTCGGTTGTTTGTCGCTTTGTCGAGACGAAAGGAAAGCTGTAGGACGGTAGAGGGGATGTACTGACCTGTCCCTAGAATAAGGTGGTCTCGGCAATCCTCTAGACTCCCTATCCCTATCCCTGTCCCTGTCCCTATCCCGGTCTCTTGCTCGCCCGTCCATCGACTGCTCTGAGGAGAGGGAAGGGAGGGGGCGCTCCTTGCTCTCGTGTGTTGAAGAGGTGGAAGGGTGTAGCTGAGTAGGAGGCTGTGTTGTACCCTGTTAGAGGTGTAGGGCGATCAGAAGGGCTTTCGCCCTGATGGCGCGGCAAGCGAGCAGACGATGAGGGAGGAGGGCAAGCGAGCAAGTGCCCCTCTCCCTTCTACTTGATCCCAGTTTCATTTCGTCTTCTATTCTACCTCGAATTGAGCTCAATAGGGACTCAGCAATCTCAATTGAACCGCCCGCCATGGTGTCTACCCCTCAGCAAGACCTCATCGACGACCTGCTCGTCGACTACCTCGCCGCTCTCGACCTCTACCAACAAGCCCAGGCTCACCTCTCAGAGTCACTCAAGAGGGTCAGTCTATCGTCTAACTCACTACTAGCTGCTGCTCTGCCCTCAGTCACCTCGTTGTCGCCTCCCTCCGGCGCTCGTGCTGACCTCCGACTCGTTGAGCAGGGCTACTTTGACCTCGCTCGCTCAAAGCAAGCATTGGGGCCACTACGAATGAGCCAGAATAGCTACGATTTGGGAGAGACGCTCAGTAGGGTCCAAGTGTGAGTTCAAGGAGAGCTGCCAAAGCCATCGGCAAGGAGAGCTGACCCGCCCGCTTGAATGCAGGACATTCGCCCCTTTCTCGAGCTCATCAACAACAGAAGACGGCAAATATCCCGAGCACGACCTCGATTGGACTCTCGGGCCATCACCAAGCTCCCTCGCGCCTCCTCCAGCAGCCCCCTCCTCCGCCGAACTCTCGTCCTCCTCCACCCTCCGGCAACGCACGGCTACCAACACCCCCCACTCCACCTCGTCCAATCTTCCAACCCCACCTCTCACCCCCTCCTCTTCCGCCGCCTCCAAAGTCAGCAACCCCCCTTCCGAACCTACTCCCCGACCGCTCTCCCGCTCGCCCTTACTACAATTCTCCGCTTTCCCACCACCAGCATTGAGGAGCGCGGAAACAGAGTTTGCGAAAGCGGTGAGAGGGATGGTCGGGGTGGTGGAGGCGCAGAGGAGGGTGGAGAGGCTGGAAAGGAGGGTGGAGGCAGCGAGGAGGGACGGGCGGGAGGAGTAGCGTGCTGGAGGAGTGGAAGGGTACAGAATGACCTCTCTCGCTACTGTGCAGGAGAAGAGGAAGTAGAGAGAAAAGGGAAGCGTATACAACCTGATCCGAGAAGGGGAAGCTAGAGAGACCGTATCGCCTTTGGTGGGCGAAAGATCCTGGCTGAGCGCTCGTTTTGCGCCTAGAGGGGGTTGGACTGCTCCAGGTTGATGTGAACGCTCTTGACCGAGCAGTTATTGGCGAGTGTGTACTCTCCGAGCTCGCGACCAATGCCGGATTGCTTGTAGCCTGGAGGGAGGCAGAGGCGAGGAAAGAGGGTCAGCCGGTGCTCGGCGAGGACCAGAATCGTCCTTCTGCGAGCTCGGGAGCTCGAATCATCTCCGAAGGGAGTCTGCGAGTGAAGCTGGCTGTAGCACGCCGCCGAGACGCTCTGCGGAGGGAGAACGAGAGGGCCAGCCTCGCCGAGCCGCGGCGGCGCAGGAGAGGATGCTCGTTGATCTCTTCGCAGGAGGCGCCCCTCTGCGTTGTCAAGGGCGAATCGCGCGTAGATAGATCTCATAAGCTTCTCCGAGTAACGAGCGAGGTGCTTAGAGGCTGCAGGAGAGCACAAGGGAGGGAAAGAGACCTCGGCGAGGGCGAGGTAGCGAGTGCGCAGGTGCGGGAGCAGAGCTGCTGTAGTCGAGGGGGTTAAGATGCTCAGTTACGCTTTGTACGTTTCCCATGCATGGGTAGTCAAGAGCCCAAGTACTACAAGGAGCAGCAGCAGCAGCGAGAGAGAGCCCGCTCCTTCGCCGAGTTGACCTCTTCGAGAAGCGAGCGCGACTGACCTTTGCTCACGTGCCGGCAGCTTCGCGTTGTCATGTTTCTTTGAGTTGGACTCTTTGAGTTGGACGAAGCGATATCCTCGCCTCTCGCGAAGCTCTTCAAGAGGTCGGCTCAGCTCGATTTCGCTTCTCTCCTTCCTTCCTCTCACTGCTCTCCCACTCGCTTCTCTCTCTCGCCACAGAGTCTCACCTGTACCTCACTCTCATCTCGCATCTCTCTCACCTTACACACACCTCACTACACTACACACTCTCACACCATGAAGACCACTGGCGGCAAATCGACCAAGACGAGCAGCGGTCAGACTGAGAGGATCAGTCGCTCGAGTGAGTTTCCTCAGCAAAGGCTGCTCTACTCAGCTACAGCGCGCTGACTACTCTCTGCCCCTCTGCTACACACCTACAGCTCGCGCCGGTCTCACCTTCCCCGGTCAGTCGCTGCTCTCCAGCTGCTCAGCTCTCTGACAGCTCTCGCGCTCGACGCAGCCTAATGAGCTACAGCTGACGCGTCTCCTTCTCTCTCGCTCCTCCCCATTTACATATCATCCCCTGATCCATCCTCAACAGTCGGTCGCGTCGACACTCAGCTTCGCAAGGGTCGATACGCTGCGAGGGTCGGTCAAGGAGCGCCTGGTGAGTCTCGCGGCGCGCTCTTCGGTGATGCTGGTCGTCGAGGTGGGAGATGGAGGGAGAGCGCCAAAGCTGACCCGCTGCTACTCCCTCCACAACAGTCTACCTCGCCGCCGTGATGGAGTACCTCGTCGCCGAGATTCTCGAGTTGGCCGGCAACGCTGCTCGGTGAGTTGGCAGGCTGGCTCGCTCGCTTCAGCTAGGTCGATGGGGCGGAAGCTGACTTCTGTGATCGACGTCGCCCCCACAGCGACAACAAGAAGAAGCGCATCATCCCTCGTCACGTCCAGCTGGCCATCCGGTGCGCACAGCTTGCTTCGCTGCTGCTCTCTCGCTTCTCCGTCGTCGACCATCGGGAGGATGGGGAGCTGACCACCGTTCCACTCTCTTCCCACTCTCGCCAATCTTACCGCCCTGCTCTTCTCGCTTCGCTCCCTGCCGGCCGCCCTCGCTGCTTCGACCCTCGCTCACCATCACCAGCAACGACGAAGAGCTCGACAAGCTCCTCTCTCACGTCAACATTTCCCAGGGAGGCGTCTTGCCCAACGTGAGTCGACTGCATTTCTTCTCGGCGCATCCCACCTCTTCCCTGCGCCGAGCTTGCTCCGCCTCGCCTCGACCCGCCCTCGTCGATCTTCTTCTGGCGACAGCTCCCTCCAGTACGAGCCAAAGCTGACTCTTATCTTCCACCATCGCCTTTTACACTGCTCCCCCACTGTCTCCCTCTGACCCACTCCCGTGCCCGTCGCCATCGCCGAGCAGATCCACCCCACCCTCCTCCCTCGCAAGACTCCCAAGGGCCCCTCGAGCGACGACGGCGGCAAGACCAAGTCCAAGAAGTCCAAGAAGAGCAAGAAGGCCGCCGAGGAGAGTGAGGAGGAGAGCGAGGAGGAGCAGGACGCTCACACCTTGCCTCAGAAGGGAGCCAGCATGGAGCTGTAAGCTGAGCACCGAGGTTGCTTGAGTAGGGTCGAGGGTGTGGTCCTGTAGCTTGTCTCTCTGCATCGATGTAGTCATCTCAACCTACCCTTCCCCTCGAGCGACCTGCAAAGCGAGCTGCTCGGAGCGAGAGTTCGGCGCGAGAGATCAAGGGTTCCTGCTTCTCACACGCGCTGCTGTTCGACGAGGGTGAGTCGAGGAAGCGAAGGTCGAGATGTGAAGGGCTACATTGCGAGGAGGGTATCGAAAGGCGGATGCTCGGCGGACGAAAGGGCGAAGGAAGGGGAAGCGGTTATACACTGTCGGCAAGAAGGCGTCAGCTTCCGTGAATTAGCGGAGCGAGGGATAAGCTCACCACTGAACTACTTGGGGCGACCGAAGCGCATCATCACTACATATCATTTGACCCGAGGCTCAGACGACCTTCTCTTCCTCGGCCTTCGCGGCTGCCCTTGCTGCCTGCTCGGCGTCCCTCGTCGCCCGCCTCTCCTGCTGGTAGTATACCGATCCGCCTGTTGACAAGCAGTCAAGTCAGTGAGTGAGCCTCTTCGACCGAAAGAGAGAGGGCAGCGCACCCAGCGCGGCGATGACGGTCACTCCCTGCGCTGCTACACGGTATCGCAGGAACTTGTTGAACTGGGTGCGGTTGCCCTTCTGTAGCGCTGAGGTGGCTCCGAGCAGAGCAGCCACGGTAGCGACGATGCCTAATGGACGAGCGAAGCGGCGATGGTGGGAGGTCGGGGCAATCAGCTCGTGCTTCGGCCGGCAGGAGCGAGCTGTATGTGGAGCGCTACAGAGCAGCAACGAGAGCTCACCGATGGGTACGAGAGGTTCCTCCTTAAACTTGTGGGAGAAGCGCTGCCAAGTCGATTGCTGGCGAGGTGGAGGGGCGGCGACCGAAGACTCCCAACTCTCGCTCGGCGTAGGTGTAGGCGTGTACGTTCCGACCATGACTTTTTCAAATCGATGAGTTTGGTAGAAGCTGTGTTTGACGAGTTGTAGGCGAGTATAATAGGCGAAAGACAACCCGCACTTTGGACTTGGTCGACGCGGGCCAAGTTTTGCTGAGAGTCGCTTGCTTCCTCACCTCTTCACCTCGTCTTTTAAATCTCCTACTACACTACGTAAAAATGGCGCCTAAGAAGGGATCTAAGCAGCAATCCAAGCAGACCTCGCGCGCTCCTTCCGGTGCTTCCACTCCCGCCGTTCGTGCTGAGCCCGTCAAGCTCGCCCCCGCCGCCGCTGGTATCAACTTTGGACAATCCTTCTCTTCTGTTGCCGTCATCAACAAGGTACAGAGTTCATCCTTCTGCTGCTACCCCTGCTCCCCTGCAGCTCAACCGGCAGCGCAAACTGACCCTTGCTTTCGCTTTCACTTCTCGCAGGAGGGACTCGCCGACTGCATTGCCAACGACGACGGAGAGAGGCAGATTGCTTCCGCTCTTTCATTTAACGGAACAGAGGTCGTGAGTAACATTCAGCTCAGCCCGCTTGATCAGCAGAAGTGACCCAGCCTCGCTTGTCGGCAGTACTTCGGAGTCCCTGCCCGCCAGCAGCTCGTTCGCAACGCTCAGAACACCATCCTCAACTTCAGGAACCTTCTCGGCAAGACGTGAGGATGTTCTGCACCCTTACGATGCCTCTGGAGTGAATGCTGACCCACGTTCGGCGCTCCTCGCAGCTACGATGAGGTCAAGTCGGTGAAGCAGCCTTACAACTCGGCTCCCATCGTCGACTCCAACGGTGTCCCCGCCTTCACCGTCGACATTGACGGCAAGCCCTCCACCCTCACCGCCCACGAGTGCACCGTCCGCTACCTCGCCGTCCTCCTCTCCTACGCTACCGACTTCCTCGGCCGCCCCATCACCCACGCCGTCCTCTCCGTCCCAGCCGAGTTCACCGCCGCTCAGGCCAAGGCTCTCACTGCCGCCGCTGAGGAGGCCAAGATCAAGGTCCTTCAGACCGTGACCGAGTCGGCCGCCGCCCTCGCTGCCTACGCCCAGACCACCCTCGACGAGGAGGACAAGATCCCCTCCATCGACCGCAACACTGTCGTTCTCGATGTCGGAGGATCCTCCACCACCGTCACCGTCGTCGCTGTCCGCGATGGCCTCTTCATTCCCCTCTCCACCGTCACCGACTCAAACCTCGGAGGAGAGGCCTTCGACGCCAAGCTGATGGAGTGGTTCGGCAAGGAGTTCACCAAGAAGACCAAGGTCCCTCTGGAGGCTTCCAACCACCGCGCCCTCATGAAGCTCCGTCTTCAGGTCGAGGTGACCAAGAAGTCGCTTTCCGCTTCCAACTCGGCACCTTGCTCGGTCGAGTCCCTCGCCGAGGGCATGGACTTCCACGGCTCCGTCAACAGGATGAGGTTCGACCTCGTCTCGGCTGCCATCTACTCCAAGATCATCGGCAAGGTTGAGGAGGCCCTCGAGAAGGCCAAGCTTGACGTTCTCCAGATTCAGGAGGTGAGCTCTCGGCTTTCACTCTTGCTTCAGCTCAGCAGCTGACAATGGCTTTCCCCTTGCATAGGTCGTTCTCGTTGGAGGAACCACCCGCCTTCCCGCCCTCACCAACAAGCTCTTCGGCCTGTTCGACGAGGACTCCACCTACGTCACCGCCCGCCTCGACGCCGACGAGGTCATTGCCCGTGGAACCGCCCTCCAGGCTCAGTCCCTCCTCACCGCCGAGAACCTCTCCCTCGTCGACCGCGTCTCGACCGAGTCCTCCGTCCTCTCCCCTTCGGCTCTCTCCGCGCCCATTGGAATCACGATCGGCGACGAGTTCGTCGCCCTCGTCGAGGCCAACACCCCCCTCCCCACTCGCCGCATTATCGAGTTCCCCCTCACCTCCGCCTCGGGATCCCAGGTCCTTCTCGCCTTCTCCGAGGGCGAGCAGTCCGTCAAGGTCGAGGCTCCTCCTCCCAAAGCCGCCAAGAAGGCCGGATGGTTTGGAGGAAAGAAGGACGAGGATGAGGATGAGGAGGAGGACGATGAGGAGGAGGAGATCAGGTCTCTTGTCTCCAAGCCTACAAAGGCGCTGGCGGACCTCGTCGTCGATGTGGACCCCAAGGCGGCCAAGAAGGGCTTGAAGGTCAGGGTTACCGTCGTCGTTGTTGAGGGTGGAAAGGGAACCGTCACCGCTGTGCAGACTGTTGAGGGCGCCAAGGCCGCCACCGCCACTTTTTAGAAGGAGGAGTGAGGCGTTAGTTACAAAAGGCGATGATTGAGCAAGCAATATACATCTCATCGCTATCCTTATTGTCTCGTTAGCCGAGTCCCTGCGAATATGCCTCGCTACAAGCTCGACCGAGCTGCTCGCCGAGGGTTGCGCTTGCGGTCGGGCGGCGTCAAGGTGCACTGACGAGTCTAGTTGAATTAATATCTAGGTGACTGATGTAATCTGAGACTATGTACAAGTCTAACGTCGGACTTCGTTGACTAATTCTAAAAGAGCGCGGTGAGCCCAGCGAACGCCGAGTAGTCAATCGACCACCCCGGCGTCAATGTTATACCGCCGATCACCAGCCCAGCATACGGATCGACGATTTCGCTCGAGGTCTGCGCATTTTCCGGCCATTCCTGCGCCTCCATGGGCGGAGGCACGTCGAAGTAGCTCGGCTCGGCTTTGGCCGGTGGAGGGACAGGAGCGGCGAGGAAGAGGGATGAGAGGTCGTAGGAGGGGTACGAGGTTGAGGCTGGAGTGTCTAGAGAGTCGAAGGAGGACATTGATGCGGTTGAGGCCGGTTGCAATGCGGCAAAGTAGTCGGAAGCGTCGAGCATGGGGAGGGGCGAGGTCGAGAAGGCGTGTGAGGGGCAGTAGGTAGGAAAGAAGGACGCTTCGAGGAGTTCCTGGGATAGTAGAGATGCCGAGAATGATGTGGATGAGGCAGGGAGGTCGAAAGAAGATGAGGTAGAGGAAGAAGGGCGGTCCGAGCTCATCGCCGAGAGATTGGAGACGTTCGAATCGACCGTGTAAAGGTGGTTGCAGGCGAGCAGCTTGGCGGCGAGGTTGCTAAAGTCCATCGTACTATCGAGTAATGGTTCTGCTACAGCGCAGACAAAATCTAGCGTTAGTCAGCAGGATCGCGAGGGGAGAAAAGACGCGCGAAGGTGGAGGCGGAGGGAGGAGAAGGCTCACCTGGTGGCTGGGGCAGTGGCATCACCAACGGTAGAGTTGCGATCTGCTCCAGATTACTTTGCTGATCCTCCTCCTGCTCGGCCGAAGGTCTACGCGACTTCCTGGTCCCGCACTTCTTGCCTTCGTAGCAGCAGACCACCTCCTCCTCGTTTCTGCCTTCAAATCGCGCTGTACGACGACAGCTGGAGCACGAAGGCTTCTGACCATCGCATCTAACCTTGCGCGACTTGCAGGTAGAGCAGGCGAGACCTAGGGAGCACGAGCAGCCCATCAGCTCCGAGCTCCGAGTCGAGCATGGGAAAGCAAGCTCACCTTTAGCCAGAGCAGGGCTACTCAAGTGGATGTGTTTGCCCTTGGTCGACGAAGCGCGGTGGTGAACAGCAGGCATCGC